>JAESUZ010005390.1:0-524118 GCA_017311185.1 Proteles cristata cristata
GATTCTTTTTTTTTCTTTTACTGTCATTTGACAAAAGTTTAAAATACTTTGACCCATTAATCCCACCTCCTCTAGAAAATTATCTTCTATTTCTTTATAGAGTCCTATTTACGGGTCACCTGGGTGGGCCAATTGGCTAAGCGTCCCAACTCCTAATCTCAGCTCAGGTCTTGATCTCAGGGTTATGAGTTCAAGCACCATACTGGGCTCCACGCTGGGCATGGAGCCTACTTATAAAAACAAAAAAAGAAAGTCCTATTTACAAAATTGTTTGCTTTTATTTATGAAAGTTTAAAAAAATGGAAGCAATTTAAATGTCAACCATTAAAAAAATGCATAGTAAACTACTAATAACTTAATGCCGCTACTAAAAAGATTGACCCCAAGAAAATTGTTAATGAACAGTTTCAGAGAATAAAGTTTTAAATATTATGTATGTTATGATTAAAACTAGAGAAATGTTGGGCACCTGGGTGACTCAGTCAGATAAGCGTCGGACTCTTGATTTAGGCTCAGGTCATGATCTCAGAGTTCATGAGTTCGAGCCCCATGTCAATGCACAGCGCGCTTGGGGTTCTCTTTCTCTTCCTCTCTCTCTGCTCTCCCCTACTTTTGCTCTCTTTCTCTCTCTCTTTCTCTCAAAATAAATAAATTTTTTAAAAAACATTAAAAAAAACCCTCTGTTTAGGGGTGCCCAGGTGGCTCAGTTGGTTAAGCGTCCGACTCATAATTTCAGCTCAGGTCATGATCTCAGTCTCTAGAGCTCAAGCGCTGCATTGGGCCCTGTGCTGACAGTGCAGAGCCTGCGTGCAAGGATTCTCCCTCTCTCTCTCTGCCCCTCCCCCGTTCACCCTGTCTCCACCTCTCTCAAAATACATAAATCAAACTTTAAAAAATATATATATATATACAGCAACGTTTATATATATAAAAAGAGAGAGTTTATGAAAGAGGAATATGTCTGTGGGGAAAGAGTTGTGGATATAATTTTATACAGAACTGCTTAAAAAATACTTCAAATGAAAGTTTTATGTAAGTAAACAAAAGACAGATTTATCACTAATGAAAATGATACGCCCTAGCTTCTAAAGAAAATGCAACAGTAGGAGATTAGGAAAACGCATTTAATATTAACGTGTAAGTCTTTGTATTTTTGTTCTAGTATCAGTCACATTACTGCGTCATTACAAACTGAAACCATTTTTTTCCCAACCCGGAGAAATTTTCATAATTTTAATTTCCATGAAGTCTCTTACTCCATACCTTTTCCACTGAAGTTTCGGCATTTGAACTCGTGCTCTCTGCATCTGTTTTACCTTGTGCAAGAACAGATTTCTTCCCAATTGCCCTTGACAAATTGGGTTTAGGTCTCTGCAGCTGTCTTCTTGACATCAGTTTAGCACTTCCTGATCGATCGATTTCCCTTAAAATATGACCATTAGGTAGTTTTTATTTTTAAAAAGAAGAACATTATTTAAATTATACCAACAACCAGGCATAATCAATAAAATTCTGAAAAATTCTTTAAAAATCCACTCAGCCAGAAAAGTCTGTTAAGCTCACTTATAGTAAGAGTGGCAAAGAAGAGCAATGAAGAGGTAACTCACTTATTCTATCAGATGTTAAAGACAAACTATTCAGCATCAATAATTAAAACACTGGTAATGACATATAAACAAACAGATAAATGAAACACAAAAGAAAATTGAGAAGGGACTCCAGAACACATGATAATAGTATATAATAAAGGTAGCATTTCAAAACAGTGAAAATGAAATACAAAATAACTTATTGTTAGAAATAATATCAAAGTGGGACACCTGGGTGGCTCAGTCGGTTAAGCATCTGACTTCGGCTCAAGTCATGGTCTCACAATTCGTAAGCTCAAGCCCCAAATTGGGTGAGCCTCACTTCTCTCTCTCTTCCTCTCTCTGCCCTCCATGGGATTCGCTCTCACTCCCCCTCTCTCTCTGGCCCTTGCTCACTTGAGCACAGTTGAGGAGGAGGAGGAAGAGAAGAAATAATATCAAAGAAATGGTGATGTCAAAACTAACACTGGGGACTAAAATAAAATTAGTTCCACTCCCTGCACGTACTCATAATATATTCCAAATCAATCAGTGCTAAATAAAGCCATACAGAAAACACAGATGAATTCTTTATAACCTTGAGGTGGGATAAGCCTTTATAAAATTTAACTAAAAACTGGGGAGCCTGGGTGGCTTAGTCGGTTGAGCGTCTGACTTTCGCTTAGGTCATGATCTCGCGGTTCGTGGGTTCGAGCCCCGCATCGGGCTCTGTGCTGACTGCCAGCTCAGAGCCTGGAGCCTGTTTCAGAGTCTGTGTCTCTGTCTCTCTCTGACCCTCCCCTGCTCACGCTGTCTCTCTCTCTCTCTCTCCTAGAAATAAATAAAAATATTAAAAAAATTTTAACTAAAAATTCAGGAGCTATAAAAGAAAAAAAAACAAAGAAATTTGACAAAATAAAAATCAAAAAATTTCTACAAGGCCAAAACATGTTGAAGTCAGAAGTCAAACTACCAACCAAGAAAGCATGTTTTACAAATCATACAATAGGACTAATTATGCAACAAGATGCTGTCTTAGACTCAACCAGCCCTGATGAAAGCACATTTCCAAAACTGACCGCTTCTGCAATAGAGAAAGATATCTTGAGATATTACTATTACATTCACCATGGAATTGATACGGACCACATAGCCCCAATGGAAGATTCTTGGCTAGAATATGTATTGAATTTGGTCCCCCAACGTCTCACTAACAGCATACTTGCATTATCTGATGAAATGAGAGAAGATTATCTTCTTAGTGTAAAAAAATCCATAGTTGATTTTGTTTTAAAAGATCCTAGAGAAAAAGATGATGATAAAAAAACAGATGAACTGGGGTGCCTGGGTGGCTTAGTCGGTTAAGCGTCCGACTTTCACTTAGGTCATGATCTCGCAGTTCGTGGGTTCGAGCCCCGCGTCGGGCTCTGTGCTGACTGCCAGCTCGGAGCCTGGAGCCTGTTTCAGTCTGTGACTCCCTCTGTCTCTGACCCTCACCTGCTCACGCTGTCTCTCTCTCTCTCTAGAAATAAATAAAAATATTAAAAAAATATTTAAAAAAAAAAAAAAAAACAGATGAACTTCTACCCCATCGTGCTGAAATGGAGATTCTTCCAAAACCTTTGAGGAAATCTTTTTTAGCTGCAAGCAATTATATCAAGGATCACTTGAACGCAATAAACCCTACAATGTTGGCTCTCCTAGATTTGTGGCATAATACTTTTAAAAAATTACGTTTAGTTGATATAGAAGAATTTCATAATCGCCAGGATGCATTAGAGCTATCAATATTTCAGACCATCATCATGAAACACATGGAATCTGCCAAAGAAACTCTACTTAAAATGTAAAGTTTTGAAGTTTCATGGAGGAGGGGCGCCTGGGTGGCTTAGTCGGGTTAAGCGTCCAACTTTCGCTTAGGTCATGATCTCGCAGTTTGTGGGTTCGAGCCCCGTGTCAGGTTCTGTGCTGACTGCCAGCTCAGAGCCTGGAGCCTGTTTCAGTCTGTGATTCCCTCTCTCTCTGACCTCCTGCTCACGCTGTCTCTCTCTCTCTCCTAGAAATAAAAAAACAAAAAAAAAAAAAAACAACATTTGAAGTTTCATGGAGGAAAACATGAGTTTAAAAATGTGATTGGTGGGGAACTATTTTTTAAATGCATTTAGAAAATCCCATTTTAACAAATTTGTAGTTATTCCTGTTCAGGAACTAAATATAATGTCTTTAACTGCCAAAAAAAAAAAAAAATACAAAAAGCTCCTACAAAACAGTGTCATCAATAACTCATTAAAAAATGGACAAGAACAACTGAGTGACTCAGTTGGCTGAGTGTCTGACTTCAGCTCAGGTCATGATCTCACAGCTCACGAGTTCGAGCCCCACATAGGGCTCGCTGCTGTCAGTGCAGAGCCCACCCGCCCTTGGATCCTCTCTCTGCCCCTTCCCTGCTTATGCTCCCCCCAAAACAAATATTTAAAAAATTAAAATTAAAAAATGGACAAACTATATAAACTTTAAAGAAAGACAAAATAAAAATAGGTTTTAAGAAAAATACAAATTAAAGGTGGGGGGAGAGAAACTATGCACGCATGAGCAAGCAAGCACAAATTAACATTAAGAATCAGAGAATCCAAGAGGAATTATACAGATTCATTCTTATGATTTTTAAAATCATAAGATTCAACCTTATGATTTTTAAAAAAAAATTTTTTTGGTTTATTTTTGAGAGAGAGAAAGAGTGCAAGTGGAGGAGAGGCAAAGAAAGAGAAGGGGAGACACAGAATCTGAGCTCTCAGTGCAGAGTCCAACATGGGGCTCGAACTCCATGAACCATGGAGATCATGACCTTAGCCGAAGTTGGAAGCCCAACCAACTGACGCACCCAGGCACCTCTTTCAAGTTTACTTATTTTATTGAGAGAATGAGAGCACGAGCAGGGGAGGAGCAGAGACAGACGGAGAGAGAATCTCAAGCAGGCTCTGCAGTGTTACCATAGAGCCCAACAGGGGGTTCAAACTCATGAACCATGAGATCATGACCTGAGTCGAAATCAAGGGGTACCCCTCATCCTTATGATTCTCTTGAAGCATTTTCTTTCTCTAGCTTACTTTAATTGTAAGAATACAGTATATAATACATTTAACACACAAAATATGTGTTAGTCAACTATTACTGTGCTTCCAGTCAACAGAAGACTATAAGTAGTTAAGTTCTGAGGGAGTCAAAGTTATATATGGATTTTCAACTGCACAGGGTCAGTGTCCCTAACCACTGTGTTGTTCAAGGGCCCACTGTACTTGCATACAGGTGAAAGGATAGAGGTTTAAGATTTTAGGCACCGTTTGAATAAGCAACCCATACAGCCATCAGTTCAGCTCTGATCATATAAACTATAATTCACCTGTATACCAAAACACTTCCCAGCTATTCAAAACTAAGGAAGATGGGCACCTGGGTGGCTGAATTGGTTAAGGGTCTGACTCTTGATTTCAGCTCAGGTCAGAATCCTGTTTGTGACTTCGAGCCATACTCTGGGCTCTGAGCTGACATCACAGAGGCTGCATCGGATCCTCTATATCCCTCTCTCTGCCCCCACGCCCCACTTATGCATGTGCGCACTGTCTTTCAAAAAACAAATAAACTTTAAACAAACAATAGAAATGAAGATCTTTAAGTAAACATATGGAGATATAAGACCAAAAAGTTGCAAAATGGAGTGGGTATATATGCTATTATTAAGATTTTAAGAGTAAATAAATACAGGTGAGCCTGGGTAGCTCAGTTGGTTAAGCCTCCAACTCTTGGTTTCAGCTCATGATCTCACAATTTGTGGGTTCAGGCTCCATGCTGACAATGTGGAGCATGCTTAGGATTCTCTCTCTCTCTTTCTGCCACTACCCTGCTCATACTCTAATTTAAAAAAAAAAAAAAAAAGGAGTAAAAAAATATAAAGAACATATATTTGTATTAGCTTTAAAATATTTTTCAGGGCCACCTGGGTGCCTCAGTCAGTTGAGCATCTGGCTCTTTATTTCAGTTTAGGCCATGATCTCCCAGTTTGTGAGTTCCAGCTCTGTGCTGGGCCCTATACTGATGGCTCGGAGCCTGCTTGGAATTCTGTCTCCCTCTCTCTCTCTGCCCCTCCCTGCATGTTTGCTTGCTCTCTCAAAATAAATAAACATTTTAAATAAATAAAGTACTTTCTTTAAATGTCTGAAAGAGTATCAAATATAAATTACATAGATTACTTACAGTGAATGTGGACATGGTAGGAAGAATACTTCACTCCATTATCTTCTTATACTTCTGGATGTTTTAACCTTAAAAATATATTGCCTATGGGGCACCTGGGTGGCTCAATCAATTAAACATCTGACTCATGACTTTGACTCAAGTCATGATCTCATGGTTTGTGGGATCAAGCTCCACATCAGGCTCTGCACTGAGCATGGAGCTTACTTAGAATTCTCTTTCTCTTGAATGCTGACAAAAACTGAGGACTGATGGATGTGGGGGGGAGGAGGGATGGGCATGGAGGAGGACACTTGTGGGGATGAGCACTGAGTGTTATGTGGAACTAATTTGACAATAAACGATTTGTAAAAAAATAAAAAAAATAAAAAAACAAAAAAGAATTCTCTTTCTCCTCTCTCTCTGCTCCTCTCCTGCAAGCACTCTCCCTCCCTCTCTCTCAAAATACATAAAAAATAAACATAGAAAGGATAGTTTGCCTATTACAAAGACTAAATATTTAAAAACAGCTTAATTCACAGTGCGACTATGTTTTACTGGAAATAAATAAGAATTCATAAACTAAAAAGCATTTAAGCCTATGTGAGGTGTTAGAAGGGACACAAAAAGGAAGCTTGAATTTTTGAGATAGTTTTCTTCAAAAGGAGATTTTTGTGGTGCTTTTATTTCTTTTTTAGTGGAGATATTATGAGTATTTGCATAGTAGGAAACATAATACCCTTAAAGTCATCAATATGAAAAATCTACTACTTTGAAGAATGACTCAAACCAAGTAAAGGTAGTATCTCAGAGCAAATTTTTAGAATTCCAAATTATTTTAGAATTTCATCATAAGTCACCACTTTGCATAAAGCTCCTATCACTACTATAAATCAATTAAAAACTGATGTTTTTAAAAAAGAAAATCTTTCTGTAATGAAATATAAAGTGATAAGCCTTGACATCATATTTAGACCACAGTACAATTATATATTAAATGGTCTACAGTCCCCTTCTAATCCTTTTTTTTTTTTAATGTTTTATTTATTTCTAGAGAGAGAGACAGCATGAGCACGGGAGGGTCAGAGAGAGAGGGAGTCACAGACTGAAACAGGCTCCAGGCTCTGAGTTGGCAGTCAGCACAGAGCCCAATGCGGGGCCCGAACCCACGAACTGCGAGATCATGACCTAAGCGAAAGGCGGACGCTTAACCGACTAAACCACCCAGGTCTACAGTCCCCTTCTAATCCTTAAAGAAAACAATATCATAATTTCTTAAATAAGAACTCATGAAAATATTGAAACTAAATTTTAAAATCTTACCATGTAAAATACTTACAGTGGTTTATTCTTTAGGTCAACATTGCTTTCCTCTGTACAACTACTTTCAGCATCATTGACCTCATGTGGTGTGCTAACTTCAACTTCTGAGAAAGGCAAATCTGAAGGGCTTGATTCGGACGTCTCAGTAGCTAATGGCGTGGCGTCTTGTTGACCACTAAGCAAATGAAAACACATCAGGAGAAAAATAATTTCTAGAAATACATGTTTTATAACAGCTACTTAAAAGATTTTTTTTAAATATATCAAACCACGTTAGAAAATGATACTTCATAGCTTGGAATATCAGTATAATATTTCAGCTTTTCTCTGATCCTTTTTGTATGCTGTTGTTAAAAACTATACCTTCAGAGAAAGTAGTAACTACGAATTAACAGGACTGGGAAACCACTTGAGAAGCACAAAATGAAAAACTCCTAACAACGTACATGGGGTTGACAAATCAAATCTATATGTAAAATCATAGTAAAATTGAGGAATTTTCTCTCATTAAAATTTTACACAGGTAGGCCTTGCTTTGCATGGTACTCGGCTAACCAAAAGTTTTGTAAATCTGAGGACACAGTTCCAATATGCGTAACCTGCAGTTAACACTGCATTATGCAAAGAGAGGACTGCCGTATTATGAAATATTTCAACTAACAATTAAGTAAATGAGAGCCATGTACTAACTAGCACCCAGTTTCAACACATAAGGCAATTAGCCAGACATCTTTCCCCCATTTTTTCTACTGGGTATTTGTCTTTTCCCAACCAATCAGCAAGACCTCTTTATATAGTCCTTTCTGGTTAGACATACATAAAACCTCCCCAACAGCATCTTGCCTTTCACTTTCTTTATGAAACTTTTTGTTAAAAGTAACAGATAAGTTGACTGTAAGTCAAATTTATCAATTTTATCTTTTAAAGTTTTGCTTTTTATATCATAAGAAATGCTTGACATCACAAAGATATTTTCTGACACCTTGTTCTAAAAGTTTTAAAGATTTGCTTTATACATGTAGCCTTTAATCTATCAGAAAGATAGCATATAAGGTGAAATAAGGACATTATCTTTTTCACATTCAAGCACCATCTAATGAAGATAGTTCATTCACTCTTCACCCACTAATTTCTAATGTTACCTCTACCAGGTATCAGATTCCTATTCAGTTCTGCTGAGTCCATTTGTCCCTGTGCCAGTAACATATTGCTTTAATTATTCCAGCTTTATTATTTTTTAGTACAACTTATTGTCACGTTGGCTAACATACATTGTATACAATGTGTTCTTGGTTTTGGGGGTAGATTCCTGTGATTCATCTCTTACATACAACACCCAGTGCTCATCCCAACAAGTGCCCTCCTCAATGCCCGTCACCCATTTTCCCCTCTCTGCCACCCCTCATCAACCCTCAGTTCATTCTGTTTTTAAGAGTCTCTTATGATTTGCCTCCCTCCCTCTCTATTTGTAACTACTTTTCCCCCTTCCCTTCCCCCATGGTCTTCTGTTAAGTTTCTCAAGTTCCACATGAGTGAAAACATATGATATCTGTCTTTCTCTGGCTGACTTGTTTTACTTAGCATAATACCCTCCAGTTCCATCCACGTTGCTGCAAATGGCTGAATCTCATTCTTTCTCACTGGCAAGTAGTATTCCATTGTATACAAAACCACATCTTCTTTATCCATTCATCAATTAGTGGACATTTGGGCTTTTTCCATAATTTGACTATTTTTGAAAGCACTGAAATAAACACTGGGGTACATGTGCCCGTATGAATCAGCACTCCTGTATCCCTTGGGTAAATTCCTAGTAGTGTTATTGCTGAGTAGTAGGGTAGTTCTATTTTTAATTTTCTGAGAAACCTCCACACTCTTTTCCAGAGTGGCTACACAGTTTGCATTCCCGCCAACAGTGCAAGAGGGTTCTAATCTCTCCACATCCGCACCAGCATCTGTAGTTGCCTGAGTTGTTCATTTTAGCCACTCTGATCGGTGTGAGGTGATATCGCAGTGTGGTTTTAATTTGTATTTCCCTGATGATGAGTGATGTTGAGCATCTTTTCATCAAGCAGGAAAGAGTATCCAACAGAAAAAGACAGCCTCTTTAACAGATGGTGCTGGGAGAACTGAACAGCAACACACAAAAGAATGAAACTAGATCACTTTCTTATACCATACTGAAAAATAAACTCAAAATGGATGAAGCACCTAAATGTGAGCTAGGATATCATCAAAACTCTAGAGGAGAAAACAGGCAACAACCTCTTTGTCCTCAGCCGCAGCAATTTCTTTGACACGTCTCTAAAGGCAAGGGAAATAAAAAGGAAAATGAACTACTGGGACCTCATCAAAATAAAAAGCTTCTGCACTGCAAAGGAAACGATCAACAAAACTAAAAGGCAACTGACAGAATGGGAGAAGACATGACAAATGACATAATGGAAAAAGGGTTAGTATCCAAAACCTATAAAGAACTTACCAAACTTAACACCTAAAAACGGTCCAGTGAAGAAATGGACAGAATACATGAATAGACAGTTTTCCAAAGAAGACATCCAGAGGTCCAATAGACACATGAAAAGATGCTCAACATCACTCATCATCAGGATGATTATTTTAGCTTTAAAGAATTAATGTATTTCCTCTCCAGAAATGTTGTTTTTCAAACTGTCTTTACCAGTCACAACCCTGTGATCATGTGTATATAATAATTTTAGAATCAGCTCACTGTTTTACGAAACCAGTTAGGAACTTAACATTCATTACAGGTTGTCTGTACCCTAAAAAGGTATCCGTATCTTTTGTGTGTAGTTTATGAAATTAATTGTATCTCAGAAGCCACAATTTAGATGTCTGTCACCTAGAAAATTAAAAACTCAAGGCCCATGACTCAGTTTCAAAGAAACTATGAACTTTCCGAACTATATGAACAAACTAGCACAGACCGACAAACGGAACAACGTTAAACTAAAAAGCTTCAGCATGGCAAAGGAAATCATCAACAAAGTCAAAAGACAACCTATGGGATGGGACAAAATACTTGCAAACCATTTATGTGAAATAAGCTTAATACACAAAGTACAGGGGCACCTGGGTGGCTCAAGAGGTTGATGTCTGACTTCAGCACAGGTCATGATCTCATGGTTTGTGAGTTCGAGCCCCACATCGGGCTCTGTGCTGGCAAACAGCTCAGAGCCTAGAGCCTGCTTCACATTCTCTACCTCCCTCTCTCTCTGCCCCTCCCCTGTTCATATCTGCCTCTCTCCGTCTCTCAAAAATAAATAAATGTTAGGGGCGCCTGGGTGGCTTAGTCAGTTAAGCATCCGACTTTCGCTTAGGTCATGATCTCGCGGTTCGTGGGTTCGAGCCCCGCGTCGGGCTCTGTGCTGACTGCCAGCTCAGAGCCTGGAGCCTGTTTCAGTCTGTGACTCCCTCTTTCTCTGACCCTCCCCTGCTCACGCTGTCTCTCTCTCTCTCCCTCCTAGAAATAAATAAAACATTAAAAAAAAATTTTAAAAAAATGTTAAAAAAAATTAAACTGATTAAATTTAAATAAATGTTAAAAAAATACACACATATATATAAGGATATATATACACATATATGTATACATATATATGTACACAAAATACAAAAGGAACGCCTAGGAGTGCCTGGGTGGCTCAGTCAGTTGAGCATTTGACTTTTGATTTCCACTTAGGTCATGATCTCACCATTTTGAGATCGAGCCCCACATCAGGTTCCACACTTACAGGGTGTAGCCTGCCTGGGATTGATTCATTCTCTCTCTCTCTCTCTCTCTCTCCCCCTGCTTCTCTCCTGCTCACACATGCACAAATATGAACATACTCTCTCTCAAAATAAATAAACATTAAAAAAAATTTTTAATGTCTATAAGTCAATGAAAATAACCTAATTAAAAAATACGAAAAAGAATGGAATAGAATTTCTTCAAAGCCATACAAAAGGCCAAAAAATATGTATGTAAATATCCTCAACATCACTAATCATGGAAATGTAAATCAAACCCACAATGAGGTATCATCTCACGTGAATGAATAGCCATTATCAAACACAAAGAAAACAGAAAATAGCAAGTGTTGGTGAGGATGTGGAAAGTTGGTATGTTTGTGTACTGTTGGTGGGAATGTAAAATAGCACAGCCACTATGAGCAATAATTGAAGGCTCCTCAAGAAAATTAAAAAGAGGGCCACCTCCATAAGTCAGTAGGGCATGTGATTCTTGATCTCTTGGTAGTGAGTTTGAGCCCCAAGGTGTGTATAGAGACTACTTTTAGAAAGATAAAATCTTAAAAACAATTTTTAAATAGAATTATCCTATGATTCAGCAATACCTCTTCTGGGTATTCATCTAGAAGAAATTAAAACAGGAGTTAAAAGAGATACCTGCATTCCCAAATATATTATAGCAGTATTTAAAAGAGCAAAGAGGGGCTCCTGGGTGGCTCAATCAGTTAAGTGTTCAACTCTTGATTTCTGCTCCAGTCAAGATCTCATGGTTTTAAGAGTGAGTCCTGCGTTAGGCTATGCATTGGGTGTGGAGCCTGCTTAAGATTCTCTCTCTCTTCCCTCTGGCCCTCCCCTGCACACGTGCATACTTTCTCTCTCTCTCAAAAAAATAAAATATAATATAATTTATAGAAAATAAAATAGCCAAGAGACAGAAACAGTCTAAGTCATGGAGAGAGAAGTGAATCAGAAAAATGTAATATATGCATACAATGAAACATTATTTGACCTTAAAGAAAAAAGGAAATATTGTCACATGCTACAACACAGGTTAAACTTCAAAATATTACAAAGTGAAATATGCCAGTCACAGAAAGATAAATGATGTATGATTCCACTTATATGATGTATCTAAACAAACCAAACTCACAGAAACAGAAAGTCAAAGGATGACAGCCAGGGGCTGGGGTTAAAACGGAAACAGAGTTATTATTCAATGAATATAATGTATCAGTCATACAAGGTGAAAAGTTCTAGAGACCTTATGTAAAACGTTGTGCTAACAGTTTATAATACTCTACAATTTAAAAACTTGTTAGAACCGGGGCACCTAGGTGGCTCAGTTGATTAAGCATCTTTCACTCAAATCATGATCTCACAGTTGGTGGGTTCTAGCCTCATGTCAGGCTCTGTGCTGACAGCTCAGAGCCAGGAGCCTGCTTCAGATTCTGTGTCTTCCTCTCTCTCTCTCTGCCCCTCCCCCCACATACACACACCTCTTTCTCTCTCTGTCTCTGTCTCTCAAAAATGAATAGACCAAAAAAAAAAAAACGATCAACTTGCTAGGACAGAACATCTCACATGCCTTTTACCACATTAAAAAGAAACAAACTCAGCAGGATATATCATATTCAAACTGTTGAAAACCAAAAAGAAAAATAAAGTCTTTATAAAATATGATAAACCCATGCAAACACTAATTTGAAAGACAGCTGTAGCAAAGTAAGCTCCAGGACAAAGAGCAGTATCAGAATGATATTCACAAATGATAAAGGGTAATTTCACCAAGAAGATACAACAATCCTAGATATGCATACACCTATTAAGAGAGCTTCAAAAGCCATGAGGAAAAACAAACAGAACTCAAAAGAGCAAAATGCAAATTCGTAATTACAGTTGGGGATGTCACACTCCCCACCCAGTAACTAACAGAAGATGTAGGTAAAGTCAGTAAAGGTATAGAGAATACCTTGATAAAAGGATAGGATCAGCTCTGTTCTCAACTTTTTCACTGGAGGACAAATCCACAATGTCATCTATGTTTTGTATGCAAGAAAGATTCTGTTCCTTAGTGCCTTCATCTTCATTTATTTCAGGCCTTAAAGACTGATCTTTATCTATGAATATAAAATGCATGTCATTCTTAAAAAAATCTATGAAAACAAACTGCATGTTATTCTTAAAAATGAAAACATCCACTTTTTAAAGCACACAAGAATTTACATAAAAGTCTATTCCTACAAATCATCAATCCATTCCACATTCAATTTCCAATTTATAAGGCAGAGATCTTAATTTTAGAACATTAATGAAAATTTAAGTCAACTCACAACTGTGTAAGTTTTAACTGTGTTTTGAAGATCAGCCCAAATTTCCTGGGCAGTCTGTAGAATTTAAGTGTTATTAATTGCTGCTACT
This sequence comes from Proteles cristata cristata, assembly GCA_017311185.1. Taxonomy (NCBI): domain Eukaryota; kingdom Metazoa; phylum Chordata; class Mammalia; order Carnivora; family Hyaenidae; genus Proteles; species Proteles cristata. The sequence continues at coordinate 13,293 of JAESUZ010005390.1, forward strand.
CAGGAGTATTTAAATTATATACATTATATGACAGTACCTGTCTTCTCAAGTTACTTAGGGACTATTAATATACGTAAGAAACTTACTTATGTATTTTTCTCCTTTAGAATGATCTAATTGAACAGTGGCATTTCCTGAAAGATTCTCAACATCCTGTTTACCAACTTCATCCTGATTCTTTCTTCTTCTTTTCTTTTGATTTAGGTCTGGTTCTAATGCAATCTGTTCTGAATCCTGTTCTGATAAAGCTTGAGACTGTTGTTGTTCTTCAACCGTCTGAGTATCCTTTTGAGACTGTTCTGTATCTGAAATTTTGCTGCTCAGAGACTCATCTGGATCATCATTTCCTCCTTCACTGGCAACTTTTTTCGCTTTGAAAATAAAAGATACTGTTATAAACATATAAATAACCTGCAGAAAAATTCTTTTAAGATGGAAAAGATGAGGGGCGCCTGGGTGGCTTAGTCGGTTAAGCGTCCGACTTTCGCTTAGGTCATGATCTCGCGGTTAGTGGGTTCGGGCCCCGCGTCGGGCTCTGTGCTGACTGCCAGCTCAGAGCCTGGAGCCTGTTTCAGTCTGTGACTCCCTCTCTCTCTGACCCTCCCCTGCTCACGCTGTCTCTCTCCTAAAAATAAATAAAAAAACATTAAAAAAAAAAAAAAAAGATGGAAAAGATGAATACTCAGAGATGTCTGGGCAAAACTTTGAAAACAACCTAAAATGTCCAACTGGGAATGATTAAGGAAGCTATAGTACGTTAATGCTATAAAAATCTACACAACAAATAATAATAAGGTAGGCTTGTAAGTAGTAATGTAAAAAGATTTCAAAAAATATTTTTGCACAAAAAATTCAAGTTACAAAAGGAAATACAGAGTATGATCTCGTTTTTATTATTCTAAGACACCCATATGCTTGAACAGAAGCGTTTACTAACAGTTATCCCTAGAAATCTGGACAATTTGATTTAAAGGCAGGGCAGGAAAGAGAATTCACTAATTTATTTTCTGTATCATTTGTTTTTCAATGAACACTCTTTTTAACAAATAGTTTATTTAGGGGCACCGGGGTAGCTCAGTTGGTTAGGCATACAACTCTTGATTTCAACTCAGGTCATGATCCCAGAGTTGTGGGATCAAGTCCTACTTGGGGCTCACCACTGAACGTGTAGCCTGTTTAAGATTCTCTCTCCCTGTCTCTCTCTCTCTCTCTCCCTCTGCCCCTCTCCCCCACTCACACTTTCTCTCTTTCCCCCTCAAAAAAAAACCAACGTATTTTTTAACAATTTCTGATGCCCTTTTAATGAAGACACATTGATAGTCAACTGCATCAGAAGATGAAAACAATATATAAGATTAAAAAGAAAAAAAAAAAAAAAAGAGAAATCACCATGGAGATATCAACCAAAAGTAAACTTAACTTCACAACCATCATCCATCAAGAGATCTTCTCTAACAATATTTATCCTTTAAAAAAATCTAATCTTTAAAAACAATAAAATTCAACATCATTTAGGGGCGCCTGGGTGGCTTAGTCGGTTAAGCGTCCGACTTTCGCTTAGGTCATGATCTCGCGGTTCGTGGGTTCGAGCCCCGCGTCAGGCTCTGTGCTGACTGCCAGCTCAGAGCCTGGAGCCTGTTTCAGTCTGTGACTCCCTCTCTCTCTGACCCTCCCCTGCTCATGCTGTGTCTCTCTCTCTCTCCTAGACATAAATAAAACATTAAAAAAAAAATTCAACATCATTTACTTTTCAAAAAAAGTCAAAACAAGATTTTACAACCGAAAACACTGGATTTTCTATCAGAATAATAATCAGCATTTTTTAAATTCTGAGACTTTTAATAAAACACCTAAAAAAAAGTTCTCACAGTAAAACACAATGCATTATTTATATCACTTATAATTATCATGTTAATATAACTATTTTAATCTCCTAGGGCCATATAGAAGTTAAAAACTGACTAAAAAATGAAATATTTTTATAGTTACCAACACTATTTTTAAAAAGGTAGAGACATCATGCTCCAGGAAGAGAAATGCTGGACTGCTCTGTGCAGAAGAGAATTCATGTAGCAGGAAGGCCTCACAACTATCCCCTGAAAGGCCTGATTGGAAGGTTGGCCTGTAGGCTGTGTCTGGAAACTTAGGCTTGGGGAGGATTCACACTAGCCTGACAAAACTGGTTTGGTGTGCCTAAAATGTCTGTACAAACAATACGGTTTATGCTGAACAACTGCTTTCATTTTGGGATTTCCAGATTCTGATATGTGCCAGGCAGACGGTGTCTACATGACTCCCTCCAATTAAAACCTTGGACACTGACTTTCTAACAAGCTTTGCTGGTAGCTCCATTTTTTTTTTTCAATATTAAAACTTTGGGCCAGGTCTGTTTCACAAAGGAAAATGATAGTAAGTAACCAAACATGATACCCCGAAATTCCAGTGCTCTTTTTATTAGCTACAACTACTCTCTAGAAGCAAGAAAGATGTCAAATAGCCCAGCCATGAAAATTACTAAATTTAAAACGGAGTACCATTTTAGGCCAGAAAACTGGAAGACTGAGGAAAAAGCAATTCTCCCGAAATGGATGTCCTGATGATCTCAACTTCCTGAACTACAGAGGAATGCTCGAAGACCTGAGGGACAATATTACAAATGTATCACATTAAATAACAGAACACACTTCTTTTAAAATACCTTTTACATTTTTCCGTGGTTTAGAAGATTTCTTCTCCTTTGAACTCTGATTTTTAGCAGATTTTTGTTTTCTTTTCTCTTCTTCAGCAAGAACTTTCTGAAGCAAATGAGCGAAAAAATCGAAGTCAAAAGGGCGCTTTTCCTCTGTTTAAAAAAAGAGAAAAAGAACCTTCAAGTGCATATTTTAAAAAAAAGAAAAAGATTTTTCAAGTTAAGTATCATGACATCAAAAGCAAATGGGCTTATTAGGAGAATGGATAGCCAACTCTAGTCACTGTAGTACAGTCTCACAAAAGAAGACTAAGCAATAAATAGGAATGTTACATTAGTCAAAAAAATAAAAAACCAACCATGTACTGATATAAGCAATATTATGGGTAAGTCTCAAAATGCTGACTCAAAGAAGTCAGACATAAGAGAGCACATGCTGCATGATTCCATGAACCCGAAGTTCTGGAACAAGTAAACTAACCCAAGGTGATTCAAATCAAAATAGTGGTTGTCCTGCATCAGGACAGCTGTAGAGAGTGACTAGCAAGGGACACAAGGGGCCTTTCTGGATCGAAGAAAACATGTCATACATTGTTTTGGGTGGTGGTTACACAGGTTACCCTATATCAAAACTCTAACTATAAATTACACTGTGTATAAATCACAAATCAACTTTAAGAAAAGACTAGATGATTAATTTCTCAAAAGCCTCTCCACCGTCAAATGTCCTCTCTTCATCACAACGCTTTCACTATTTACTCTTCCAAATATCAGGGAAGAGGGAAGCAAATGAATACTGATTAGCACCACTCTCATTAAATACCCATCAATGTCCTTACATCAGAGAGAGCCATGGGAGCACCTGAGTGGCTCAGTCGGTTAAATATCCAACTTCAGCTCAGGTCATGATCTCACAGTTCATAAGTGCGAGCCCTGCGTTGGGCTCTGTGCTGACAGCTCAGAGCCTGGAGTCTGCTTCTGATTCTGTGTCTCCCTCTCTCTCTGCTCCTCCCCTGCTTTCAGTCTGCACCTTTCTCTCTCCCTCTCAAAAATACACATTAAAAAGTTTTTAAATAAAATAAAATAATCTATTATAATAGCTTTAACAATGGCTCCATACCCCATAAAGACTTTACGGATTTACGGATTCTTTTCTGATTACAATGCACTGAACATAATGAACAGTTTCAGGACCACGTCTTCAAAATAGAGAGGTTTAAGACCAAAATACTCCAGATCTTCCAGGAGCTTTTCTTGAAGTGCTGTCCCTAAAGACCCAATACAACAGTGTGAGTAGAGTCCACTCATCTCGATGTCTACTCATGAGGTAAAGACACATGCTATACAAAATCAATCCTCTCTTGGGGCGCCTGGGTGGCTTAGTCGGTTAAGCGTCCGACTTTCGCTTAGGTCATGATCTCGCGGTTCGTGGGTTCGAGCCCCGCGTCGGGCTCTGTGCTGACTGCCAGCTCAGAGCCTGGAGCCTGTTTCAGTCTGTGACTCCCTCTTTCTCTGACCCCCCCCCTGCTCACGCTGTCTCTCTCTCTCCTAGAAATAAATAAAACATTCAAAATCAATCCTCTCTTCAGGTTTTTTCGGAAGATTAGCACTACAGCAAGTGGCCACTGAATACGTTTATCAGGAAACATTGATAATTATCTTTCAGACAAAGAATATAGTTACTATTTTTTTATTTTTATTTGTTTATTTTTTTTAGTAATCTCTACACCCAACATGGGGCTTGAACACATGATCCCAAGATCAAAAGTTGACTGAACTAGCTAGGTGCCTCTACAGGTACTATTTTAAACAATGCATTTAATTTTGGGTTTTTTGGTACAGATCCCTTGATACTCTTCTCTGGACTCAAAAAGAAAAAATGTTAACTTTGAGGAAGTAATTGCTTAACAGCTGAAAAACATATCTCATTCCTTCAGCTATAAACTCAAAAGCCACCTTTTCAGACAAAACTTCCCTGATTACCCAATCTACGTATCTACTTTTCACTCCTTTTTTTCTTCTTGGAAATTAATCTCAATAGGCAATTAACCAGGCCTACTAACTTTATCCTTTTCCACATCCAATTAGACTTAAGGCTCTGCAAGCAGACCTCTCATCTGCCCTGCTCACCATCATATCCTCAATACTACAACAGTAAATATCTCTTAGCAGGTGTTTAGTAATATTAACTGAAACTGTAGTATAAAGTTCTTCCAGAAACAATTCCTTCTTGAATAGTTCCCTCAAAACATAAAACACGTAGAAATGGTGCCTTCAGTCCCTCTATAACTTCTGGAACTCAGAACTCTGCTTACTTGCTTCTTGATGTTTTAGCTAACTCCTTGCCTATAGATCTGTTATCAGTTGCCAGACCTGCATTGCTGAAGAGAAAAATGTACAGTCTCATTCTTCCTATGACAATAATGAGAAAACACAAATCTAAAACACAGTGGAACCAAAGTCTGGTCCTTTTTTAAGATCTCCAAGTGATACGTCATAAAAGACGTCTTAATACTTACGGAAGGCTTTGTCTATTCTCCATCCATTTGTTTTCTCTTCACGTTTAAATTTATTCTGTTGACAAAAGAAAACAGAAATGTATAGTAATTTTATCCCGTTAAAAAAGTGAAGATTACAGTTAAAAAATAAACACTAAAATATAACATCTGGGGCGCCTGGGTAGCTTAGTCAGTTGAGGGTCTGCCTCTTGATTTCAGCTCTGGTCATGATCCCAGGGTCATGGGCTCGAGCCCTGAGTCAGGCTTCACACTAAGTGTGGAGGCTACTTGAGATTCTCTCTCTCCCTCTCTCTCTGTCCCTCCTCCTGCTTGTGCGCAAGCGCTCTCTCTCTAAAATAAAAATAAAACAGAACTCTTACAACAAATGATTCTTTGGCACATAACGTCTTTGCCAAGAGGCAAGCTACTTAAACCTTCAGCTTTTTTTTTTTTTAATATTTTTATTTATTTCTAGGGAGAGAGAGAGAGAGAGAGAGAGAGAGAGAGAGAGAAACAGCGTGAGCAGGGGAGAATCAGAGAGGGAGAGAGACACAGACTCTGAAATAGGCTCCAGGCTCTGAGCCGGCAGTCAGCACAGAGCCTGATGCGGGGCTCGAACCCACGAACCGCGAGATCATGACCTAAGCGAAAGTCGGACGCTTAACCGACTAAGCCACCCAGGCTCCCCATAAACCTTCAGCTTTTTATTTTTTTTTTATTTTTTTTTAATATTTTTATTTATTTCTAGGAGTGAGAGAGAGACAGCATGAGCAGGGGAGGGTCAGAGAGAGAGGGAGACACAGACTCTGAAACAGGCTCCAGGCTCTGAGCTGGCAGTCAGCACACAGCCTGACGCGGGGCTCGAACCCACAAACCGCGAGATCATGACCTAAGCGAAAGTCGGACGCTTAACCGACTAAGCCACCCAGGCGCTCCAACCTTCAGCTTTTTAAAAACAGAGATGAAGATCTATACTGAGCTCCCTGAACCTCTTTATAATCAATAGCATAAATCAGCAATGGAGGCTAGACTTACAGAGGATAGAAAAAAATTAATTAGCCTGGTAACATATCAAACTGTAATCAATTAAGCTAACCAGTATTAACTCTTTAAATACTAATATATTCATATGAAGTTAAACATTTCATATTATTATTCTTCTGTTTTTTATCGCATGGAAGAGACCCTGTGAAGAAACAAATTTTTGAGTCAGGACAGGTTTATCTTTAGAAACTTCTTTATATTGGGGCACCTGGGTGGCTCGGTGAGTTAAGCGTCCAACTTTGGCTCAGGTCATGATCTCACGGTTCATGACTTCAAGCCGTGCACTGGGTTCTCTGCTGTCAGCACAGGACCCATTTGGTCCCGTCCCCTTCTCCTTCTGCCCCGCCCCCGCTTACATGTGCGTGCATGCACTCTCAAAAATAAACACTTAAAAAAAAAAAAAGAGCCTAATTTATATTAAGGCACATTTCTTCACGCTTTTCTAAGGACCAAAGACCATCATTTCCAATTGTACTTCACATCACCTCCATTAAGATGGAGATGGTTAAAGTTTAAGGTTCAATCCATCCTAACTGAGGTCATTAGGAAGTCTGAGGATATCAGCTTGTTTTTGAGATTATCTAATCATGCAATCACATTCTGGAAGAGGGAATAATTTCTTCCTCTGAGAGGGGAAGAGAACAAAGTAGAAAAAATACTAAAAAGAAACTATCTTTTTTTTTTTTTCTAGGCGAGAGAGAGAGACAGCGTGAGCAGGGGAGGGTCAGAGAGAGAGAGGGAGTCACAGACTGAAACAGGCTCCAGGCTCTGAGCTGGCAGTCAGCACAGAGCCCGACGCGGGGCTCGAACCCACAAATCGCGAGATCATGACCCAAGCGAAAGTCGAACGCTTAACCGACTAAGCCACCCAGGCGCCCCAAGAAACTATCCATAGGAAAATCATAAGCCTACTGCTGAACACCAGAGTTAAAGAAAAAACTCTCAAAAACAGATACAGAAAGACAATCTATCCCATACAGGGGAAGAAAACATAAATATGACTGACATTATCAAAAACACTGGAGGCCAATGGACAACAGAATGACAGTTTTAAAACACTGAATGGAAAACCTATCAAACCACTTGCATATCCAGAAAAAAAAACCCACAAAAGTAAGCTGAAATAGAGATTTTTCAGATAAATCAAAGCTGAGAGAATTTTTCAACAGTAAATCTGCTATTCAGACCGACAGAAAGAAATGAAAAGCATCAAAAATGGTGCCTAAATATTTCTAGTTTCCTACTCAATTGCCTTTAAAGACAAAAGACTGCAAGCTAAAATTAGTTCAATGTAAAATTGGATTATAGCATGTGAAAGTGAAATATATAATTGCACAAAGGATGAAGGGTAAATAGAATATACTTGTAAGAGGTTATTACACATGTAGGATGAAGTGTAAAGAGTAAAACAGTACAATAAAGAAAATTTAAAAAGAATACTAAATTTAGGGGTGCCTGGGTGGCTCAGGTGGTTGGGCGTCCAACTTCAGCTCAGGTCATGACCTTACGGTTCGCGAATTCGAGCCCTAAATCGGGCTCTATACTGACAGCTAGCTCAGAGCCTGGAGCCTGCTTCCAATTCTGTGTCTATCTTCGACCCTCCCCCGCTCACGCTGTATATGTGTGTGTGTTTCTCTCTCTCTCAGAAATAAATAAAAACAGGGGCGCCTGGGTGGCTTAGTCGGTTAAGCGTCCGACTTTCGCTTAGGTCATGATCTCGCAGTTCGTGGGTTCGAGCCCGCGTCGGGCTCTGTGCTGGCTGCCAGCTCAGAGCCTGGAGCCTGTTTCAGTCTGTGACTCCCTCTCTCTCTGACCCTCCCCTGCTCACGCTGTCTCTCTCTCTCTCTCCTAAAAATAAATAAAACATTAAAAAAAAAAAAAAAAAAAGAAAGAAATAAATAAAAACATTTTTAAAAAATTTTAAAAAAAGAATACTAAATTTATCTGAATAACCCAAAAGGAGGCAGGAAACGAGGAATAAAAAACAGATGGGATAAACAGAAAATAGTGAGGTGACAGACTTGAATCCAGTCATATCAGTTATTACATTAAAGGTAAATGAACTAAATTATTACATGGAAATGTGCAACAGACATTTTATCTTTTTTTTTTTTTTTAATGTTTTTATTTATTTCTAGGAGAGAGAGAGACAGCGTGAGCAGGGGAGGTCAGAGAGAGAGGGAGTCACAGACTGAAACAGGCTCCAGGCTCTGAGCTGGCAGTCAGCACAGAGCCTGGCGCGGGGCTCGAATCCACGAACCGCGAGATCATGACCTAAGCGAAAGTCGGACGCTTAACCGACTAAGCCACCCAGGCGCCCCTTTTTTTTCTTAAATCAAGGGTCAATGTAAGAATTCAATGACCATGTTCTCATCTCTCTCAGAAATAACCTATAATAAAATTAAACTAAAAGAGTGCCAGACTGGATAAACTGCTGCAACTACTATGGAATACAGTATAGATGCTGCTCAAAATTATTAAACATAAAATTACCACATAATCTAGCAATTCTACTTCTGGTATTTACCTGAAGGAAACAAAATCCCTATCTTGAAAAGATGTATGTATCCCCAGGTTCACTGCAGCATTATTCACTGCAGCCAAGACAATCTAAGTGTCCAGTGACAAATGAATAAAGAAAATATGGCACATATGTGCATATATATATATACATATGTGAACAGAAATATTATTCAGCCATAAAAAAGACATTTTGCCATTTGCAACATCATGAATGGACACTGAACGCGTTATACTAAGCGAAATAAATCAGAGAAAGACAAATGCTGTATGATCAATTCAGCAACACACTAAAAGTGAATGTACCCATTAAAAGAACTTCAGCACACAAGAGTGTCAATATACATCCAAAACTGAACAATATAAAGATAGAAACAGGCAAATCTATAATCATGAATACAAATGTCAATTCTTCACTCCGTTAACTACTACAACTATACAGTACACCCAATAACAGAGTACACACTCATTTCAAGTGAACAGAAATCTGGTTATACACGAGTATAACATGTTTTTAAAATAAATCTCATTAAACTTCAGAAAGACTGAAATCTTACAGCTTATATATTTAAACTCACAGTGGAATTAACAAGAAAATACAATTAGAAAAGAATAACCTATTTACCAATGTCCCAAATATTTAGAAATCAAACAACACACTGGAAATTAAACAGAAGTAGAAAATATTTTTGAGTAATAATGAAAGCAACCTATCAAAATTTATGAACTCCAGTTAAAGCAGTTCCCAGATGAAAATGTACAGCTTTAAATGTCTAATTAAAAAAGATAAAGTACTTAAAATCTTCAAAATTTTCATCTTAAGAAGCAAGAACTAAAGGCAGAGTAAATAGAAGGAAATGTTGAAGAGTTAAAAAAAAATGAAAATACACAATTAAAAACTCATTTCTACATGTTGGTTCATTAGAAAGATTTTGGGAAGTCAAAATACCCTTAACAAGACAAAGGTGAAAAAAAGAAGGAAAACATCAATTGTCAATCAAAGAATAGCCTTAAAACATTAAAATGATTAGTGAACACTATGAAAACTTCATGCCTATAAATTCAACAATCAGTATCGAAACTGACACAAGACATGGGGCACCTGGGTGGCTTAGTCGGTTAAGTGTCCGACTTTCGCTTGGGTCATGATCTCACGGTTTGTGGGTTCGAGCCCCGCGTCGGGCTCTGTGCTGACTGCCAGCTCAGAGCCTGGAGCCTGTTTCCGAGCCTGTGACTCCCTCTCTCTGTGACCCTCCCCTGCTCATGCTGTCTCTCTCTCTATCTCTCTCTCTCTCTCCCCTAGAAATAAATAGAGCATTAAAAAAAATTTTTTTTTTAAAAGAAACTGACACAAGACAAAAATGAATACCTAAATATACCTATATGTATTAAAGAAACTGAACTTAAAATCCTTCCCGAAAGAAAATTACAGGTCCAAAGGTTTTCACTGTTGAATTCTATCAAACATTAAAGGAGAAATAGTATTAATCTTAAATTCATTCAGATAAAAGAAAAAGAAACACGGTTCAACTCATTTTCCATGACCAGCATAATCTTGGTACCAAAACAAGACAAAAACCTTAAAAGAAAGTTACAAAATATCCTTCATGAGGTGCCTGGGTGGCTGAGTTTGGTTAAGTGCCCAATTCTTGATTTCAGCTCAAATCATTATCTCAGTCATGAGTTCAGGCTGTCTGCTCACAGTGCAGAGTCTGGTTGGGGTTCTCTCTCTCCCTCTCTCTCTGCCTCTCCTCTCGCTCTCAAAAATAAGCAAATAAAAAATAAATATTCAAAATATCCCTCACAAACAAAGAGGCACAAAATTCTCAAGATGAGCACCTGGGAAGCTCGGTTGAGCCTCCAGCTTTGGCTGAAATCATGATCTCGGTTCATAAGTTCATTAGCACGAGCTCTCCATCAGGCTCGCTGCTGTCAGCAAAGAGCCTCTCTCAGATCCCCTGATCTCCTTTCTCTGACCCTGCCAGCTCATGTGCAAGCATTCTGTGTCTCACTGTAAAAAATACATCCTCAAGAAAATATAATGACAGGGGCGCCTGGGTGGCTTAGTCGGTTGAGCGTCCGACTTTCGCTTAGGTCATGATCTCGTGGTTCGTGGGTTCGAGCCCCGCGTCGGGCTCTGTGCTGACTGCCAGCTCAGAGCCTGGAGCCTGTTTCAGAGTCTGTGTCTCCCTCTCTCTCTACCCTCCCCTGCTCACGCTGTCTCTCTCTCTCTCCTAGAAATAAATAAATAAAATTTAAAAAAATTAAAAAATAAAAAAAAAAAGAAAATATAATGACATACAACATACAGAAAGAATAATACAAGTTTGGTTCAATATTTGAAAACCAATATAATTCACTTTAGTCCCAAGTTTTCACTTTTCCAAATTTTGCCCAAAGGTATGTTAGAATCACACTAAACTCGGGGGAGGAGTCTAAACAATTTTTGAAAGAAATAATCTAGTGACAAAGTTATCATTAATTACTCAGATAAGAGAGCTCCCCTAGACAATTTCTAGCCTTCACATACTTTAACATTTTGTTCTTTTTATCAAAGTTCAACATTAGAAAAAGAACATAAATAATATAAACGATTAGTCTTCTGCAGAAACCGAATAACCACTACACTGTATAATGGTCCCCAGGTGATCAATCCATGCCTAGTATGGCTCAAGAACAAAAAAATCTATCTTTCCTAAAAGTTTAAATAATGAAGAAAAAAACCCATGGTTGAATAAAGAGCTCACTATACATTGAAAATGCATGACACCCAACATAGTGTGCATTCAAATGCACTCCATCCCAGGAAACTTGTAATTAAGTTTCTCACAAAGGGAAAAATAAAACAGAGACTACTACTCATTCTGTTACGCATAGTAAAGCACTAATTTACATCACTGCTGTTGTTACTAGTATCCCTGACTGTCTACAAAGTTAAGGTAGCCTAAGAAACCAACAGTTAGATCATATAATGAGAATTAGCTAACTTAGCATGCCTCTCTTCATGTCTTCCTAGGAAATTAAGCAATACATTCTGCGTTCAAGCTACCCTTAATCCAAATGCATATTCTGATACATTTATTCTTCCCTCTTTCATTACTTAACTCTTCTTTTATCTTAGATTCAGTGACTTTATGGGTACTCCCTAAAATCCATTCTAGAAGTGAGCAAGACATAAATAATATGCTAAAGGTAAGGAGATTGTACTCAGAATTGAGTAATACTACATTACTTTCTGAGCTGTAAAAAGGGACATGTGTACTCAAAACTAGTAGTGAATAAGGATGGAATGAGATTTATACAAAAGTTAAAAAAATAGTAATTTTTGGTCCTTTTCCAATCAACAAATGTATTGAGTTTACTTTACCTTAATTTCTATTCTTGCTCTGTGAGGAAAAAGCTGTCCAATCATAGAAAAGTCAGTTCCTACCATGCTGATGGCTAAAAAAAACATATCTGTTTCTGTAAAAATAAAAGATTTAGAAAGAATGAAAATACCAGTATTTCAAAGGAAAAAATATTACATTAAGTATATATTTTGAGTTAAAAATAAATTTGAGTATCTAATAGCCTTTTATTAAAGTTCAGAAAATCTTTAGTCAATTTTATTGGAAAGAATTTCATGCATCTAAAACAATCTCTAAACTTTTATACACAAACATGATATATGAAATTTATGTGCTCATATCCAAGGAGTTGAAATTAGGAGGAGGAAGAGGAAAAGGGGAAGAAAGGGGAGAAGCAGAAGAAGAAGAGGAAGAACTGGAAGAAGGGGAGGAGGAGGAAGGGGAGGGGGAGGAAGGGGAGGGGGAGGAAGGGGAGGGGGAGGAAGGGGCAGGGGAAGAAGAAAACAACATTCTGCCTATTGGTCTCAAAGTGTTAAGAAACCTGTCAGTTAACAGCCACTATATTACTGCTTTGATATAAACAACTAAGATGTGCTAAGTAGTGTGTGAAAGAAAGTAACCAAAAAAACACACAAGAAACTATTAATAGTAGTAACCTCAATAAAACAGGATTGGGGAAGTCAAAGGAGGGAATTATAGAATCTTTCTTGTTGTCCTGTATTACTCTGTTCTGTTTCATTTTTCCCCAAAAACAACTTATATTATTTTTATAAGAATAAGCAATATCACTCAAAAGGTATTATATGCTTCAGGTACCTGGGTGGCTCAGTCTGTAAAGTGACCAACTCTTGATTTCGGCTCAGGTCATGATCTCACAGTATGTGAGTTAGAGAACTACATCAGGCTCCATAATGACAGTGCAGAACCTACTTGGTATTCTCCCTCTCTCCCTCTCTCTTTACCCTTCCCCTGCTTAAACTCTCTCAAAATAAATAAATAAAATTTTTTAAAAAGCATGATATGTTTTCAAATGTTTATTATTTAGAGACAGAGAGAGACAGAGCATGAGCGTGGGAGGAGCAAGAGAGGGGGAGAAACAGAATCTGAAGCAGGCTCCAGGCTCTGAGCTGTCAGCACAGAACCCGACGTGGGGCTCGAACCCACGAACCACGAGATCATGACCTAACCCAAAGTCGGACACTTAACCGACTGAGTTACCCAGGTGCCCCTATTATATACTTTTTTAAGAGCAACATTTTCACTCTTAGGAACTTTATTATATATACAAGAGTATCTCATATAGAACATTATTATGAGTATTAGAAATGTTACTAATTTTACATAAAAGTGGTATTTTTTATACAAGGATTTGACAAAAAGGAATATTCCAGCCCAAATGACCATAATGCTAATTCCTAAAAAGATTCCTAAGATAAAGCCAGAAACAGAGTTCCATGGTATTGGGAGGGCGGGGAGAGGGCAGAGGGCAGGTTCCAATAACAGTAGCTACAGAGAAAACAACATGGTCTGCATTTTCTTTACTTTTCTTTACTTACAGATAATAATTCACTCTATTTGAAATTTAAAAATCCCCACAGTTTAAAATGAAAAGCAGTTACCTTTATTTGACCATGGTTTAGAATAATAGTTCTTCCTGAAGCTGGAATATGTAGTTGTAGACCCACGCTCAAATATGGGGTCATTTTCCTCAACAACACAGGGGCCTTTTGTCCTTAAAACTTCTACAGTTAAGCTGAAAGAGACACATTTTTAAGTAGATCTGCACTTAGAACAAGAAAAAAGTAATAAGTGATATCTGAATAGTTTTATTTGAAAATTTATCATGGGAGAATCCTATTAAAAGTATAATTATATATTTGACATATGCATATTTACCAAGAATTTGCTAATTTTTACTTAAAATGTGATTGCCAAGGAATAAAATTAAATGCCAGCATTCTTCCAAAATCATTAGTAGCAATAGAAAATTTACACATTATCTTTGGGCCACCCAAAAATTACTTATTTTATTGACTTCTGCATGTCTTCTACATTTAACACATATTACTTTATCATGCTAACCCCAACAGAAGATGAGAAATATAAACATCTTATGTTTACATTCTACATTCCTGTACACAAAGCAGTTCAATGCTTTTAACTATCTAATGACCAGTAAAATCATCATCACAAAACAATGGAAAACACACAAAAACAATTACTAAAAGTACCACATTTATGTTTAATGATCATAGAATTTTACATGCTATAAAAAGATTTTTTTTAATGAGCTGTCAGATGACTTTTCACTCCTCTTTTGTATTTACTTACTCATAAATTTATCTTCTTTTTTTAAAAAAACACACTTTTGACAAACAATAAATTCCACATCAACTTTGAAAACTTAAATGTTATAACTGAGAAATTAAACAACAAAGTGAATTTAACCCTTGTCATAACAAACATTATAGAATATTAAAGCTATGATTCATTCGTTGCATTTTCAGTAGTTATAACCACACACCAAAATATAGTATTAGTTAATAATATGAAAACCTGAATTTTGACTTCAAGACAGAGCCAATTTTTGAAATGTATCATCAGTAGAGACCAGCATATAATTAGTTCAGTAGCTCATCCCAATTACCATTAAAATTAGTAAAACAATGGTGGAAGGTTAATGGATGACAGATCAGCAGTACCATCCTCTCACACAAAACACAGCATAAAAATTGCTAAAACTGACAAATGAATCTAACTCACTTTTCTATTTATAACATGCATTAGAAAAATATAAACATCAGGCAAACCATGAGAGACTCTTGAATGCTGACAAAAACTGAGGACTGATGGATGTGGGGGGGAGGGGGGATGGGCATGGAGGAGGACACTTGTGGGGATGAGCACTGAGTGTTATGTGGAAACTAATTTGACAATAAACTGTAAAAAAAAAAAAAAGAAAGAAAGAAAGAAAAATATAAACATCAACGTTTAAGTGACCAGGACTGATGTGAAAATCCAATCTCTCTCATTAGTCAAAGAATGTTTGTTCTTATGTTTGAAACCACAACCTCTTTTTCTTTTTAACTTACCTTTCTTCATCCAAAATAATGGAACCGTCTTCTGCCACTTTTACTCGAGGAACCAGCAATGGCCCATCATCCACTTCTTCTTCTACTTCTTCATGATCTTCAGCATCAGGAGTACTTTTACCTTCTTGCCTACCAAATGTAAAGACAGCTTAATTCTTAAATCCAGGAGAAGGATCTCCCGCATACTATCAACTTCTGAAATAAATTACTTCAAATTAAACCTTCCATTAATTTTCCAATTTTCCCTATACCCTAAATGAAAATACTACATGTTAAGGACGTGGTTATAAGAATTTCCCCCCAATTAATACAGAAATGTTGATGCATAGGAGCACATGTACCCCAATGTTCACAGCAGCACTCTCCACAATAGCTAAAACCTGGAAAGAGCCTAAGTGTCCATCAACAGATGAATGGATCAAGAAGATGTGGTTTATCTATACCATGGAATACTACATGGCAATGAGAAACAATGAAATCTGGCCATGTGTAGCAGCATGGATGGACCTTGAGGGTGTTATGCTGAGCGAAATAAGTCAGGCAGAGAAGGACAAATATCATATGTGTGCACGTATAGGAGGATTAGGAGGAACTTAACAGAGGACCAAGGGGAGAAGAAGGGTGGAAATGGTGGGGGAGAGGGAGAGAGGCAAACCATGAGAGACTCTTGAATGCTGACAAAAACTGAGGACTGATGGGTGGGGGGGGAGGAGGGGTGGGCATGGAGGAGGACACTTGTGGGGATGAGCACTGGGTGTTATGCGGAAACTAATTTGACAATAAACTATTTGTAAAAAAAAAAATTAATTAATTAATTAAAAAAAAAAAAAAAGAGAATTTCCCCCCAATTATTGACTGAGTGGCTCAGTCGGTTAAGTGTCTGACTTCGGCTCAGCTCATGATCTTGCAGTTCGTGAGTTCGAGCTCCACAATGGGCTCTGTCATGACAGCTCAGAGCCTGGAGCCTGCTTCAGACTGTGTCTCCCTTTCTCTCTGCCCATCCCTGCTCACGCTCTGTCTCTCTCTCAAAAATGAATACACATCTAAAACAAATGTTTTTAAATAAAATAAGAGAATTTCAGGGAGCCTGAGTAGCTCAGTCAGTTAAGCATCCAACTTCGGCTCAGGTCATGATGTCACAGTCCGTGAATTAGAGCCCCGTGTCGGGCTCTGTGCTGACAGCTAGGAGCCTGGAGCCTCCTTTGGACTCTGTGTTCCCCTTCTCTCTCTGCCCCTCCCCCACTCATGCTCTATCTCACTCTACCTCTCAAAAATAAATGTTAAAAAAATAAATTAAAGGGGCGCCTGGGTGGCTTAGTCGGTTAAGCGTCCAGCTTTCGCTTAGGTCATGATCTCGCGGTTCATGGGTTCGAGCCCCACATCAGGCTCTGTGCTGCCTGCCAGCTCGGAGCCTGGAGCCTATTTCAGAGTCTGTATCTCCCTCTCTCTCTGACCCTCCCCTGCTCACACTGTCTCTCTCACTCTCTCCTAGAAATAAATAAAAAAATAAATAAAAAATAAAAATAATTAAAAATTAAAAAAAAGAATTTCCCCAATTTTATCATTTTATATGGTAGCATTTAGTAAGAAGCATTTAGTCTCTTCTGAAAAAAGCAAAAAAAATTGTCACGTTTTCTGTCTCAACAGTTTCCCATAAATCAAACATATTGTGGAATTAACAAATACAACTCCTACAGTTATAAAGCATTCGTTTCTAGATCATTTTATCAACTCTTCATAACACCCCATAGGCGTTAGTATTTTCAAACCCATTTGAGATTTGGAGAAAGACTAATAATTTTTGAGCTAGGGGCATCTAGGTAGCTCAGTTAAGAGTCTGACTTTGGCTCAGGTCATGATATCAAGGCTCTTGAGTTCAAGAGGCTCTCTGCTGTAAGGACGGAGTGGTTTGGAACCTCTGTCCCCCCTCTCTGCCCCTCTCCTGCTTGGGTTCTCTCTCTCTCAAAATTAACAAATTTTTGCTCTAGACTACACAACAGTAAAGTAGACAAAGAAGTCAAATAAAGCTTTCCAAACAATGACTCCAACTCACATATAACTCCACTGAACTATACGGTCTCCTTAAGGTTTTACAAAAGAAACAAAACCTATTATCTGTAAAAATACAACCTATTTCTAAAGTTTGAGAGTTTTGCTTTAAAATAATATAAATTCTAAACAAAACAGCAATCATTACATAATAATCTTTAAAGTAACATTCAGAAAATCAGTTTGCAGTAATTTCCATAATCCCCAATCTTCAATTACAAAATTATAATAACTTCCTAGGAAGCCTCTTGGAGGCATTTCTTAGTAGTAAACTAAACTGACAGTGCAGTGTGGAAGGCAAAAGGCAAATAGACTCTCTAGTGGCATCAAAACTATAAAAGGAGGGGGGCCTGGGCAGTTCAGACAGTTAAGAGTCTGATTTTGGCTCAGGTCATGATTTTGCAGTTTGTAGGTTCAAGCCCTATGTCAGGCTCTGCACTGACAACTCAGAGCCTGGAGTCTGCTTCAGATTCTGTCTCCCTCTCTACCTCTCGCCTGCTTGCACTCTGCCTCTGCATTAAAATTTTTTTAATTATAAAAGGAAAGGGAAAGAAAAGAAAACGAAAAATATATACATCCCTGTTTACACAGACTAGAATTAAAATGATACATTAAAAAACTGGTAACATTTGTTGCCTCCAGGCAGAGGAACCAGATGACAGAAAAACAGAGTTGGAAGATTTCTCAGTATACTTTTGTTCCTTTCGATTTTTGTACTATTTTATTATATTATTCTAAAACAAAACAAAATCCTTTTTCATTCTAAATGCTTTCATTGAGAGGTGCCTGGGTGACTCACTGTTGAACATCCAACATTTCTGCTCATGTTATGATCTCACAGTTCGAGGGATGAAGCCCCATGCTGATAGTTTTGGGAATCCTGCTTGGCATTCTCTTTCCTCTCTGCCCCTCTCCCCTCGATCGTGGGCACATGCTTTATCTCTCTTTCTCAAAATAAATAAATATTTAAGAAAAGAATAATTTTTTAAAAATAAATAAAAATAAAATATAAGCTTTTATTGAAATACCATTGGTCATTTGCATATATAATACATGGTTGGGCCACCTTACATTTTGACTTAAGTCAGACAGTAACTGTTATTCTTGTTAGTAATTCTATTTAAACATTCCTATCACATGCAATTTGACTATAACAAAAAGCATCATTTGATTTCATTTTTTTAAAACTGTACCCATCAAAGAATTTATTAAAAAATACTGTAGGATAAAATGCTTACTCTCTCGTCTGGACTGGTGTCAATGATTTTTCAGTTTTCTTTTCTTGTTCCAGGGAAGAACTATTAAATAAATAACATTTGTTTTTAAATGTGACACAATTTGCTATTTAATATAAAAAATATTTTACAATGAATAAGTAATTTACACCTTGTTAATTCCACCCATTGGCAAGAAGGAAATTATTTTAACGGCATTTTCAATGATACACTGTAACACTATTATTAATGATGGTGTGGCACAAGAGTCAATTTCTCAGTCAAAAACTCTGTCATCAAATATAAGTAATCTGCCACGCCCTAAGTAGGAAAAGTTCTTACTAATTCCTTAGTGAAGAGAAGTTCTACTGGTCCTCATGTCTGAAGCAAACTACATGGCTTATCTCCAACTCCTAGATGTCAAACAACTTACCACCTAGGCTTCATGAAGGCCCTTCAGCAATAGGCCAAAGACCTGGTGAACCTGAAAAAGGCTATACTACTGCATCCATCTGCTAAACCATCAACAACACAACACTGAGATTTATTATAAACTGTCTGCTTCCTCAGGCTAACTATTAAAGAAGCTTTGTTCTTATGGGATAAATTATATCCACTATAAATAATTAGGAGGTAGAGCATAAAAATTACAGCATTCTTTTAGACTCAGGATATAGTGTACAAGAAATACAAACTGCAGTATTGCTGAAAGTTGTTTAGTTTTACAACATTTTGGTAACGTAAGAAAGGAAACTTATTTTTAATTTCAAAGGTAAAGGCCACCATCCTAAAAAAGCAGTTACCTGAAATACTACTAAATTTTGTTTAAAAATTCTATTGAAAGTAAGATTATATGTGCTACAAATTTTGTCAACATGTTTTTGGAAAAAATGAACCTATACTCTAAAACTGATACTTAACTCATGACATACTCAAAGAAAGGACAACAAGAAAATTTACTTACGTCATTGGATTATTATCTGGCAGGTAATATATGAAATCTCTCATAGTCATTTTTGAACGATCTGGTGGCTTCTGACTTTCATTTACAGAATATTTGTTTTTCCATTGCTTCTGGACACACAAACGCACACAAAGATCCACTTTAATTTTATAAATACAGAATTTCACATGTACTATATTCAAAGGTATAGCCCACTGTTGCATTAATTGCAAGTGATTTCATATTATTCCTACCACGATTATTCCTAATTTTAGGAAAAACTTCATAAACTGCATTATTAAAAAATTGTAGTACATCAAGGAATTTTAAAAACTCAAGTGTCTAGGTCTGAATAAAAGCTCAATGTATAGGGGCGACTGGGTGGCTTAGTCGGTTAAGCGTCCAACTTTCGCTTGGGTCATGATCTCACGGTTCGTGGGTTCGAGCCCCGCATCAGGCTCTGTGCTGACTGCCAGCTCAGAGCCTGGAGCCTGTTTCAGTCTGTGACTCCCTCTCTCTCTGACCCTCCTGCTCATGCTGTCTCTCTCTCTCCTAGAAATAAATAAAACATTAAAAAAAAAAAAAAAGCTCAATGTATAAAATCATACTTACTAATGCCTTCTAACTATAATAGTTAGCTAAGAATTTATAAATACATAGTTTTTTATTTACCCTGTAATGAACTGGATTTCTGTGAATTTTACAAAATTCTTGAAGCAAATGTTTAATTTTTTAATTCCTCAAAATAAATATACCTAAGCAGATTCTATAGAACATCTTTAGAGACCTAAATTTTAGAGGATATAGATTCAAATCCCACAGATATGTGACACAAAGCAAGTAACTTCTCTGAACTTGTTTATACCTGTGTAAAATAGTGGTGTCTTCTTCACAAAGATAATAGAATTAACAAATATAAAGCATCATACTAAGTGTCCTCCTCATAATTAACAAAGGCATTATATAATTAATAATAAGAGCTGACAAATGTTAGGCCCTTTGTATCTGCCAGACACAAGTTTATATGTGTTTTACATATATTAACTCATCTAATCTTTACAACCCTCCAATGAGATACATACTATCATCAGTCTTATTTTGCAGATGAGGACAAGAAGAAAAATTAATTCAATTGCCCAAGAACACATAGTAAGGGACAACTCTAAGATTCAAATCTTAAGTATCTAACTGCAAAGCTTACATGCATCACAATTGATACAGTACAATCCTGGAAAAATAATCAATCTTCAAGATTAAAAAGCAAATGGGCTCTACTAATCACATACATGCAAATTTTTCCCATTTATACTTTCCATACTATCAATTTATAAAATATTACCATTGTGCTCAAGTATATGTGTCTTAATTCAAACGTATGCCACTCATGTCATGAAAGATCATACTGAAAGTTTATTTTATAAATCTGTTTTGTATATTTTTCTATGTGTGTATGTGTACAGACCTTCTGTTTGTGGCCTTCACCAAAATCAAAGATGTAGATGAATATAAAAAGAGAGCAGAAAAAATAGCTTATTAATTCCATCATGCTTATTAATCAGTTCACAAAAGGGGATATTCTATTAACATAAGGAATATTAACTGGTTATGCTCCACTAAATACTACAGAGATTATTCCTACAAATGAGGCCTAACACAAAACCAGAAACCTAACAGGACCAGTCAAAATGTGATTTTTCTCATTTACCTTCTCTTTTCTCAGTTCTTCTTTTAACATTTCTCTTAGTTTCTGGGCTTTATATATTCGGTATCTGTCTGAACATGGTGGTTTCTCTTTTGTTGAAACAGGCTTTGGCTGTGGAACTTCTTGATTAACTGTAGATAAGGGATGAGATTCTGAAGGAACACTAACACCAGGCTTAACCACAGCAGTAGTAGTACTTGATATTCGCTTTCTTCTTTGTGAAACAGCAGAAGACGACTTACTGGATTCTTCAACATAATTCTCATTGTCAGTCTTTTCATCACTGTCAAAATTTAAAAAGAAAAAAAAGGGCACCATGGATCTTTCATATTCTAGTTTTAAAAAACTAGCCTGGTGAAAATATAAAATAGTAAAATCTCATTATTAAAAAAAAAATGACTTGAGATATACATTATTCATGACAGAGATTCCAATAAAAATTTTGTATACTATTATTTTTAACAGATATGTAAATTCAACGAAGACTGTTGATCTTTCTCAAACTTCAAGTCCCTTAGTGCATTAGAACACATAAGTTTAAGCTCATCCTAACTCCCTCAAAAAAAAACAAAAGGCCAAGTTACAAATTAAAGCTTCATTACCCTACTTTCAATCACTGTATAACTGACAATTGTTTTTTTTAAAAACTAAGTTTATAATCTATACGGACATTCCCCTGACCTGATCTAAATTATCAACCTGAGATCAGCCAAACCAAACATACAAAACAGTGACTGTTACTTGTATTTCTTTTCTGAGGAGAAATTTTGAAAAAATATTCCTATAAGATACACGGAAATAACTACGTAACAGTAAACTGGCAAAAAATAACACCTTATGCCCAGCACCAGTTCAGACCAACAGAGGAAGTCAGGCCAAAAAGAAAGGGATAAAATTTTCACCTTCTAGTCAGAGCATACAGAGAATTTATACCATCTCATTGTCATTTAATAGGGTCAGTTTTTGTTGGTCTCCTCACATATATATTACAGAAACAGAAGCCATTAGTAGCCCAGCATGGCTTAATTTTAACTACTTTGTTAATTACTACCATAAACTTTTTGTAGGCAACTATTCTGCCATGTCCTATCTAAGATAGTTTGTCAGTTTTTTCTAACTCCACAATAAATGGACTCTCCAAATCAGAGAATATTATCTCCATTTTACAGACAAGCAAACTCTGTCTAGGCAAAGTCTAATAAACTGTTAAATTAAGAAAAAAAAATCCTGGGTCGCCTACATGGCTAAGTCTGTTAAGTGATCCACTTCTCAGGTCATGGTCTCATACCCTTTGTGAGTTCGAGCCCCAAGTTGGGTTCGTTCTGTGCTTATGAATTCAATCCCTGCGTTGGGCTCTGTTCTGACAGATGGAGCCTGCTTTACATTCTGTGTCTCCCTCTCTCTCTGCTCCTCTCCACCTCCCTCTCAAAAATGAAACAAACATCAGGGGCGCCAGATGGCTCAGTCGGTTAAGCATCCAACTTCAGCTCAGGTCATGATCTCACGGTTCCTGGGTTCGAGCCCTTCATGGAGCTCTGTGCTGACAGCTAGCTCAGAGCCTGGAGGCTGTTTCAGATTCTGTGTCTCCTTCTCTCTCTGGCCCATCACTGCTCATGCTGTCTCTCTCGCTCTCTCAGAAATAAATAAAACATTAAAAAAAAATTTAACTCTCTAAAAAAAAAACATCAAAAAAAATTTTTTAAGAAGGAAAAAAAATCCTGACTCTAAATCTGGTATTGGCACATGCTTATTTTCCCTTCAGAAAACATGGCCACTATAAAGGGGCATGGCCTCGAATCAAATCAAGCAGCCATACATGCTCCTCATTGACACAAATCAGCAATAACCAATGTAACACTGGTCTTCTTTTAAGAATAAATAAATGTTTTTAAAATCTATAAAAGTACCCCCGCAAAATACTCAAGAAAAAAAAAACGGCAAAGTAATCTAAGCTCTCTAACATTACCACGTGTGAATATATGTCACATCAAGACTGTTACTCTTCTCATCACCACTTGAAGATGAGGTCCCCACCCGGGGAACTGCAGACCTTTAACAAAATCCATATTTGACACACCCTGTGGCCAGAGTGACAAACTGCAGTTTGAAGTAGGCTCATAGAGTTTCAACTCTTAAGACTTAATGCAGGAGACGGAACACGCCTAAAGTAAATTCATGTGGTCATATTCCCGGTGACAGGCCCAGAGAGGCGGGGCAGATGAAAATGCTCCTCCCTGCATGCTCTTACCTGCTCCTGGGAGGCTTTTCTTGCGGCTCGGTTCCCCCGAAATCCACCGGGAGTACATCCGTAGACTCCGCGGGTTTCGGGGAAGGGGCGACTGCTGGATCCGGGGGCCTGGGCGCCTCTTGTCCACGTTGGGGGTTGGGAGCGGTGGAGCCCCTGGCGCCTACACCAGGCCTGACATTCGGCTTCACGCTAAGGCGTGCCCTGCGGAACATGGCGGAGCCAGGGGGCCCGGGGAGGCGGCCCCACGGCCGCTCTCAGCCCCGAGCCCCGGCCGCTGCCCGGAGAAGGGATTAAAAACTACGCCCTTTCCACGCAGCCACACCACCAGCCCAGCGGGCAGCTACCGCAAGTTCACACCCCCACCGCCTCCTCCTTCCTCCCGCCGCCGCCTCTTCTTCATGACCCTGCCACACTGATAGCTAAGTTTCCCCCAGTACCTTGCTTCTCCGCCCTCGCAGGGCGCCGGAACTGATTACGCCATCAGCCAGCGCCTAGGAAAAGCGTCAGACGCACAGCGCCCGGAGCCATGGTAACTGTCAAACTATAGAATGACTAGTGAACCGGAAATTGAGAGGCTCCGTGGTCAGCTCTCCCCTCGCCAAGCGTCCCTAGGAGTTAGAGAAACGAGGGGAAGAAGGTAAAGACATTCAACCCAAACCTTTACGAGACTATTAAAATCATGGGGCGCCTGGCTAGCTCAGTTGGAGCAGCCAGGGGCATGAGTTCGAGCCCCATATTGGGGGTAGAGATTATAAAAATTAATTAAAAACTTGAAGAAGCAGCAGCAGCAGCAGCAGAAGAACGTCTTGTAGAGTCGTGCTTGTTCGCCAGCACATCCCCAGGGCTTGGAAATTCTAAATTAAGTAGAACATAGATTACAAATACACGTATGAAGAAACTGGTAAATTACCTCCTAGAAGGGGAACTAGGTTTACGGGAAACGTCGTGGCAACAAGATCTTTCACTGTAGACCTTTGTATACTTTTTAATGTACCTGTTCAAAAATTATTATAGTTAAAACTATATAGTTATAGGGGCGCCTGGGTGGCTCACTCGGTTAGGCATCCCACTTAGGCTCAGGTCATCATCTCCTGGCGGGTGAGTTTGAGACCTGTGTAGGACTCCACGCTGACATCTCAGAGCTTGGAGCCTGATGCAGATTCTGAGTCTCCCTTTCACTCTGCCCCTTCCCCTCTCACGCTCTGTGTCTGTCTCTCTCTCTAAACATAAAAAAAAAATTAACTATATAGTTACATAGTAAATTAATATATGTAATATATGTATTCCTAATCTGCTTCAGGAGGTAGCAATAGAGAAATAAATAAGGCGTTCTCGGTTGGGGAGAAAAAAATAAGACAAGTGAACAAGATAGTTTAAAAATGTATTAAATGCCATGAAAGAAATTTGAAGAGTATTATGAAAGATATTATTGGGACGCTGGCTTACTTCAGATAATGTGGTTAGGGAAGACTTATATGATCAGAAGAAAAATGTCCATAGATGAGATTGGCTCTACACAGGATGGCCAGTTTTTTAATTCCCTGACTCAGTGCAACAGACAGGCCTGACTTTCTTTTTGGGAGGATAAAATTCTGCAAGAACATCCTGATATGTTAATGGCAAAAGAATAAAATCCTTCATTAATTAAAGAGATTGCTATGTCATCCAGAAGGAGAAAGAGAGGCAAGTGTTTTTGAGATTAAGATAAGAGGAATAAAAGCACAATAGAGAGAAGAAATTACTCTAAGACTGGAAAGAAAATAGAGGTCTGTGAGTTTGGTGGGCTTCCTCCTCTATGGGTTCCCTCCAGTACACTGGGGAGGCAACAGGACTTCAGGTACATCTCAAGAAAGTCAAGAACTTGACAAAGAAACCACTCCTGAATATGTCTCAGGAATGTTCGAGCCACTACTAGGACCACTTATTTTTGCACAGTATATTCTGGTAGAAAGATGCATTGCCTTTCCCTGAGTGTCATGTTCCATCTAAGAATCTAGGGCATTCCCGCAATTCTGTAGGTAAGGGAATCAATAAAAAACAAGGATTTAATATCTCATTATTATAAGGATGGGAAGAGAGTCAGACTTAATTTTATTATTTATTTATAGTCTTAAGATATGTTACACAACGAAGTTTGTCGAGTAAATTCTTATTGACAACATAGCAACTTTGAAAGTCTTCAGTTTTCTCTAGCAGACACACCCAATATATCTTGAGTGTATCCCTACAATTCACTAAGTATATTTTCAGCTACAAAGAAAAAGGTCAATTAGATTGTAAGTTACGACTACATACACAAACAATAATGCTGCCACTTAGCTACCAGTCCCAAATTGCTTCCCTCCCTTCTTTATAATGAGCCAGAACAGAAAGTCAATCTTTTCCCCCTGCTCAAGTTACTCTAGAAGAGGTTAAGTGGAAGCAGATCCTTGGCCCATAAACAGCATTGAAGAGAGGTGGGTTTTGGAGCGAGTGGCAAGCACACAAGGCTCTCTGAGGTTAAAAGAATGATAATAGCTAACATATTGAGTGCTACCATATCCTGGACACTTCGTACTTCACATACATTAATTCGGTTAATTAAGAGGGTACATTTATCTTTCCATTTAAATAATATGGAAGCTTTACAGCAATGAAATAACATGCCCCGGTTCACATATCTACTCACTGTTAGAGCTGGGCTTTCAACCAAGACATTCCATCTCCAGAGCTCTAATTCTTCACCACTTTCTCCTACCTTCTGTAAAATAGGTGACTTTTAGGAGTCAAAATAAGAATTGTTGAAGCTTGGTCGCATACACTTGAGAGTGCATTGCAGTATTTTTGATACTGTCCTATATGTTTAAAATTTTCCAAAATAAAAGCCTTTTGAAATAGGGTAATTTTAGGGTGTACACACTAACTCTAGAGAGTTATGTTTGTAATAAACAACGGGAGAGATGAAAATTTTAAGTATTAACCAAACTAAACATCAGGCATCCTTGCACATGTTTTTAGCAGCAAATGCTCCATGACTTGTACCCACGTTCCAAAGTTATTCTAAATAGGAGATAAAACTGCATCCCCTGCTATTCCCTTCCCATCACACAATCCAAGCACAGAGCTATTAACCTAAAACTCCTTCGGTACTGTCGACCCTGACAAAGCCAATGAGATTAAAAGGGAAATTAACAGATTTAGAGTCCATTTTATGTATGAAGCTCACTTCTAAGAGTCCCTACCTATTAGGACAATCGCTCCTGGTTTCAGAGTCTCAGTCTTCCGCAAAATGGGAACAATGAAGTCTGCTTACAGGCTTGGTGCTAGAATAAGAAAATGTGTAAAGACCCAAAACTGCCTTTTGCAGATCGAGTTAACCTTCAATCGGTTTAGTCACCGTCCTCCTTTTCCCGCTTCTGCAAGGGGATTAATGAATGCTAACGTTCTTGGTCGAAAAGTTAGATATATCAGCATTTATTGTTGTTTCTGTCGTTATCAAAAAATGGGGGCTGGCCAAGCCCCAGTGCTCGGTCCATAGTGGGGAAAATCCAGACCCAGGACCTGCTTTATAGACTGGACCAAACTTGCATGACCGAAGAGGCGTGTGCCCAGATTAAACTCCCGAAAACTGCGATCCCGGGACCTGCCGGGACGACCGCCCCGCCGGTCCAGTGGCGCATGCGCAGTCAGCCTCCCGGCTCGCGGGAGGCTGCGACCGGGCCTCGGTGGGCGGGGCAATGGAAGGAGCAGAGGCGTAGCCCGGCGAAGGGCCCGCGCGGGCTCAGTCTTCAGGAGCCGCGGGAGCGGACGGCCGCTGAGCGTGCTACGAAGCTGTTGCTCGTCCGAGTAGCTCTTTGCGGAGCTCGGTCCGGTGTTGGCATGGCCCGTGAGTTTGGGGGCGGGTGGGGGACGCGTCGGGGAGCGTCTGCCGAAGAAGCCGAGGTCCGTAGGCGCGGCTGGAGAGGAGGCGGGAGCCGGGCTGGTGTATCCCCTCAGGTTCGGTGGCGCGGGGACCCCGTCCTCAGCCTCCACAGGGAGAGGGGCGGTTAGCTTCGGGCCCGCCTGCAAAGTGGGGCGGGTGCCTGCCGGCCAAGTGCGAGTTGTCACGGTAAAGAACACCTCTCCGGAGGTGAGGTGTGTGAAGACGGCGGCCCCGGGAGGGGTCCTCATCAGAAAGTGCTTTATAGCTGGTGCTTAAGGTCCTAAGGCCTGAGAAGGGCAGGAAGCTCTGACTGAGTCCCCTGCCTAGTTCTTTTGTTTGGCCCTTCCAGGTAATGTATTCCGAACCGCTGCATTTATTCACTTCACAGTCGAATTGTGATGGGCCAACTTGTGGAGGCGTGTTCCCTGTGTATCTAGACTCCTCTCCATCCATACTCCTCAAAAGCTAGACCTTAATTTGGAATATACTGACCCATATAGACACAGGAGAGGAATGCTGGGTGTAAGTGATCTGATATTTACAGACAAATGAACACCTGGATTGGTATGCTAATACTCTTAAGATCTGAAGTGTTTACGTCTGAGCTTCCTCCCCGGGGCTATGGGAACACTGCTCAGTGCAATACTCCGCTGGCGTTATCTGTTAAAAAGCCGACTTCATATTCATTTAAACAAGAGCCTTTTAACGAAGTAGAACCAATTTTGGGGATGGGAAAACAGCTTGACTGTTTAACTTTGTAGGCGGAAATCAGCGAGAACTTGCCCGCCAGAAAAACATGAAGAAATCCCAGGAAATTAGCAAGGGGAAAAGAAAAGAGGATAGCTTGACTACCTCTCAGAGAAAGCAGAGGTAAGTGATACTAAAGGACTTTTCCTTTTGAAAATGGAAAGAATGTTTTTAATTCTTGGTAGAACTAGGCTTAGCCTGCATAGTAGGGATAACAGATGAACAGCTGTGCTGCTCATACTAAAACCATATGACTAAAGTCATCCCAATCCGTGGATCAAGAGTTTCCAGCTCTCATGCCAAAGTTTTTCTTGAACAGAATCTAACACTTCCCCGCCACAACCATAAGAACTTCATTTAGCAAAATAATGGAAGGCTTCCCATATGGAAGACACTGTTTTGTGTTAGAGATAAAACATTTTCGAAGCAGAAATTCAATATAGCTGGGTTGGAGAAAAGGCAGGTGCACAGCCTTGATACACATCATTATATGTGAGAAATAATACAAAGTTGTAATTTTGTAATCCTACAGAAATACTGAGAGTGCAGCTTAAATTTTCTCACCAAGAAGATGACTTTCAACAGTGTATGTCCTTCACACCCTTCCAACTTCCTGAGTCTGCTGCCTTTTAACTGTAGTGACAGGGGCTCCTGGGTGGCTCAGTCGGTTAAGCGACTTTGGCTCAGGTCATGATCTCGTGGTTCGTGGGTTCGAGCCCCTCGTCGGGCTCTGTGCTGACTGCCAGCTCAGAGCCTGGACCCTGTTTCAGATTTTGTATCTCCCTTTCTCTGTGACCCTCCCCTGCTCACGCTGTCTCTCTCTTTCTCTCTCCTTCACACTCAGAAATAAATAAAACATTTTAAAAAAAGAATTAACAGTAGTGACAAAGGCCACACAGTTGTATTGTAGTTACTTTTTTGTACTTCAGTTTTTTGTTGTTGTTGTTTTTTAATGAAAGCCAGCATGTGTTTTGGCTTTGCTTTGTGAAAGATTTTTTTTCTGGTAGGTTTCATGCCCAGCACTGAGCCCAATGAGAGGCTTGAACTCAGGACCCTGAGATCAAGACCTGAGATGAGATTTTTGTTTTTAATTAAAGATGCCTTTGATGCCAGAAGATTCCTTAATTCTCCAAGCAGAATTTCTTTAAAAAGTCAGTTGAGAGCTTCCGCAATTAGAGTGTTGGGTCTCTAAATTTTATAGGTCTTTAAGAAATATGTCAATATTGCAAATTTACTTTTAAGGGGAATGCATGTAGGGTTGAGCTCGTTTGTAAAGCAGGAAGAACAAAGAAACAGCCATCATTGCAAATAGGCATCTTTTTTTAAGATGGTAACAAATAGTTTATTTCCCCACCAGTATGCCTTCCAGAACACATAAAAGCATGATATAATGGGAGGCAAAAAAACAAAAACAAACAAACAAAAAACCCACCTAATTGTGTCTATGTACAACTTGGAGGGCAGGTGAAGAATTGACTGCACATACTTCAGCAGTTTCCCCTGTGGTCCTCAAGTCTGCACATTAGAAACAGCTGGGAAGCCTTGACGGTTCCTCAAGCCTGTGCTTTAAATCCAGTCCTCCTTTAATTGATCTGGGGCTGGGCATAACAGGTGCCCTAGGTAAACTTTATTGTGTATAACTTAAACCTAACTTTTAAAAAGTTCCCCAGGTGATTCTGATGTGCAACTAGAGTTAAAAATCATTGTTTTGGGGTGTCTGGCTGGCTCAATCTGTGGACCATGGAACTCTTGATCTCCTGGTTGTGGGCTGAAGCCCCACATTGGGTTAATTATCACTTCATGCTTTCTTTCTTTGGTATTAAAGTGATAATGTTTGCCTTAAGTTTCTGTTTACTCACACTGGAGTAAAAGTGAACATGGTACCAATCAGTGAACCTGAAATTTTTAGTGGAGATCTCTAGTCTAGCTTAGCTCAGTAATAGTTACTATTGAATGATCATCCACTTGTTACAAAGCTCTGTTCTAGGTACTATGTACATTTTATCTCTATTCATCACCCTGAAAAAGAGTCTTAGCCTCAGTGGATAGAACAGGAAACTGATGCGCTGAACTTCAGTAACATTGCTAAGGTTACAGCAAACACAACAGAGCTTGGTTTCAAACAAAAAGTAAATATTTCTGGGTTGTTTTCTTTGTAGCTGTCTTGTTTTCCCTTAATGCTCATTCCTTGTTTATGCTATTGGCTTTAAGAAATGTCTTACTGACATCTTCCTAAAATGTAACACTAAATCTGTGTGGAACTGGAAAGAGTCTCAACTTTTAAATTGGACAAACTTGGTTTTTATGTGACCTGGGATAAATTGTTTAGCTCTAAGCTTTTTTTGTTTTTTTGTTTTGTTTTGTTTTGTTTTAGCGTTTGTTTATTTCTGAGAGAGAACATCAGCAGGGGAGGGGGAGAGAGGGAGAGACGTAGAATCCGAAGCAAGCTCCAGGCTCTGAGCTGTCTGCAAAGAGCCTGATGCTGGGCTCGAATTCATGAACCATGAGATCATGATCTGGCAGAAAGTAGATGTTGGTTACAAAGCCATTAAATATATTTTTAAAAATAAGGGTCTCCTGTTGACAACTGAGAGTAACTGTCATTATTGTGTATGTAGCTGCTTAATGTGCAATATATACATTGATAGCTATTCCTCAGGGCAACTCTGGTAAGTACTGTTCTGACGTTGAAAAATCTTTGAGGTTACTTGCCCAAGATCATAACAGTAGGGATGGTTTTCAAAATAAGATCCAGCTTCAAAGCCGTTCCATTGTTTGTCTTCTAATTCTGTCTCCAAGAGAACAGAAAGACAGGAATTTTTATATCTTCTTTTAAATTGTATCTTAAGGGGCTATATGTAGAAAACAAGTGAGAACATGAAATCAGTTTTTCTCTAACAACTTCCATTCTTTCCCCCATTATAGGGACTCTGAGATAATGCAACAAAAGCAGAAGGCAGCTAATGAGAAGAAGTCTATGCAGACAAGAGAAAAATGATGACTATTTGGAAAACCTGGGTGCCTCTGCCAACAAGGTGTACCATAAGCTCTATGATTAAACTTTTGTGGAGTAAGCAGTCCTATGTTATAACATGTCCTCATAAAACTATTTTAAACTTTACCTTTCAGCCTGACCTAGTGTGATGTTTCAGAACCACTCTTCAAAGAATAAAACAAAAACCATGCATGTGACCTTTGGTGAATGTTATTTTTTTTTATTTGCAATAACCATTTATATAATAGATAATATGAGATAATCTCTTTAAATCTAGAATCCTTGCCATAAACATTGTTAATGGAGGTCTTAAAGTCAACTTTACAATAAAATTGTAGAAAGATTTAACATTACTTTATAATTAACTGGTTTGTTGGAAGATTTTGCCATAGATAGTACTGACCTACATGGAATACCAACTAAATACAAACCAAAGGAAATCTCAATTAAGAGACTGTCAGCTCTTGCTTACAGCTTTAAAATTTTTTGGAATAAGTGACTTTTTTTTAGTAGACTTTAGTTAGAGCAGATGTAGGTTCACAGTAAGATTGATTTTTCTCAAGTATTCCTTGCTTCTACACATGCCTAACCTTCCCTATTATGAACATTCCCCACCAGAATGGTAAGTCTTTTGTAACTGAGGAACCTACATTAACACATTATTGTCCCCCAGAGTACACTACATAAATTACATTAGGATTTATTTGGAGAAAGAGAAGGAGAGAGAGAATCCCAAGAAGGCTCTGCACTGTCAGCACAGAGCCTGATAGGGGGCTCAAACTCCCAAGCTATGAGATCATGACCTGAGTGGAAATCAAAAGAGTCAGACACTGAACTGATTGTGCCATATAGGTGCCTCTTCAGAGTTTCCATTAATCTGAAAAAACTAAGGTTTGAGACATTGCTGTTTGTATTCTAATTTTTTTAATGTTTATTTTTGAGAGAGAGAGTCAGACCATGAGTGGAGGAGGAGCAGAGGGAGAGAGAGAGGGAGACACAGGATCCAAAGCAGGCTCCAAGCTTCGAACTGTCAACACAGATCCCGATGGAGAGACACATGACCTTAGTTAAAGTTGGACGCTCAACTGACTGAGTCATGCATGCACCCCTGTGACGTCACTATTCTGAAGCAAATGGGCCTAACTATTGCAAAAGGAACAAAAATACCATTTAAGTAGTAAATAAAATAACTTCAGATACTTGATTTTTCACATGTATTTTAACAAATTTTTACTGATCATCTAAATCCACCACTGTGTGAATGGACAGATCTTTAAGAGTTGGCCTAATACTTTAATGAGTATTCTGGTGGGGTGCCTGGGTGGCTCAGTTGGTTAAATGTCCAACTCCAGCTTAGGTCATGATCTCACAGTTTGTGAGTTTGAGCCCCCACATCGGGCTCTGTGCTTACAGCTCAGAGCACAGAGCCTGCTTGGGATTCTGTGT
Source organism: Proteles cristata cristata (assembly GCA_017311185.1). Taxonomy (NCBI): domain Eukaryota; kingdom Metazoa; phylum Chordata; class Mammalia; order Carnivora; family Hyaenidae; genus Proteles; species Proteles cristata. The sequence goes on from JAESUZ010005390.1 coordinate 45,728, forward strand.
CTCCCTCTTTCTCTGCCCTTCCCCTGCTTGTGCTCTGTCTCTGTCTCTTTCTCTTAAAAACAATAATAACAAAACGTTTTTTAAAAATGAGGGTTCTGGTAATCTTGTTATAGGTCCCTTGGTAATCAATTTATCAAGTAAATCTTTGCATTTTATTTTTTAAATTTACATCCAAGTTAGCATATAGTACAACAATGATTTCAAGCATATATTCCTTAATGCCCCTTAACCATTTAGCCCATCCCTCCTCCCACAACCCTTGTAGTAACCCTGTTTTTTCCTCCCTATTTAAGAGTGTCTTATGTTTTTGTCCCCCTCCCTGTTTTTAGATTATTTGTGCTTCCCTTCCCTTACGTTCATCTGTCCCATATCTTAAAGTACCTATATGAGTGAAGTCATAATACCTTCTAGTTCCATCCATGTAGTTGCAAATGGCAAGATTTCCTTCCTTTTGATTACCAAGTAATACTCTATTGTATATATATATACACCACATCTTTATTTATCCATCGATGGACATTTGGACTCTTTCCCTACTTTGGTTATTGTTGATAGTGCTGCTATAAACATTAGGATGCATGTGTCCCTTCAAAACAGCACAACAAAACAGCAATTTATCCCTTGGATAAATACCTAGTAATGCAATTGCTAGGTGTAGGGTAGTTTTAGTTTTTAATTTTTAGAGGAACCACCGTACTGTTTCCCAGAGTGGCTGCACCAGTTTGCATTCCCACCAGCAGTGCAAAAGAGCTTCTCTTTCTCCACATCCTTGCCAACATCTGTTGTTGCCTGAGTTGTTAATATCGGCTATTCTGACAGATATGAGATGGTATCTCATTGTGGTTTTGATTTGTATTTCCCTGATGATGAATGATGTTGAGCATTTTTTCACGTGTCGGCCATCTGGATGTCTTCTTTGGAAAAGTGTCTGTTTATGTCGTTAGCCCATTTCATCAATGATTATTTGTTTTTTGGGTGTTGAGTTTGATAAGTTCTTTATAGGTTTTGGATACTAACCCACTGTCTACGTCATTTGCAAATATCTTCTATTCCATTGGTTGCCTTTTAGTTTTGCTGATTATTTCCTTCACTGTGCAGAAGCTTTTTATTTTGATGAGGTCCCAATAGTTCACTTTTGCCTTTGTTTTCCTTGCTTCCTGAGACGTGTTGAGTAAGAAGTTGCTGTGGCCAAGGTCAAAGAGGTTCTTGCCTGCTTTCTCCTCCAGGATTTTGATGGCTTCCTGACATCCATTTTGAGTTTATTTTTGTGTATGATAGAAGAAAGTGGTCCAGGTTCATTTTTCTGCATGTCACTGTCCAGTTTCCCAGCACCACTTTCTGAAGAGACTGTCTTTAGTCCATTGAATATTCTTTTCTCCTTTGTCAAAGATGAGTTGGCCATACATTTTTGGGTCCATTTCTGGGTTCTCTATTTTGTTCCATTGATCTGAGTGTCTTTTCTTGTGCCAGTACCATACTGTCTTGATGATTACAGCTTTGTAATGCAGCTTGAAGTTGAGCGCCTTTTTTTTTAATGTTTTATTTCTGGGGGAGAAAGAGAGAGCAGGAGATACAAAATCTGAACGAGGCTCCAGGCTCTGAGCTAGCTGTCAGCACAGAGCCTGACACAGGGCTTGAACCCACGAACAATGAGATCATGACCTGAGCTGAAGTCGGACGCTTAACCAACTGAGCCACCCAGGCGCCCTGAGGTTTTTTTTTTTTTTCTTAATATCTATTTGAGAGAGAGAGAGCGAGCGCACAAGGACATGAGCAAGGGAAGGACAGAGAGGGAAAGAAAGAATCTCAAGCAGGGGTTCAATCTCCCAAACCATGAGATCATGACTGGAGCCAAAATCCAGAGTTGGACGTTTAACCAACTGAGCCACCCAGGCACCCCATACATAAAGATTCTTTATGGGTCTGACTTCTGAAATCCTATTTCCAAAATTTCTACATACTGATAAGTCATGAGTACAAAGCACTTGTTTTGCTCTGAGCTGTATCCTTTGTTGTTGTGTTTTGTTTTTTTTTTGTAATGGGTAATTCCTATGACTTAAAAAAATTTTTTTTAATGTTTATTTTTGAGAGACGGAGAGAGACAGAGTGCAAGCGAGGGAGGGGTAGAGAGAGAGACACAGAATCGGAAGCAGGATCCAGGCTCTGAGTTGTCAGCACAGAGCCTGATGTGGGACTCGGACTCATGAACTACGAGATCATGACCTGAGCTGAAGTCAGACACTTAACCAAGTGAGGCACCCAGGTGCCCCATCCACGTCTTTTTAAATATTTTTATTTTGAGAGAGGGCATTCAAGCAGGGGAGGGGCAAAGAGGGGGGACCAAAAATGGAAAGTGGGCCCTGTACTCATAGATTCAATTAGAGGGGCACCTGGGTGGCTCTGTTGGTTGACCATCCTACTCTTGGTTTCAGCTACACTCATGATCTCAGGTTCCTAGGATTGAGCACAGAGCCTACTTGGGATTCTCTCTCCTTCTCTCTCTACCCTTCTCTCATCTGTCCCCATTTCAAGATAAACTTTTTTAAAAATGTTAAAATGTCTTGGTTGGGCAACCATCCTCGGCTCAGGTCATGATCTTAAGGTTTGTGGTTTTCACCCTGCATCAGGCTCTATGCTGGCAGCATAGTGTCTGCTTTGGATTCTCTCTCTCTGTCCCTCCTCTGCTTGCACTCTAGCTCATTAAAAAAAAAAAAAAAAAAAAAGTCAGAGCCACTGGGTGGGTGGCTCAGTTGGTTAATTGTCCAGCTTTGGCTCAGGTCATGATCTCATAGTTTGTGGGTTCAAGCCCCATGTTGAGCTCTGTGCTGACAGCTCAGAGCCTAGAGCCTGCTTCAGATGCTGTGTTTCTCTCTCTCTCTCTCTGCCCCTGCCCCACTTGTGTTTGTGTGCACATCTTCTCTCTCAAATAAACATTAAAAACATTTAAAAAATAAAAATAAAAAAATACTAAAATGTAAAAAAAATTTTAATCAGTTAATCCTTATAAATCTAGAGAAAACTGCAGTTTGTAAATGAACATGGATATTAGAATAAGGAAGATTTCTATGCTGTAATTACTAAGACTTAAATCCAAAACTGAATCTTAATTGTTTGATGGCATTTACTTGAATGAATGCATTGTTAAGATAAAGGGTTTTGTTTTTAACTTTAACATGACTGTGTGTTTCCTCACGGCAGATGGAAAAGTTATGTGAGCGGAAACAAATGAAGTGTAATTGCGCTAATTAATATATTGACACTTCAATTTCTTTTCATGTAGTATGTTTAAGCAAGGTAAGTAAAATAGCTACACTTTATTTTCATGTTTATTTCTGAGATCAAGAGAGACAGCACAAGCTGGGGAGGGGCAAAGAGAGAGGGAGACACAGAATCCAAAGCAGGTTCTGGCCTTTGAGCCGTCAGCCCAGAGCCCCACACAGGGCATCATGAGATCATGACCAGAGCTGAAGTCAGACGCTTAATCAACTGAGCCATCCAGACGCCCCAAAATAGCTAAACTTGTTAAGAGGGTAACTAGTCAAGGTATTTCCCTTAGTATCTCAATAACAAAATAGGAAGGAAAATACACATGAATAATTGCATCCAGTCAGTAATGTTAATTTATATATTAACTTCAGATAATTCTTTTGGCACGTTGTTAAGGCAAGAAAATTTAGACAAAGTAGTGCCAACTTTAAAATGTAATTTAGAAAATTTCGAAGTTCATGTAACATTCCTGTAGGCATTAAAATTACTGTCTTGCATCATCCTTGATAGGAGGTAGTGGATTGTCACTAGAAATCTTCCTAAGTCTTGCTGAAAAATAAGTGGTAGCAGCCCTACCGCCAGGGTGAAAACAGTACGATCAGTTGCATCAGCTACTTGACTCCTTTTCTATTAGTTGTGTGTGTAAGAAATTGTTACCCACTTAACACACTATAACTTGATTTTGAAAAGTAGGGCTTGCAGGAAATACTGATTACTGACATTATTTTTCTCACTTTTTAAAAATATATGTTGCTTTTCTTCTGCATGTTTTGATAGATGGAAAGAGTCTACTCACTTATATAAAGTGAGAATCTTTATGTATTTCCAAGTTGTGCCTTAGAAAGAGCCCTTCTATTCAAGGCACGTGTCCCACTACTGCTATTAGCTTTGAGTCTACAAGCTATTTGAAAACTGTTGAACTTTAGAAAGCATGTCCTTCAACAATATATGTGTATGTCAAGTCATATTGTACACCTTAAATATACTGTAAATCATACCTCAATGAAGCTTTGGAAGAGAAAATATCCCTAAAGTGAAAACCTAATAAAAATTGACTTTGGCAGTTAGATAATGAGATTGGGACATCTTACCATCTGTGTCATTACCAGCAATGATCCAAACTCTAAGCAGGGAGCATGTCAACTTGTTGAGGTAAGCTCCTAATTGCATTTGGTGATGACCTATTTTAAAAAAAAAAAAAACAAAACAAAAAAACATAAAAATTGAATTGAAAAACTGAATTACTTTTATGGAGATGTCAATCACAGTTTTCTATTAGAATAAGGAAATTTATTAAACTGCCTCTAGCAACTTTATATGCTAAAGTATTTACTATTTAGTAATCACATCTTGGAATATATGGTCTTTACAGATGACCTAGTCATGAAAATGTCAATGGGAAAAGAAGAATGACTCTTGAGTTGCTGAAATGCACTTTCCCATAAATTGCAGCAAGGTTTAAAAGTTCATACAGGCTTTCCCTTAGAACTTTGCTTTTTAAAAACAAAAACCTTTCGGGGCGCCTGGGTGGCTCAGTTGGTTAAGCGTCCGACTTCAGCTCAGGTCATGATCTCATGGTCTGTGGGTTCGAGCCCCGCGTCGGGCTCTGTGCTGACTGCCAGCTCAGAGCCTGGAGCCTGTTTCAGAGTCTGTGATTCCCTCTCTCTCTGACCCTCCCCTGCTCACACTGCCTCTCTCTCTCTCCCAGAAATAAATAAAAAAAAAAAAAAAAACAAAAAACCTTTTAAGGGGTGACTGGGTGGCTCAGTCGGTTAAGCATCCAACTTTGGCTCAGATCATCATCTCACGGTTCGTGGGTTTGAGGCCTGCATCGGACTCTGTGCTGACACCTAGCTCAGAGCCTGGAGCTTGTTTTGGATTCTGTGTCTCCCTCTGTCTCTGACCCTCCCCTGCTCACACTGTCTCTCTCTCACTCTCTCTCTCAGAAATAAATAAAAAACATTAAAATTTAAAAACAAAACAAAAACCTTTTACCACTAAATTACCACACATGAAAAAGTTCAGAGTAGCCTGCTATTAGGCTCTTTGCCCAGGAAAATTGAAATGTTAAAATTTTATTTTGATTAATATAACATTTACCACATACTACTCATGCTACTTTATCATTTGGACATGACTTTGCTTACTGGTGTATCCATGCAAGAACATGCCTTTAGTATTACTGAAAGAAGATTTTTTTACATAGTTTTTTTAGTTTCCAAGTCTCCAGGTTAGCCTACCAACCTGACTGTAATCATGACAAAATCCTGTTGAATACCTTCTTTTTATAGACATAAATTGCATGACACAGGATTTTATAAAGGACTTGGAATTTTGGGGGAGGAGGCATTGGTCAAAGGCTTTGTACCATTCAAGATGAATGTTAGGGTGGCTTACGAATAGACATTTAATACAGAGTTATGTATTTGAATGTATCCTTGAAGAAATATAAATACATCAGACCTGTGATTTGATGGTATGTTGAAATTTCTAGTTGCAAACAGAATCATTAATTACAAATAAGCACGATGATTATTTGAGTGGATGAAAGACTCCAGAGTCCAAGGAAAAGTTGAAGACTGAAGGCTTTGGAAAAGTCAACAGTTGGGACAGTTCCAGGTACCATGAGAAGTTTTTTTCCCCCACAATGCTGCTCTCAGACTGAAATTTTGGCAACTATTTTCCGTCATTATGTCATTCAGAGTTCCTCCACATGAACTTGTTTAGGTTACATGCCTTCCCCTCAGCAAGGGAAGGGTAGGTGCCTAACATGAAGGTATAATCAAGACTGCATCCAGTGAGGAACAGGTGGTCCCCCTAGCAAAAACGGGGTTCTGTTGCCAGAAAGAAGAAGGAATGGATGCTGGCCAGACTCAAAGAGTCCACTAATCTTATTGCAAGGATAAGATTAAAATTAAAAAATACAGTTACATGATAAGATGAATGTTGAAGGAGGTAAGGTAATGTTTGAAGTGTGAGAAATGATGAGGGTCATGCCATTGTTACCTCCACCAGCTTTCAGCCCCCCAAAATTCAATGGCTGCTCATGATTAAAAATTTGGGAAAATGTAACAGAAGGGCCAAAAAAATTTTAGCCATAAATGAGTAACTTAAAAATCTAAATATACCCTTACTATATAATCTAGTAGTGGCACTCCTGGACATTTATCCCAGTGAACTGGTATCAACATACATCATAAGTATATATTTTTATTGACTTTTACGTAGATTCTACCCAAAATAAGGTACACAGACATTTCCAGCAGGCTCCTTTGTGGTGATCACTATAGATTCATTTTGCATGTTTTTGAATTTCACATGGGTCGAATCACTCAGCATGCACTCATTTAAGTTTGACTTCATTTGTTCAACATTAGGTCTTTGTCTTTTGTGTACGAGGAGTTATATCTTAATGACGGAACTTGGGTAGTGTTCTGTTACATACATATACCATAATTAAGTCTTCCTCTCCACTTTTCATGGACATTTGGATTGCTCTTAGTTTGGAGCTTTTAAGTGTGATTCTCTCATAAACATGTTTTTATATATCTTATCATGGTCATAAATACTTCTTAATGTATATTAAGTGGAACTTGCTGGGACATAAGATTTATAAAATTGTTTTCTGGTTTTCCTCATTGCTCACTTAAGCATTTATAAACACAAATATAACTAAGGGATATTGAGGATTTCCTAGGGTTGCCATAACAAATTACCACAAACTTGGTGGCTTATAATAACAGGAATTTATTGTTTCACAGGTCTACAGGCCAAAAGTGTAAAAGAAAGTTATCAGCAGGACCATAAGCCCTATGAAGATCTGAGGGGAAAACCTTTCCTCTTGAGTTTCTAGTTGCTCCAGGTGTTACTTGGCTTGTGGTACCAAAACTCCTATGTCTCTGTTTTCATATGGCCACCTTCTCAGGCTTCTTCCTGTTTATTATAAGGACATTTGTCATTGGGGTTAGGAACCACTCTAATTGGGATGATCTAATCTTGAATTCCTTAATTATAGTAGCAAAACCCTTTACAAATAAGGTCATATCACAATATCTGTATCTGGTGGACATACCATTTTTGGGGGGCAGTATTCAACACACTACAGGAAGTTGTTTTTTTAAACAAAAATGGGAAACTTAGCTGTAACTTGATTTTTTTTTTTTTGTCAAACCTATGCCTCCAAGTCAGTCAATATAGATCTAACTTTGGTATGGCTATATTGTAATTTATCCAGTCCTTTCCTTACTCATGGATATTGGGGATGTTTGTAAGATTTTGCCACTACAAACAATTATGTAATATAGCCATACTTAACTCTAGGTAATGATTCTTTTATTTCTATAAGAATGGATTCTTAAAGGTAGGATTTCTAGTACAAAGTTATATTCCATGCATTTGCAATTTTAAGCAGGTACTTCTAACAAGAGAATAGGTCTTCATATCCCATGCCCTTGATAACATCAAATGTTAATTTCTAATAATTTTGCATCCTGAGTGAAAAGTGGTTTATTAGTTTTAATCTGTAATTTTTTTAATTTTTTTTTTTATTTTGAGAGAGAGAGTGTGAGTGTGGGAGGGGCAGAGAGAGAGGGAGACACAGTATCTGAAGCAGGCTACAAGCTCTGAGCTGTCAGCACAGAGCCCGATGGGGGGCTTGAACCCACCAGCCATGAGATCATGACCTGAGGCAAAATCGGACACTTAACCGACTGAGCCACCCAGGTGCCCCTGTAATTTCTTAACGGCAGAGGTTGAGCGCTTTATCATATTTATTGGGCATTTGGATTTTCTCTTCTGATCTACTCATCCTTTCTCTCTGCTTTGTGCTTTTTATTTAGCTTTCACATGTAGGTACTAATATTGTATCTATGGGTAAAGAAATTGAGATTTTAATTAAGGAACTTCCCCCAAGGTTACCCAGCTAATTAGAGACAGGTTAAGGATATGGAACCGGGCCAACTGAGGGCAGCACTGAGGCTTATTTGCATATTTATTGGCCATTATTTTTCCCTCCAAGGAATAGCTTGTTCTGGTCTTTGTTTTGTTTTGCAGTTTTTTTAAATAGGTTACAAATATTTTCCAAACTATTGCTTGTACTTTCATTTTATTTATTTTGCTTGTAATTACATTATCCTAAGTGTAGTTTCCTTATGAGTAAGCATGCAGACTGAAAGCAGACTTATCCTGGCTGACATGTTAAGACATTTTTAAGACTATTTTTTAATGTTTACTTATTTTTTAAACTTCTTTTTTTTATAGTTTATTTATTTTTGAGACAGAAAGAGACAGAGCATGAGCGGGGGAGGGGCAGAGAGAGAGGGAGACACAGAATCTGAAGCAGGCTCCAGGCTCTGAGCTGTCAGCACAGAACCTGACGCGGGGCTCGAACCCACGAACCATGAGATCATGACCTAACCTGAAGTTGGACACTTAACCGACTGAGCCACCCAGGCGCCCCTAAAGTTTATTTTGAGAGATAGCATGAGCAGGGGAGGAGCAGAGAGACAGGAGGGCAAGAGGATCTGAAGTGGGTTCCATGCTCACAGCAGACAGCCCAATGCAGGGCTCAAACTCACCACCTGAGAAATACAGCCTGAGCCAAAGTCAGACACTTAACTGTCTGAGTCACCCAAGGGCCCCATTTGTTAAAACGTTTTCTTAAAAAATTAATTTTTTTAAATTTATTTCTGAGAGAGAGACAGCATGAACAGGGGAGGGTCAGAGAGAGGGAGACACAGAATCTGAAGCAGGCTCCAGGCTCTGAGCTGTCAGCACAGAGCCCGACGCGGGGCTCGAACCCATGAACCGCGAGATCATGACCTAGGCCAAAGTTGGACGCTCAACTGCCTGAGCTACCCAGGCGCCCCTGTTAAAAAACTTTTTAATGTGAACTAGAATACCTCTGTTTGGGCAGGGACTGGATGGAGTAAGTGGGAGGTGGGGAGGAATAGGCACCATATAAGTGATTATAGTACCCACAACCTCTTTTTGCTTACTCCTCCTTAACTCATTTACATTACCCACCTGACTCCCAAGAGAGATTTTTTTCAGTACTTCCATGGTTTCTTGTTTCTATCTTAGGATCTCCCCCATCCCAAGTTTATAAAAATCACCTAGAATGTATTTTGATATATGATGTGAGGGTGGGGATTCAAATCTTCGCATACTGGATGGCAAATTATATCTACCCATTAATATCTTCGTCCATTAAATCATTCAAATATTTCTCCAAAACATCATTTGTAATTTTTAACTTTCTGCTGCTTTAACAGTTCACTGAGCCATCTTGTTCTAAAATCATGGACACCTCTCTGATCTCCTGCCCATAGACCCTGATAACGTAAGGGAAGGAGCTAATTGGTTTTGGCCTTTTGTTTATGCACTATTCCACGTGAAATTCAAATTGGAAAATCAAATTGGAAGCCTGGACACTATCATTTGAATTCTTTATTTGCTCATGGGCAAGTTCTAAGAGTCACCGAAAGTGGGTTTTTGGTATTGAAATTCCATACACAGAAAGACTGGTTCCAGTTCATGAAGTTAAATTTAATGTTTACATAAGTGCCTTCAAATTGGGTGAAATGGTTTCCTTTGGAAGTTCACTACATAGTGCTTTGAATGCTTTGTCTATCACATAAAATAACTGTAAAATACAGTGATTCAATTATGGATGTAACCATTAGGAATAAAAGAATTTCATCTTTTCTTTGAGAATAAAAGTGCCATAGGTTCATTTCTGTTGAGGAACCTGGTCCTGATAAGTAAAAATACTTTTTTCAACAAAGAACCTGCCATTCTAAATGTATTAAAATGCTAATTTTTCCTTGAAAACCTTATGCTAAGTGAAAAAGTCCAGACACAAAAGACCACAGATTGCATTTGTATAGAATATCCAGAATAAGTAAATCCATAAAGACAGAAAGTAGATTAGTAGTGATGAGCAGATGGAAGCAGGGAAGAATGAGGAGAGCCTGCTTAATGTAGACAAGGTTTCTTTTTGGGGTGATGCAAATGTTCTGGAATTGGTGCTGGCTATATAACCTTTCAATATACTAAAAACTACTAAATTGTATGCTTTAAAATGGTGAATTCTATGTTATATAAGTTATATCTCAAAAAATATGAAGACAAAAACCTGATTCCAAATTCTGCCTAAATTTCTGCATCAAATGTCACTGTGAGGCGGTGCCTGGGTGGCCCAGTTGGAGGAACATGTGACTATCGATCTCCAGGTGGTGAGTGTGAGCCCTGCTTTGGGCTATCTGCTGTCAGCACAGAGCCAACTATGGATATTCTGTCCCCCTCTCTTTCAGCCTGTCTCTCTCTCTCTCAAAATTAAATAAGTATTAAAAAATTTTTAAATGACATTATCAGAATTTTTATGATTGAAAACAGTCTCAGTGGCTTTAAAAAAAAATAGATGTTTCTGATATTGATAGAAGCCAAAGAGGAACCCTCAAACTTCCTTGGATAGATATTTTTTAAAAGAAAATTACAATATATACATGGAATCCATCTGGCAATCCTAAATACTTAGTAAAGAATTTGGAAAAGAAAATGGTAAATGTGTCCTAAGATTTAAAGACCTGCTTGACCCATATCAAGATGGAAAAAAAACGACACATTGTTAAACATTAGACATTTGATCCCACTTTTCTTTATCCCTTTCACTTCATCTATTCTCATACTTTCCCCCCAACCCCCATCCCATGGCAATTGTGAGTTTGTTCTCTATGAATCTGTTATGATCATTTATTTTTTAGTTTCCATATATAAGTGAAGTCATATGGTATTTGTCTTTCTCTGACTCATCTCACTTAGCATGATAACCTCTACTTCAGTCCATGTTGTAGATTTCATTCTTTTTAAGACTATATTCCATTGTGCTTCTGTGTATAAATATAGCTTTACCACTCATCTGGTGTCTGCATCAATTTATGTTCCCACCAATAGTGCAATAACTACTGAGTTTTCTTTTCATCCTTACACTTGTTCTATCTTGTCTTTTTGATAATAGCCATTCTGACACCCGTGGGGTAATAGCTCATTGTGGTTTTGATTTACATTTTCCTAAGGTTTAGTGATACTGAGCATCTTTTCACATACCTGTGACATCTGTATGTGTTTTTGGGAAAGATGTCTGTGCAGGGCCTCTGCACATTTTTTATTAGATTCCTGGGTTTTTTTGGTTTTTTTTTGTTTTTTGTTTTTTGTTTTTTACATTGAGTTTTAGAAGTTCTTTATAGATTTTGGATGTTAATCCCTTACCCGGTCATTTGTGAGAATATCTTTGCCAATTCAATAGGTTGTCTTTTGTTGGTTTCATTCACTGTGCAAAGGATGAAAGTTTGATGCATTCCCATTTATTTTGACCTTTTTTTTTTCGGTTTAAAAATTTCCAAAGAAGCCTTAGGAAAGTGAATATTAGGGGCACCTGGGTGGCTTAGTCGGTTAAGCGTCCGACTTTCGCTTAGGTCATGATCTCGCGGTTCGTGGGTTCCGACCCCGCGACGGGCTCTGTGCTGACTGCCAGCTCAGAGCCTGGAACCTGTTTCAGTCTGTGACTCCCTCTCTCTCTGACACTCCCCTGTTCACGCTGTCTCTCTCTCTCTCCTAGAAATAAATAAAAAACATTAAAAAAAAAAAAGGAAAGTGAATATTAAATGTTAAGGTTGAGAAGTAGCTAAAGGAATGAACTCTGCTACCTGGAATCCAGGGAGCTGTGTAAATGCTCTGTGCCTGTTTCCTTTTTTTAATGTATATATATATATATATTTACATATTTATATATGTGTATATATATATATTTATATATGTATCAGTACTTCATTCTTTCTTAAAAGATTTTTAATCTCTACCACCCATTATGGGGCTGAAACTCAAACCCCCCAAATCAAGTCGCATGCTATACCAACTAAGCAAGTCAGGAGCCCCTCATTCCTATTTTTTAATTGCTGAGTAGTAGTCTATAGTACACAAGTACCACTGAAAGTTTATTTTTTAAAAAATTTTTAGTGTTTATTTATTTTTGAGAGAGACAGAATGTAACCCAAGGAGGACAGAGAGAGAGAGAGAGAGAGACACGCAGAATCTGAAGCAGGGCTTCAGGCTCCGAGCTGTCAGAGCCCGATATGGGGATTGAACCCACCAACCGTGAGATCATGACCTGAGCTGAAGTCAGGTGTTTAACCAACTGAGCCACTCAGGTGCCCCAGTTTATCTTTTAAATGGGAACAATAATCCGTCATTTATGGGGTTGTGAAAATAAAATACAGAGGTGCTTGAGTGACACAGGATGTTGAGCATGGGACTCTTGATTTCAGCTGAAGTCGTGACCCCAGGATGGTGGGGTTGAGCCCCTTGTCTGGCTGTGCGCTGAGCATAGACCCTGCTTAAGATTCTCTCTCTACATCTGCCCCTCTCCCCAGCTCACGTGCTCATTCTTAAAAAAAAAAAATTGGGGGCACCTGGGTGGCTTAGTTGGTTAAGCTCTGACTTCAGCTCAGGGTATGATCTTGAGGTTCGTAGGTTTGAACCCCACATCGGGCTCTGTGCTGGCAGCTCAGAGCCTGGAGGCTGCTTCGGATTCTGTCTCCCTCTCTGTGTCCCTCCCCTGCTCATGCTGTCTCTCTCTCAGTCTCAAGAATAAATAAACATTTAAAAATTTTAAAAAATTTAAAATACATATAACTCTGTAAAGCACTTCTTAAAATGGTGGCTATATTATTATTGGTTACATCTGGGCTTATTTTTATTTCAGAGAGCGCATGCAGGAGTGGGGGAGAGGGACAGACGGAGAATGAAAGAATTTTAAACAATCTCCAGGCTCGGTGCCAAGCAGAACACAGGGCTGGATCCCAAATTCCTGGGATCATAACCTGCGCGGAAATCAAAGAGTCAGACCCTCAACCCCCTGAGCCACCCAGGCGCTCCTTATTTTTGTATTTCTACCCATTTCTAAACTATTTGCAATGAACATTATTTCCTGTGGAAATTCATTGTTTTAAAAACTTACTGTTTAAAACAAAAAAATCCCTGGTGGGAATCACTCTGCCAACCTACGAAAACGTGAAACGAAAGAACGCAGGAATGAGCAAATCGACTCCACAAGAGCAACGGGAATCCCCCAGGCCCCGTGGCCGGTCTCCAGGATACCGTACTCTTCCGCTCCCAGAAGCCCCCAGCGGCGGAAGTTGTCGCTTTCAGAGAGACGGAGCCCACGCCGCGCACCCGGCAGTAGGCTCGCCATGGCGATGGGCGGAGGCGGCGGTGTTCCCGAGCAGGAGGACTCGGTGCTGTTCCGGCGCGGCACGGGCCAGGTAAGGTCTTGGACGGCGCCGCCTCCCGACGCGCCCCCGGTGCCCTCTCCGAGCGTCCGGCTCGGTCTTCGCGGCTGGGTTGGACCGGGCGGGTTCGCTGACTGCGGGGAGATACTCCGCAGGTTTCTACGTCTTTACCAATTTGAGAGCTATAGCCGCAAGCTCTTTCTTCGTGCAGCTTGGGCACCGTGATAAGTTAGAACCGATTCCCCATCTCAGCTTGACTATGCCTTAGTTTGTCCATTTTTTTCTGATTGGGGAGTGTGCGGGGGCAGCCCGGGGTGAAGCAGGCAAACCAGGGAGGAGACCGTTGAAATGCCCCAGTTTTAGATCAAGGTGTTAACAGTGAAAAGCAAGTTATTGACTTTCCGGGTATAATTTGAAATCAACGGCAACAGGTTTTGCATATAGATTCGATAATGGAGGTTTGAGAGAGGAAAATCAAAGAAAGTTCCAAGATTGTCCTAAACAGATAAGAAGATGAAGTTGTTTTTCCAGAGATGTACTGAAGCGGAGAAGACTGCAAGTAGAATAGGTTTATAAGGGGGGAAATCAGAAGCTCAGCCTTGGGTGAAATATGATTGGAGTGAGTTTGGAGCGGGAAGAGGAGAAAGTCAAGACAAAATTAATAAGTAAATATTTCAAGTTTTATTGTAAAGAGAAGGTAGAGAAATTGGCCAGTAGATAAAGGGGAGAGTAAAATAAACAGGATTCTCAATTGTGGTGTTTTTTTTTTTTTTGTAAGAGGAGAGAAACCTGTTTCAGCGTTTTGTGGGCTGTGGGAAAGATGAAATAAAAATGGAAAACTTGACGATGCAAGGGGCAAAAGAGAAGTGTTGAAGCAATGTTCTAAAGTAGATAAGAGAAGATGGATTTGGCCTTCGTTAGAAACATTGACAGTTCATGTGGTGACAGTTATATGGGTACAGACTTGTGTGGATGGGCAGATTTGTGAAAGCTCTCTTTTGATTGTGGCTGTTCTGATCAAAAGAAGTAAGGCCATCAGCTAGGAGTGTGGAGGACGCAGGTTTGGGAGGTTTAAGCAGAGAGAAAGTAGAAAGTAGGGAGAGTGGATGAGTGTTGAAATGGAGTGGAACTGTTGCTAGGCAACATGAAAGATGTACTTGAGATTTTGGTCATGATTTTAAAGGATACTAGACAGCATGATTGTGGGTTTTCTCCAGCTAACTTCAATTCAAGTGTGTGAAGACAGGCACACAGTGAATTAAGTGTTGAGAATAATAGGGCTGTAGTTTTTACCAAGTGAATATAAGGAAGGGGGAGGGAAAAGTACAAGGTTATTATGTTAATAATTGGCCAGGAATTTAAGCTGGCTAAGAAAGGACACAAGCATTAGGATAGTAAAAGTTTCATACTTTGGAGGGTGAGTGTTTTGTTCTAGTGAAGTAGAATGATTGTCACTCTCCAGATAGAAGAAATAAGTTGCAGACACTAGAAGGTGGTAGTTGGAGAGTAGGATTTTGTTTTGCTGTTGTAGGGTTTTTTTTGTTTTGTTTTAATTCTAGTTAACATACAGTGCTATACTAGTTTTAGGTGTACAGCATAGTGGTTCAACCATTTTATACATTACTCAGGGCTTATCATGGTAAATTTTACTCTTAATCCCCTTCATGTATTTCACCAGTTTCCCACGCCGCCCCCCCCCCATTTGTTAACCATCAGTTTGTTTTTGAGAGGTAAAAATCTTTTTTTCCTTTTTTAAATTTATATTATTTTAAGTAGGCTCCAAGCCCAAGATTGGGCTTGAACTTACTATCCTGAGATCAAGAATTGCATCATGTACTGACTGAGCCAACCAGGCATCCTCCCATTTCCTATTTTGTTTCTTAATTCTACGCATAAGTGAGATCATATGCTATTTGTTTTTCTCTGAGTTATTATTTCGTTTAGTATTATACTCTCTAGATTCATACACATCATTGCAAATGGAAAGATTTTGTTCTTTTTGATGGCTGAGTAATATTTGTGTATGTATACCCCATCTTTGGCATTCATCTCTCAGTGTACACACTAGGCTGCTTCGATAATTTGGCTATTGTAAATAATAGAACTGGAAACACATTCCATGCTCATGGGTTGTAAGAACAAATATTGTTAAAATGTACTATCCAAAGCAGTTTACACATTTAACAAAAATCCCTATGAAAATACCAACAGTATTTTTCACAGAATTGAAACAAACAATACTAAAATTTGTATGGAACTGCAAAAGACCTCAAATAGTCAAAGCAATCTTGAAAAACAAAAATGAAACTGGAGGCATCACAACTCCAGATTTCAAGTTAGGTTACAAAGCAGTAGTAATTAAAACAGTATGGTACTGGCATAAAAATAAATGCAAAGAGGGGCGCCTGGGTGGCTTAGTCGGTTAAGCGTCCGACTTTCGCTTAGGTCATGATCTCGCGGTTCGTGGGTTCGAGCCCCGCGTCGGGCTCTGTGCTGACTGCCAGCTCGGAGCCTGGAGCCTGTTTCAGTCTGTGACTCCTCTCTCTGACCCTCCCCTGCTCACGCTGTCTCTCTCTCTCTCTCTCTCCTAAAAATAAATAAAACATTAAAAAAAAATTAAAAAAAAAAAAATAAATGCAAAGATCAGTGGAATAGAATGCAAGACCCAAGAAATAAACCC
Source organism: Proteles cristata cristata (assembly GCA_017311185.1). Classification (NCBI taxonomy): domain Eukaryota; kingdom Metazoa; phylum Chordata; class Mammalia; order Carnivora; family Hyaenidae; genus Proteles; species Proteles cristata. The sequence goes on from JAESUZ010005390.1 coordinate 61,961, forward strand.
ACAGTTATATGCTCAATTAATCTTTGTCAACGGCAAAATGATTGTACGGTGGGAAAAAGATAATCTCTTAGGGATGCATGGGTGGCTGAGTTGGTTAAGTGTCCAATTCTTGGTTTCAGCTTAGGTCGTGCTCTCACAGTTTGTGGGTTTGAGCCCCACATTGAGCTTCGTGTGCACAGCTTGGAGCCTACTTGAGCTTCTCCCTCTCTCTCTGCCCCTACCCTGCTCATACTCTCTCGGTTTCTCTCAAACTAAATAAAAGAGCTTAAAAAATCTCAACAAATGGTGTTGGAAAAACTGGACAGCCACATGGAAAAGAACAAAACTGGTCCACTTTTTTTGACCATACAGAAAAATAAACTCAAAACGGATTAAAGACCTAAATGTGAACATTGAATCCATAAAAATCCTTGAAGAGGGTATAGGCAGTAATCTCTCTGACATTGATCATAACATTTTTCCAAATAAGTCTCCTGAGACAAGGGAAATAAAAGCAAAAACAAACTATTGGGACTACATCAAAATGAAAAGTTTCTGCACAGCTAAGGAAGCAGTTATCAAAGCTAAAAGGTAGCCTAATGAAAGGGAGAAGATACTTCCAAATGACATATCCCATAAAGGGTTAGTATCCAAAGTATATGAAGAACTGATAGAATTTAACACCCAAAAAACAAATAATCCAATTTAAAAATGGACAGAAGAGAAGCCCCTGGCTGTTTCAGTCAGTAGAGTGCGTGACTCTTGATCTCATAGTCCTGAGTTCAAGCCCCACGTTGGTGGATGTAGAGCTTACTTAAGCATTCATTCATTCATTCACTTATTGTTAAATGTAGATGCTGCTTTTTTTTTTAGATTTTTATTATTTTTTATTTTATTTATTTCTGAGAGCGAAAGAGAGCGTGAGCAGGGAAGGGTCAGAGAGAGAGGGAGATAACAGAATCTGAAGCAGGCTCCAGGCTCTGAGCTGTCAGCACAGATACCAACGCAGGGCTGGCACTCATGAACTGTGAGATCATGACCTGAGCTGAAGTCGGACATTTAACCGACTGAGCCACCCAAGTGCTCCCATGGCTCTCTCTCAGATGGCCAACACACATGAATGCATAGCATCACTCATCATGAAGGAAATGCAAATCAAAACCACAATGAGGGGTGCCTGGCTGGCTCATTTGGTAGAACATGTGACTTGATCTTGGGGTCATGAGTTTAATGCCCATGACGGGCACACAGTTTACTTCAAAAAATAATGAGATATCACTTCACTTTTCAGAATGTTTAAAATAAAAAATACAAGAAGCAAGTGTTGGTGAGGATGTGAAGAAAAAGGAACTTTCTTGCACTGTTGGTGCATATGCAAATTGGTGTAGCCATTGTGGAAAACAGGGTGGATTTTCCTTAGAAAATTAAAAAGTAGAACTACCTTGTGATCTAGCAATGGCACTGCTGGATATTTACCAAAAAAAATACAAAAACGCCAATTCAGAAGTATCCCTGTACCCCAGTGTTTATAGCAGCACTATTTACAATAGCCCAAGTGTGGAAGCTGCCCACGTGTCCACTGATAGATGAATGAATAAAGAAGATGTGGTATGTATATACAATGGAATATTACTCAACCATAAAAAAGAATGAAGTCTTGCCATTTGCAACATGAATAGCTCTAGAGAGTATAATGCTAAGAGAAATAAGTCAGTCAGAGAAAGGAAAATACCATATGATTTCACTCTCATTTGGAATTTAAGAAAGTAAGAAACAGACAAACCAAAAAAAGACTCTTAACTATAGAGAACAAACTGATGGTTACCAGAGAGGAAAGTGGGTGGAGGATGGGGGACCTAGGGAATGAGGATTAAAGGGTACAGTTATGATGAGATAAAATGGTTTTAGAAATAAACATAGGGGTGTATATGTCCTTTCAGGGTGATGCTTTTGTGTTCTTTGGGAAAATAACCAGCAGTGCAATTACTGGATCATAGGGTGGTTCTATTTGGGGGGGGGGGGGAGGCGGATTCTACTTTTAATATTTTGAGGCATCCCCATACTGTTTTCCATAGAGACTGCTCCAGTTTACATTCCCAGCAGCAGGGCATGAGGATTCCTTTTTTCCTACAGCTTCTCCAACGCTTGTTGTTTCTTTTATGTTTTTGATTTTAGCTATAAGACAGATGTCAGTCGATATCGCATTATAGTTTTGATTTGCATTTGGCTAATGATGAGTGGTGTTGAGCATCTTTTCATGTGTCTTTGGCCCTCTCTGTCTTCTTCCGAGAATTATCTGTTCATGTCTTCTGCCCTAGGAGAGTAGGAGGATTCTTTAAACTGAGGTTACAGAAAGGTTCAGTTATTGGTTATAGTCAGTAAGAGCCATAGAAGCTAGTAACTGCAGTTGGGTGGTGTACAAGATCATTGGTACAGAGGAGTTTAAAGACCTGGAAGGATAGGGTATTGGCAGGATCATCTACGTGGGTTTTTTTAATTACCAAGAATGGCAGGAGTAGTGTTGGAGACAGTAGTAGGATATAAATCTAGGGGGAATGAGGAGGCGTGGCTCAGATGGCTATAGATAATTACATAAAGAGTAATAGTAGACAGTGGAGTCCAGTAACGGGGTTCTAAAACTGGGAGATTTTAGGAAGAAAGGAGAGAGAAAAATCTGGAAGTGGGTGTAAGGAGCAAGTAAGATTGCTTCCCCATCTGTGGTATGATGATTTGAGGGATATGGAAGGGAAGACATTTCATTTGAGATTTCTGCAAGGAAAGAGACATCTTTGGGGGAAAATTAGATTTTAAAGCAAGAACGTAAAGGGAATATTCAGAGAAGAGGGTAAAGATATTGGGAGCAAGGTTAGCTGATAACTCAAGAGATGAGATCACAGCCAAAGTTCCAGCAGTTGACAGTTGTAGAAGAACGTGAGGGATACTAGTGGTGACTGAGAAACAGCTATGTAGTGGCAGTTCTGATGGTCTGTTCTGGTGGCTCTTGTTATGTAACAAACCACCCAAAACTTAGTAGCTTGCAAGAATAATTATTATTATCTGTCATGGTTTCTGTGGGTCAGGAATTTGTGAAGGCCTTGCTGGACACTTCTTCAGATCTTTCATGTGGTTGCATTCACATAGTCACGGGAGCTACAGTAGACCGGGACTGAGCAGCTAGAGACTGACAGCCATTTCTTTTCTTCCTGTCATCTCAGGGCTTCACATGATCTCAGTGTGTGGGCTGGTTGGATTTCTTCATACCCCTTTATAATCCTTCTCTCTTAACTCTCATCTCCTGTTCCCTAATCACTGCTGAATCATATCTTCTGTCGCCGATTAGTATGGATTTTCTAGAAGCTGATAAACATGAAATCTTTGCCTTTCTTTACTCAGCATCGTTATTTTCAGGTTAGTTCATTTCTTTTTATTGATGCAGTATCCCATTTTATTATTATATTAGAACTTGTTTTTGCATTCACTTGTTCATGAACATTTGGATTGTTTTCATTTTGGGACTCTTAAAAACAGAGCTGCTGTGAGTATTAGTGAAGAAGGCTGTGTGGACATAAGCTTTCATTTCTCTTGGAAATCTACTCAGGGAGTAGGTGTGTTTTAACTTTTTAAAAACCTGCCTTGGAGGGTACTTGGTTGGCTCAGTCGGTAGAGCGTGCAACTTGATCTCAAGGTCATGAGTGTAAACCCCACGTTGGTATAGAGCCTACAATAAAACAAAAACAAAAATAAAAACCTGCCTTGGGAGCACCCTTCTATTAGCTAAATGCGATGTTACCCATTGAATAAATCCAATTAGACCTAAAAAAGATGGCAAAACTCTTCTTCGAAGTGGTTGAACCATTTTACATTTTGACTAGCAATGTATGAGAGTTCCACTTTTTTCACATTCTTTTTAATTTTGGAATGGTCATTTTTTTTAAGGTTTATTTATTTATCTATTCCCCAGCCAAAGGGTGGGGGAGGAGGAGAGAGAGAGGGAGAGAGAAAGAATTGCAAACAGACTCCACACTGTCAGCACAGAGGCTGACTTAGGGCTTGAATCCAGGAACCGTGGGATCATGACCTGAGCCAAAACAAGATATTTAACCAGCTGAACCATCCAGGTGTCCCTAAATGTTTATTTTTGAGAGTAAGAGCTTGCAAGCAGTGGAGGGGGAGGCAGAGGGGATGGGAAGACAGAGGATCTTCAGAAGATCTGAAGCAGGCTCCATGCTGATAGCAGAGAGCCCGGTTCGGGGCTCAAACTCAAAAACCATGAGATCATGACCTGAGCCAAATAGGATGCTTAACTGATTGAGCCACCCAGGTGACCCAGAAATGATCATTCTTGTTGATTTTAGGCAATCTAATATTGCCATCTCATGATTGTATTTTTTTTTTTAAGATTTTGTTTATTTATTTAAGTAATCACTACATCCAGTGTGGGGCTCAAACTCAGAACCCAGAGCTCAAGACTCGCGTACTCCACCAACTGATCCAGCCAGCCAGGCACCCCTGTCTCAGGATTTTAGTTAGCATTTCCCTAATGACTGATGGTTATTAATCATCATTTCATAAGTTTATTTGCTCTCAGTATACCATCTTCTTTGGCAAAATGCTGAGACCTTTTGTCTGTTTTTAATCTTTTTGCTCATATTTGAGAGTTCTTCAAATATGCTAGATACAAAACCTTTACAGATAGATAATTTGTAAATATTTTCTCCGAGTGTGTGGCGTGGTTTTTCAATCTCTTAAGTTGTCTTTTTAACAATAGAAATTTTCATTTTGCTGAAATCGAATTTTTAAGGTTTTTTTTTTTCCCCACTGTTCTTTTTTTTTTTTTTTTGTAAGCAGTCTAAGGTCACAAAGACTTTTCTGTTTTCCTGTTTTAGGTTTTACATTTAGGTCTGTGTTCCATTATGGATTAGTTTTTGCATATGGCTCATGATGCGGATGCAAATTGTTTTTTCTGCATAAGGGTTTCCAATTGTTTCAGCACCATTTGTTGACACTGTTATGCTTTCTCTACTAAATTGCTTTTGTGCCTTTGTTTGAAATCAATCAAACTTTCATGGGACTATTTCTGAGTTATCAATTGTGTTACATTGATCTCTCTACCTTAATGCTAATACCATACTTTTTTCTAGTTAATGTACAGCACAGTATTAATTTCAGGAATAGAATTCAGTGATTCATTACTTCTAACACCCAGTGCTCATTCTAACACATGCCCCCCCTTAATGCCCATCACTCACCTAGCCCATCCTCCAACCACCTCCCTCCATTAGCCCTCACTTTGTTCTCTATCATTAAGAGTCTCTTATGGTTTGTTTCCTGTCTCTCTTTTTCCCCCTGCCATATGTTCATCTGTTTTGTTGCTTAAATTCCACGTATGAGAGAAATCATATGGTATTTGTCTTTCTCAAGCGTAAATACATTCTTTCTTAGCGTAATACATTCTAGCTCCATCCCCATTGTTGCAAATGGCAAGATATCATCCTTTTTAATTGCTGAGTAATATTCCATTGTAGATGCATACCACATCTTCTTTAGCCATTTATCAGTCAGTGGGCATTTGGACTTTCTCCATAGGTTGGCTCTTGTTGATAATGCATTGGGGTGGAGATACTCCTTCAAATCTGTATTATTAATACTATAATTTTTATTATAATAGCTTCACAGTACTTATTGAAGTCACATAATATAAATCCACCAGTTTTGCTTTGCTTTTTCAAAATTGTTTTGACTTTTCTGGATCCTTTGTATTTATTTCCATGTGAGTTTTACAGCTTGTCTAATCGGTATATTTTGACCCTTGAACAGCCCTGGTTTGAGCTGTACAGGCCCACCTATATGTGAATTTTTTCCCCATAAATACAGTACAGAATTATAAATGTATTTTCTCTTCCTTTGAATTTTATTTTTTTTATTTTATTGTAGGAGTACAGTGTATAATACTTACATAAAGCGTGTGTTAATGAACTGGGTTTATATTATCTGTAAGCACAGAGCCTGCTTCAGATCCTCTGTCCCCCTCTGTCCCTTCCCCACTTGCGCTCTCTCAAAAATAAATACACATATATGTATACATATGCACCTATGCACAATTCTTCACCTACAATTTTCAGCACCCGTAACCTCCTCCACCTCCGTTGTTCAAGGGTCTACTGTAGTTTCCTTTTCTCTGAGAATTGAAATTAAATGTATTTGATATTAATACCGTTGGGTTTTGTTTTCTTTCATTTTAACCTAAGTTTTCCCTGGTCACACTTGGTTGGTTGAAGCTTATTTTCAGTAGATTTCTCTGGAAAGATGAGTGAGGATAGTATTCTTCCACATTGTAAACTTAGTCTTGCTACTCAAAGGTCAGATAGGCTGTATCACAAAATACTTGGCTCATACTTTTCCCATAAATTTCTATGGGAAAGTCTAATACTAATTGATTATTTTGTACCTGACTTGGTCTTTCTGTTTAGACGCATTAAGATTTTTTTTCAGAGTGTTTCTGTTTTTGATTTTTACCTTTTATTCTTCAGGGACTCCATTTATACATACATTAAATGTTTTGTGCTAGTGGGGTGCCTGGGTGGCTCAGTCGGTTGAGCGTCCAGCTTTGGCTTAGGTCATGATCTTGCGGTTTGTGGGTTCGAGCCCCGTGTCAGGCTCTGTGCTGACAGCTCAGAACCTGGAGCCTGCTTCAGATTCTCTGTCTCCTTCTCTCTCTGCCCCTCCTTTGCTCATGCTCTGTTTCTCCCTGTCTCAAAAATAAATAAACTATTGGGGCGCCTGGGTGGCTTAGTCGGTTAAGCGTCCTCCTTTCGCTTAGGTCATTTGACTTTCTTTTTCTTTTTTATTAAGTGTGTTTTCCTTGATACCTCTTAAATTTTCAGTCAAATATATTCTGCCTTGGGTACTTTATAGCCAACATTACTTTTTCTTCCATTTCTATATTGGTTTTAACTCCTGATTCAAATCTTGCCCTTTTACCCTGTTGAGTGTGTGATTTCAGCTCAGGTCATGATCTCATGGTTGGTTCATGAGTTCGAGCTCCTCTGTCACTGCATAGCCTGCCTGGGATTCTCTCTCTGTCCCTCTCCCTCTCTGCCCCTCTACCACTTGCACTGTCTTGCTCTCTCTCAAAATAAGTAAACATTAAAAAAAAAAAAAAAAAAAGAATGCCCCCTTGTATTGAAACAGTGGAATTCATCTTCCTTTAACAGTAGTACCTTTTGCAGATTTTTTTTAAAAATGATTTTATTTTTAAGTAATCTCTACACACGACATGGGACTCGAAGTTAGAACTCTGAGATCAAGACTCACATGCTCCTCTGACTAAGCCAGACAGATGGCCCCCATTTCCAGTTGCAGGAGCGTTAATTTGTCTTCTAATTTTGTGATTTAAAAAAAATATATGTCTTCATTATCCTTAATTTCTGCTGTTTGCTTTCTCACCCTGTACCAATTCTCTAAGGAATCTCTTTTTAAGTGGAAGTGTAACCTTGAACAAATCAGTTACCTCTGTGATTGCTTTCCTTGTCTGCAGAATGATTAAGTGATTTTTAATTGCTTTTTATCAAAAAGTGAGATTAACGGTTTTACATTGGAGCTTATTTTTCTCTATATAATGGAGATTAACAGGAGAGCCACCCAAATTAGTTTTTTCAACTAAATGAGTTTTCTTACAGTCTTCTTTGGAACTCATTATTGATTAACACTATACCAAATCCTCCAAGTGAGTGAGGATTAACTTAATATAAGTAAAGCACCTAGAACGGTCCTCTCATCATCAACATTATGTATCTAAACTTACCTTCATTTACTATGTAGAATGAACCTGATTCTTCTAGTTGGGCTTGTAGTCTCACTGATCAAATTACATTGTTCTATTTTTATTTTTAATTGTGGTTTATTTTGAGAGAGAGAAAGCAAGCAAGCATGGAGGAGGGGCAGAGAGAGAGGGAAAGAGAGAATCTGAAAACAGGCTCCACTCTCACCGACCTGAGAGCATGACCTGAGCTGAAATCAAGAGTTGGACACTTAACTGAGGCACCCAGCTGTCCCTTAATTGTGGTTTAAAAGCACACACATAACGTAAAATTTATCATCTTAACCATTTTTTTTAGGTAAACTCTGTATCCAACATGGGGTTTGAACATACCACCCCAGGCTCAGGAGTCTCATGCTCTACCAGCTGAGCCAGCCGAGTGCCCTAAATCTTAACCATTTTTAGCTGTAGAGTTCACTGGTGTTAAATATATTCACATTGTTGTACAGTAGATATCTAGAACTTTTTAATGTTGCCAGACTAAAGCTCTATCCATATAGGGGGCATTTCTCCCCCCCCCCCGCCTGCCCCACCTTTTTACCTTTTGTTTTTGTGATTGACTACTTTTGATAGCTCATACAAATGAAATCATATAATCTGTGGATTTATTTTTGTTTCTATGCTTTTTTTCTCTCCTGGTCTTTCTTGAAATGCCTTTTTTTTTTTTTCTACCTATCCACATTCTTTTAATTTTTAGTTCCTCATCATGTTTGCTCCATGGTCATCCACCAGCTATTCTTTTCTCTCCTTTTTTTTATTGAGGTATAATTGACATATAGCATTGTATTAATTTCAGGTGTACAACATAATGGTTCATTATTTGTACACTTTGGAAAACGAACACCACAATAAGTCTAGTTAATGTCTGGCACCATACATATTCTTTATATATATATATATATATATATATATATATATTTTAATTTTAGAGTGCACAAGAGAGGGGGAGAAGATTTCTTTTAAGCTAACATATTTTGGGGAGGGGAGGGGCAGAGAGAGAGAAGGAGACAGAGGAGCTGAAGCAGGCTTCACTCTGACAGCAGCAAGCCTGATGCAGTTTGAACCCATTAGCCTTGAGATCACGACTTCAGCCAAAATCAGCTGCTCAATTGACTGTGCCACCCAAGTGCCTGAGAGAGAGACTCTTTCCTCCGTCTGGGACCCCTGTAATGAAAATGTTTAGTCTATTGGTGAACCCCTCTACTGTATTTTGCAGTTCAGTTACTGTGTTTTTCAACTCTCTGACTTTATTTTCTTAAATTTATTTTAATGGCAACAGAGTGCAAGTTGGAGAGGGGCAGAGAGAGACACAGAAGAGAGAATCTGAAGCAGGCTTCAGGCTCCTAGCTGTCAGCACAGAGTCAGACTCAGGGCTGAAACTCACAAACCTCAAGATCATGACCTGAACCAAAGTCAGACGCTTAACTTACTGAGCCACCCAGGTGGCCCTGACTTTTTTTTCTCTTTTGTACTTTCTTTTTTATTTCTTTCTTTTTTTTTTTTTAAGGTTTTATTTATTTCTAGGAGAGAGAGACAGCGTGAGCAGAGGAGGGCCAGAGAGAGAGGGAGTCACAGACTGAAACAGGCTCCAGGCTCCGAGCTGGCAGTCAGCACAGAGCCCGACGCGGGGCTCGAACCCACGAACCGTGAGATCATGACCTGAGCGAAAGTCCGACGCTTAACCGACTAAGCCACCCAGGCGCCCCCTTTTTTATTTCTTTATTGGAGTTCTCACTGTGTTCATCCATCCTCCTGAGCATGTTTATGACTATTATTTTGAACTCCTTATCAGGTAAATCACTTATCTCTGTTATTATTAAGAATTGTTGGGGTGCCTGGGTGGCTCAGTCAGGCGACCGACTTCAGCTCAGGTCATAATCTCGTGGTGCATGGTTTCAAGCCCCGTGTTGGGCTTTTGTGCTGACAGCTAGCTCAGAGCCTGAATCCTGTTTCAGATTCTGTGTCTCCCTCTCTCTCTGCCCCTCCCCTGCTCATGCTCCGTCTCCCTCTCCTTCTCCCTCTCCCTCTCCCTCTCCCTCTCCCTCTCCCTCTCCTTCTCCTTCTCTCTCTCTCAGAAATAAATAAAACATTAAAAAAAAATAAGAATTGTTTTCTATGGTTTTATCTTATTCTTTTTGGAGGGAACATACTCCTCTGTTTATTCATTTTGCTTGGCTTTCTGAGTTGGTTTCTGTGCATTAGGTAAAACAGCCACCTCTGCCAGACTTCAAGGAGTGTGGTATAGAAGATGAACTTTATTGTTCAACCCTGCCCTAGCTCTTGGTTGTTTCTCACACTTTTGTGATTATCCAAGCAGCCTATTTTAATTTTAGTGGTTCTCGGTAGTTGAGGATGTGCAAAGACCTGTCTGTGTCCCAAGGGGGAGGATCTTGGTCAGCATTTTCATTCAGGATGATTGGGAGTCAGACCCTTGGGTAGCAGCTTTTAAAGTCCGTAAATACTTACAGTCTCGTGGGAATGCAAGCAGAAACCCACGCAGCTTGCAGAGGCAGGGGATCTGGACATGTCCCCTGGGGAGCATTTGCAATAATCAGGGTATCCGGAGACTGCATAAGCTTCTTTCTTGGAAGTACCAGTAAGCTGGAGTGAGGCAGAGAGTGAATAGTCTTATGGAACCCAGGAATGGAAAGCCCCCTAGTTCCCACAGACAGATGGCTACAGAGTATTCCCTGGGCAACAGCTGGAAAAAAGCCTGGGACACCAGGTGTGAAAACTGGGGCACCAAATACATATAAATGCTCCCCTCCAGGAAACACAAGTGCTCTGGAACTCAGAAGAGGGAGAGCACAGCGATGTCATTGTCTGGAGTGGGGCAGGAGCAGAAATATGGTGCCCACTAGCCTCTGTGCATGGAGATTATCCCATCAGGGCCCTGGGTGTGTGTGACAATAGACTGCTTCTCAGGCTAACACTTAAGCAGATTAGTCTCTTCCACATAAAGTCTGCGTGCCTTTTAATCCATCGTTTCTGCACTAAGGAGCACTTTAATAACTTTTTCTCTGTTTGCTGTTTCCCTGTAGGTCTTGTGAGTGCAAACTCCCATAGTTTTAAAGGTAGATGTCTTGGGGGCTCATCCCAGGAGCATGTCTTAAAAGTGGAAGTGCCCAGTTGGGGATTAAAACTCTTTTTTTCCTCAAGGAGAATCTCTGGGTTTTGAGTTTCATCCCTGTAATGGGTAGCTGTAGCGGGTAGGGGGTTTATGGCAAGACTGTGTCTCACCTTCTCTTACCACTTCTATGTAGGGATTTGTTTTTTCAAGCTTGCTTAAAGTGTAGGAATTGCTCAACTAGTTTCTGGGTGTTTTGTTTTTTATCTTTTTCCCCCTAGAGGAAATTGTTCCACATGTAGCTATAGATCTGGTGCATTGGCGGGGAGCAGGTGAATTCAGGATCTTCTGAAGTTGGCAACTTGAACCAGAGAAAATCTTCTTTTAATTCAAACGTTTATTATCTGTATTTCACATCTTAATATTTTCATCATATATGTTTGTATTCTTTTTGTATGTGTGTAACAATATGTTTTAAATTCTTATTTTGACCATCTCTCATGAGAGCAGGTGGCATGATTTCATATACCTCTCAGAGATGAGGATTTAAGAGATAGTGGATGCTCAAAAATATGTTTTTGAATTGAATTAAATTTAAATAAAAATAGAAATCAATGCTACTTCACTCTTTTCTGGATTACTTAATGCCACGCCTGTTTAAAATGATTGTTTCCTTTGCTGTGCAGTACAACCAACAGGATGGGAAAAGACAGTTGCAAATGACATATCAGATAAAGGGTTAATATCCAAAATCTATAAGGAACTCACCAAACTCCACATCTGAAAAACAAACAACCCAGTGAAGAAATGGGAAGAAGATATGAACAGACACTTCTCCAAAGAGGATATCCAGATGGCCAACAGACACATGAGACGATGCTCAGCATCCCTCCTCATCAGGGAAATACAAATCAAAACCACACTGAGATACCACCTCACGCCAGTCAGAGTGGCTAAAATGAGCAAATCCGAGAACTCTAGATGCTGGCGAGGATGTGGAGAAACGGGCACCCTCCTACACTGTTGGTGGGAATGTAAACTGGTACAGCCCCTCTGGAAAACAGTGTGAAGTTTCCTCAAGAAACTAACAATAGAACTCCCCTATGACCCAGCAATAGCACTGCTAGGAATTTACCCAAGGGATACAGAAATGCTGATGCATAGGAGCACATGGACCCCAATGTTCATAGCAGCACTCTCAACAATAGCTAAAACATGGAAAGAACCTAAGTGTCCATCCACGGATGAATGGATCAAGAAGATGTGGTTTATCTATACCATGAAATACTCCATGGCAATGAGAAACAGTGAAATCTGGCCATGTATAGCAACATGGAGGGTGTTATGCTGAGCGAAATAAGTCAGGCAGAGAAGGACAAATATCATGTTTGCACGTATAGGAGGATTAGGAGGAACTTGACGGAGGACCAAGGGGGAGAAGAAGGGGGGAAATGTTGGGGGAGAGGGAGGGAGGCAAACCATGAGAGACTCTTGAATGCTGACAAAAACTGAGGACTGATGGATATGGGGGGGGGGGATGGGAATGGAGGAGGGCACTTGTGGGGATGAGCACTGGGTGTTATGTGGAAACTAATTTAACAATAAACTATTTGTAAAGAAAAAATAAAGACATGGTTTAAAACCTGTCTGGAAAAAAAACCTGAAAAAAAAATAATGCAAAAAAAAATAAAATAAAATGAAAATTGATGGATTAATCACTATTAACAGTTTGTAATGTTAAACCTTTTGAGAATTATTCTTTGAATAATCTAGACATATTATAAGGTCAAGGGGCCAAGGGGAAGAATATTCTTTGGATCTCAGATTCTGTGGTCAGAATAGCATTACCATAGTCTGTATAACAAAGGCTAATGGCCAGGTATTTTCTCACACTGCCAAACTAAACCCTTTATCAGCTCTTAGAAAAGATTGAAACATGGCCTACTTTTGAACAGATCCACTTATGGTTGATGGATAGGAATTCAGTTATGGAGCATTCACTTACCCCTCTTAGAATATTTACATATGTCTAGGTTTGGGGGGTAATGTCACATACTGTCTAAGCAGGTAGGCTTCCTGTACTTTTGTTTAGAATTTAAAATACGTGTTTTTAGTGTAACCGCATGTCTGGAGTAAATTGGCTCTTGACAGTATCTCACCTATGTTTTTTATGAAACTCCTTTAAACATTAATTGTTTTTTGTTTTTACCCTTCCCAGAGTGATGATTCTGACATTTGGGATGATACAGCATTGATAAAAGCTTATGATAAAGCTGTGGCTTCATTTAAGGTATGAAATGTTTACTCTTCCTTATTTCCTCATGTTATTCATTTGGGGATGAAATTAACTGAGAACACACTTAAAAGTGTTCAAGTACTTATTAGTTTCTGATTTTGAAGACCAATAGATATCATTGGTTAGTTAACTTAGATAATACCTTGCTTTAGAAGTTGGTAAGCTCTCTGTATGTCATCCCTTTAGCTAAGGCAATTTAAGTGGAATTTTAAACATTAGTTACTTTTAATGTGTTTGCTTTGTATCAAACTACAGAAATCCTCTAATTCAGATTAGTAGAATGGCAGTTTAAATTATAATTTTCATTTAACAAGACTTCATGATAAATATCATGAAGACAATGATAAATATCAATAGTGCTATAATTAGTACTTGTAGAGTGTTTACAGTATTTTAGGCACCGTTCTAGGTGCTTTACTTAAATTAACTCTCACCCAAATCCTATGAGTTGGGTGGGTATCAAGTAAAGTGTTCCTGAGGGCAGGAATATACAATTCTTTTAGGGGATGTAGTCTGTTTTTGTGACCGAAACAAGACATTTACACAGTTGGCCAACATCATCACTTTCTCTACCATGTAAATTATTTAGTTTTATTGAGCACTATGCATGGTCCATCAGTAATCCAGGCAAAAGCATGTCCTCATACAGAGCACCAATTACAAGGTCCACTTCTTTCCCTTAGTCACTCCTTTTTTTTTTTTTAATGTTTTTAAAATTTATTTCTGAGAGAGAGAGACAGCATGAGCAGGGGAGGGTCAGAGAGAGAGGGAGACACAGAATCTGAAACAGGCTCCAGGCTCTGAACTACCCATCAGCACAGAGCCCGATGCGGGGCTCGAACCCGTGAACCATGAGATCATGACCTGAGCCGAAGTCGGGTGCTTAACAGGCTGAGCCACCCAGGTACCCGTCCCTTAGACACTCCTATAGCATGAGGTAAAGACCAGACCTGTAGCTTGTCTTTGAAGCTGAATTCAAATCTGTCAGTAATGCTTTATGTTTTTTCTTTTTCTTTCTTTCTTTCTTCCTTTTTTTTTTTTTATGTTTTTATTTCTTTTTTGAGACAGAAAAAGCACAAGCTAGGGAGGGGCAGAAAGAGAGGGAGACAGGAACTGAAGTAGGCTCTGTGCTGGCAGTGGAGAGCCCGATGCGGAGCTCAAACCCATGAGCAGTGACATGACCTGAGCTAAGTCAGACATCCAGCTGACTGAGCTACCCAGTGACATTACGTGTAGTAAATGTGAAGATACGAAATTGGTAATTGAAAATCTTGCATTGAATGAAGAAGCAATGTCAGGTGGATAGTAGATTTAGAAGTCTGTCTGCGTAGGAGGCACAGGGTTAAGCATCTGACCTCGGCTCAGGTCATTATCTGAAGGTTCATGGGTTCAAGCCCTGTGTTGGGCTCTTTGTTGACAGCCCAGAGCCTGGAGCCTGCTCTGGATTCTGGGTCTCCCTCTCTGTCTGCCCCTCCCCGCTTTGTGCTCTGCCTACCCCCCCATTCCCTTCCCCTCTTTCTCTCAAAAATAAACATTAATATTTTTTTTATTAATAAATAGAAAATGTATTTATTAAAATAAATAAATAGAAATAAAATAGAAGTCTCTCTGCATAGAGCTTATAATTGAAGTAATAGGAATACGTGATCATAAATAAGTAAAGACGGACGGACCATTCTTTTTTGGAATGCCCAGGTCTTTTTTTTTTTTTTTTTTTTTTTAATATTTTTATTTATTTCTAGGAGAGAGAGAGAGACAGCGTGAGCAGGGGAGGGTCAGAGGGAGGGAGTCACAGACTGAAACAGGCTCCAGGCTCTGAGCTGGCAGTCAGCACAGAGCCCGACGCGGGGCTCGAACCCACGAACCGGAGATCATGACCTAAGCGAAAGTCGGACGCTTAACCGACTAAGCCACCCAGGCGCCCCGGGAATGCCCAGGTCTTGATTAGAGAGGTAATAAAGCATTGGAGCTCTTCTCATTATATCATCTGAAATGTCACGACTGTCAAGACAAATGATCATCAGAATCTAACTCTACAGAAAGGTTGAGAGTGAGGACTTGATTAAAAGGGTTCTTAGAGCTGATAATCAGGTACCTGATACCTTCCAGCCTAGTTTCTTTAGCATGTAGAATGATGAAAACAGAAGTGGAGGCTGTCTGAGCAGATGGGGCCTTGAGGCCAAGCTTGTAATGACTGAGTTATGTTGTTACATTTTTTTCAGGTATGACCCTGTAACATATACGTTTCTATTCATATTTTTACAGCATGCTCTAAAGAATGGTGACATTTCTGAAGCTTCAGATAAACCAAAAGGCACACCTAAAAGAAAACCTGCTAAGAAGAATAAAAGCCAAAAAAAGAATACCACAACACCCCTGAAGCAGGTTATTTTAAAACATTGAGATTGAACTTCAGAGAATTTCTTACTACTGTTTTTAATAATAGTATAAAATATCTTTAACTCAGACGATTAGTATAGGGTTTTCCATTGACGTGTAATTATAAAATGTCTAAAATAGCTGTTAAACTTCCTATTGTTGAGGAACATGTCACTAAAAGTATAGTGAATTAGGTGGGAATGATAAATAAAATAGTGAAGATTGTGTTTATGTGGGCGGTGAGGTAGAGGAACCCGTGCTACTTAGGAGGAGCGCCTCAGGGCCTTAAGCTGAATTGGCTGTGGTAAACTGAGACGTGGCTGTGCTTTTTTTTCCTTCTTCTTCTTCAAAAACCCTGAAAGTACTAATACTCAGGAACTAGAAATTCTGGGTAGAATCATTTCTGCTCTTTAAAACAGCAACCCTGAAAGCTAAGTATTTCGGTGTCTTGTCAGTCCCTTTAGTGTTTTCCTTACCAAGGGGAAAGAGAGCTAACGTTTGATAAGCACTCACCGTGTGCTGGACCAGAGCGCAGGACACTACGCACTCTCCCTCCTTTCTGTTCTCCACAGATGAGGTAGATCTTACTAGAATTACTTAACAGATGAGGAAATAGAGACTTAAAGACTTAAAGAGACTTAAAGGAAATAAAGACCTAAAGACTTAAGAAATTTGTCTTAATTGATTATATAAATGGTAGAATTCGTATTACATGGTAAATATATGGCATGATTATATAAACAGCAAAATTATATTTATATTGGAAATTCAGATTTATGTGTCTTTGGCCCAGGCCCTTCCAGATCGGGTAACTGGAGACGATCCACTCTACAACCTACCTTACCTCACCTAAACAAGATTACAGTTTATCCTCTTGAAAAGAAATACATGTGTGTGTATCTTTGGTTTCTTTTATAGTGGAAAGTTGGTGACAAATGTTCTGCCATTTGGTCAGAAGACGGCTGCGTTTACCCAGCTACCATTGCCTCCATTGATTTTAAGAGAGAAACCTGCGTTGTGGTTTACACTGGCTATGGAAATAGGGAGGAGCAAAATGTGTCTGATCTACTTTCCCCAGCATCTGAAGTATATAATGATCTAGAACAGAATGCTCAGGAGGTAAGGATACCAAAAAAAAGGAAAGAAAAAAGAATTCTTGGAAGTGGAGAGGAGATGAGAAACTAACAGTTGTTTGATCCTCTGAAGCATTAACAGCTTTTGATACCTTTATAACAAAAATATATTTTTTTCTTTTTAAAGAATGAAAATGAAAGTCAGATTTCAACAGATGAAAGTGAGAACTCCTCCAGGTCTTCTAGAAATAAACCAAATAATGTCAAGTCAAAAGCTGCTTCGTGGAACTCTTTTCTCCCTCCACCACCCCCCATGCCAGGAGCAAGCCTGGGACCAGGAAAGGTACGTTTCTACCCAGAAAAGGTTTCCCAGGATATACTTAATAATTTTAGAACTTTCCACCCCTCTGTCGGGTGAGTCTTTCTTAGCTTTTCTTTGAAAATTTTGTAGCTTTCTGTAGATACTATAAATCCACACTTCAAAATTCTTTGTAAAGGAAATAAGATAGTAATGCAAAGTACTTTACACTGAAAGACTTTCCCAGGTATTCTTACGGAGGAATGGGTATTACACTGACAGTCTCATGTACTTACGTTAGAAAGGATAGCGGGGGTGGGGCGCCTGGGGGGCTTAGTCGGTTAAGCGTCCGACTTTCGCTTCGGTCATGATTTCGCGGTTCGTGGGTTCGAGCCCCACGTCGGGCTCTGTGCTGACTGCCAGCTCAGAGCCTGGAGCCTATTTCAGAGTCTGTGACTCCCTGTCTCTCTGCCCCTTCCCTGCTCACGCTGTCTCTCTCTCTCTCTCTCCTAGAAATAAATAAAACATTTTAAAAAAATTAAAAAAAAAAAAAGTATAGTGGGGGTGCCTGGGTGGCTCAGGCAGCTGTGATCTCACAGTTCATGGGTTCGAGCCCTGCATCAGGCTCACTGCTGTCAGCTTGACAGCGCAGACCCTGCTTCAGATTCCCTGTCTTCCTCTCTCCGCTCCTACTCCACTTGCATTCTTTACATATAAAAACGTGTATATATAGTGGTATTTTACTGTCAGCAGAGTGTTACGCTCTGGTTCTCCATGTCATTGGGTTAAGATATGTTAACAGTTTTGGGGGAACACAATATGTACATATAATACAGATTAAATCCTAAGGCCTTCACAGATTGTTTTGTAGGATAAAATGTAAATACTGTTTTTCTTTATGGGTCTTTTCACTGTAAGTAGCAAATCAACTTAAATAGAAAGGATTTTGGGGGCACCTGTGTGGGTCAGTCAGTTGGGCTTCTGACTTCAGCTCAGGTCATGATCTAGCGGTTTGTGGGTTTCAGCCCCCCATCAGGCTGTGACAGCCCAGAACCTGGAGCCTGCTTTGGATTTTGTGTGTGTATGTGTGTGTGTGTGTGTGTCTCTCTTGCCTCTCCACTACTCGCTCTCTGTCTCTCTCTCAAAAATAAACATTAGGAAAAAAAACAGAAAAGACTTTTATTTTAAGTTATATCATGGAACCCCAACTAGGTGTGTCCCTATCCAGTTGTTTTGTATAAAGGAATAATTTCTTCACTAGAGGTTAAAAAATTTTTTTTTCTTAAAGAAGATGAATGATTTTTTAATAATTTTTTAATTAAGTTTATTTTTGAGAGAGACAGAATGTGACTAGGAGAGGGGCAGAGAGAGACACACACACAGAACCCAAAGCAGGCTCCAGGCTCTGAGCTGTCAGTACAAAGTCTAATGCAGGGCTCAAACTCAAGAACCATGAGATCATGACCTGTGCAGAAGTCACAACTGACTGAGCCACCTAGGTGCCCCAAGGAAGTTAAAAAAATTTTTTTTTTTTTTATTTCTTTAATCTTTATTTTTGAGAGAGAGAGTGAGAGTGGGGAAGGGACAGAGAGAGAAAAGGAGACACAGAATCTAAAGCAGACTCCATGCTCTGAACTGTCAGTACAGAGCCTGACACAGGGCTCGAATTCACAAAGCATGAGATCATGACCTGAGCGAAGTCTACTGCTTAACTGACTGAGCCACCCAGGTGTAATAGAAGGTTAAAAATTTTTAGTGTTTAGTTTTTTGAGAGCGAGAGAGTGCGCACACACAAGCAAGCACAAGTTGGGCGGGGGGCAGAGGGTGACAGAGGATCTGTGCTTGCAGCAGGGAGCTTGATGTGGGGCTCAGACTCCCGAACTACGAGAGGATAACCTGAGCCTAAGTTGGACGCTCAGCCAACTGAATCATCTTGGCGCCCCTTCACTGTAGATTATAGCATTCAGGCAATAATAATAATAAACATAAAAATCTATGGTGACTTATTAAAGCTTTTTCTGAAGATTTTCTAGGAGTGCTTTTTTTTTTTTAACCTTTCATTTATTTATTTATTTTGAGAGAGAGAGAGTATGTGTGAGTCGGTTTTGGGGAGAGAATCCTCACTGTCAGCACGAGCCCGATGTAGGGCTCCATCTCACGAACCGTGAGATTATGACTTGATAGAAACCAAGAGTCGGACACTTAACCCACTGAGCCACCCAGGCACCCCTGTGAATGCTTTCTTAGTGAGGTTTGCATTATATTACAACTTCTAGAATGATCAGACCTCTTAATTTATCTATATATGGTACTTCATTGGTCTTAGGAGCTGATTTTGCTTGTTAAATGAGAGGTTTACTAATTTTTACAACATATGTTTATGTTTATACAACTCATAGGACATCATAGAAAGATTATACAATTAATCAAATAGTGGCGGATATAGTTTTTTTTATGATTGAAATATCTTGCTAAATACAGAGTCTCTTATTAGGTAATTAGAAATTTTTCTTATTTTGATTTTACTTTCTGAATGTTTATATGAAAGGAAATGAGGAAAATCTAGATTTATAAGTCTTGTTTAACTTCACCATTTGGTATATGAAATTCTTTTTCATCTTTTTTTTTTTTTAATTGTATTTTTTGAGAGAGAGAGAGCTGGGGAAAGGGTGGAAAAAGAGGGAGAGAGAGAATCCCAAGCAGGCTCCATGTTCAGCACAGAGCCCAAAGCAGGGCTTGATCTTATGAGCCATGAGATCATGACCTGAGTCAAAAAGAAGAGTCAGAGGCTTATGCTTATCCGACTGAGCCACCCAGTTGCCCCTACTTCACCTCTTTTGATGTGTATAATATATATTTTGACTCCTAAGGCGTTGAATCTTTTTTCCTCCTTATGTATTTAAATTGATAAATAATCTTGCTTTGAAATGTTCTTTACAGCCTGGTCTAAAGTTCAGTGGCCCACCACCACCTCCACCACCACCACACTTCCTGTCATGCTGGCTGCCTCCATTTCCTTCTGGACCACCAGTAAGTATAAAAGCATTCAGATTAAAATTTGCTTTCATACATAGGGAATTAGGACATGGAAGTATCATTTTAGACCATTCCTACAGCCAGATCCTAATGGGTAAAAATTTTAACTAAACCTCAAGTTTTTTGGGGTGCCTGGGTGACTCAGTCAGTTAAGCATACATCTCCTGGTTTTTCTCAAAATAAATAAAAACTCCAAAAAATAAATAAATATACAAACCACAGGTTATTTTTTTAATGCCCTTCTATCCAGACTCAGTGCTCTTATTAGCCCCAATATCTGAGCCCTGCATTGCCTGCTCCCTTCCTCTTAGAAGTATCTCATTCTATAGGGAGGTAGCTCCTATTTGAAAGACATAATTATACCATATAGAAGGATTAGTGTTTTGCCCTTCTAGATATTCTGGGACGTTGGCGTCACATAGTCTGTCCCCATTTCTAATGGTAGACTTTTGGATATCAACAATAGGCTAGATATAGGACACTTTGTGGCAGATGTGTTCCAGTGGGAACAGCACAGTTTTTCCACCCAAGACCTTTACTTGAAATGCTATCTGGATGTTTTGTTGTTTAAATTTCTTTTTAACGTTTCTTTCTTTTTGAGAGAGGGAGCACAGGCAGGGGAGGGGCAGAGAGAGAGACACACATCTGCAGCAGGCTCCAGGCTCGGGCTGTCAGCACAGAACCCAGCATGGGGCTCGAACCCATGAACCGATCATGACCTGAGCTGAAGTCAGACACTTAACTGACTGAGCCGTCCAGACACCCCTTAAGTTTTTTAAGGAAAACTATAAAAGTATATATACTTGGTTTTTTACCCATAGCTTCAAAATGGAACAGAATAATAGTTGAAAAATCAAAACAAAATATCTTAATATTTTACATGATCTTTTATCTTATGATTTTTATTTATTTTGATTTTTTTTCTAAATTTTTTTTTAATGTTTTATTTAATTTTGAAAGAGAGAGACGGCGTAAGCAGGGGAGGGTTAGAGAGAGGAAGTCACAGAATCTGAAGACAAGCTTCAGGCTCTGAGCTAGCTGTCAGCACAGAGCCCGACGCGGAGCTTGAACCCCTGAACCGTGAGATCATGACCTGAGCTGAAGTCGGACACTTAACCGACTGAGCCACCCAGGCACCCCTATTTATTTTAATTTTGTTGGCCTGTTGTTACCAGTTGGCTTTCTCAAAAATGTCAGATTTTAAAAATTGTTTGTAAATAGATAAATGGCATGAAATTTAGGGAAAGATAAACTACCATCCAGCATTTTCTATGTAAAATGGATGATGTCCAGACTTTAGTTTTTGTTTATTGATTTTAACATATATCTTTCTCCATTTCCAGATAATTCCCCCACCACCTCCCATATGTCCAGATTCTTTTGATGATGCTGATGCTTTGGGAAGTATGTTAATCTCTTGGTACATGAGTGGCTATCATACTGGTTACTATATGGTAAGTGATCACTCAGCATCTTTCCTGACAGTCCTTTTTGTGCTTATGTGACTTTGTTTTGTTTGTGACCAAAAAGTGGTTTGTTACGTTTGGCAGATCATAAGGATTGAAAACTGCCTCAAAGTTTAAAAATATACAACTATTAGAGCACCTGGGTGGATCAGTCCATTTGGGCCTCCAGCACATTTTGGCTCCAGTCATGATCTCTGGTTCATGAGTTCATTACTTGCATCGGGCTCTGCACTTAAGGTGCAGAGCCTGCTTGGGATTCTCTGCCCCTCCTCAGCTCACTCTTTGTCTCTCAAAGTAAATAAATACATTCAAAAATACACATATATACAACTTCTGTTTAAGGCTTACATTTTCTTGAATTGTCCCTGCTAAATGTAATTATAGTTTATAAAAAAAAAATTTTATTTTGGAGCACCTGGATGGCTCAGTCAGTTGGGCGTCCAACTCTTGATTTCAGCTCAGGTCATGACAATCCCAGGATTATGGGATTGAGCTCATGTCAGGCTCTGTGCTGAGCATGGAGCCTACTTCGGATTCTCTCTCCCTCTGCTTCTCTCCCCTGCGTTCTCTCTCTCTCTCTCTCTTTCTTCCCCCTCCTTAAAAAAATAAAATTTTTTCATTTTACTAGATTATACTGATTATACATTTAATGTCACTCTTTTTAAATTCCAGTCTCCTTTGTCTTTCTGTTTTTTTTTTTTTTTTTTAATGTTTTATTTATTTCTAGGAAAGAGAGAGAGACAGTGTGAGCAGGGGAGGGTCAGAGAGAGAGGGAGTCACAGACTGAAACAGGCTCCAGGCTCTGAGCTGGCAGTCAGCACAGAGCCCGACGCAGGGCTCGAACCCACAAACCGCGAGATCATGACCCAAGCGAAAGTCGGACGCTTAACCGACTAAGCCACCCAGGCGCCCCGTCTTTCTGTTTTAATATGAAACAAAATGTATTGCAAGAGATAGAAAAAGAATAATAGCTTGAAAAAAGGAAGAAAAAGGTATTAGGTTCTTTTTGTGCAGAGAGGAAGGCCTAAAGTGATACATATCAGGACTGAGACTCCAAATTTACGGTTTTATACATCAATCTGTTTCACACATGTAGTATTGTGACTTTGCAGGAAATTTGTGAATTTTTGAAAGGAAGCTGTTATGCCATGATAACATTATGATGTGATATTATATACTTGAAATTCTGGTTAATGTGGAAGAAAATAAACAGTTGACTCAAAGATAAAATTTTTCAAATGTATCATCTGTACGTCCTCCCATTAATATATTCTTGGGGGGCGCCTGGATGGCTCAGTCAGTTAAGCATCCGACTTTGGTTCAGGTCATGATCTCCCGGTTCGTGGATTTGAGTCCCACATCGGGCTCTGTACTCACAGCTAGCTCAGCCTGGAGCCTGCTTCAGATTCTCTGTCTTCCTCTCTCTCTGACCCTCCCCTGCTCATGCTGTCTCTCTCTCTCAGAAATAAATAAAACATTAAAAAAAAATTTTTAAGCTATTCTTGGGATGCATGGGTGGCTCAGTCACTTGAGCGTCCGACTTTGACTCAGGTCATGATCTCGTGGTTTGTGGGTTTGAGCCCCACGTTGTGCTCTGTGCTGACAGCTCAGAGCCTGGAGCCTGCCTCGGATTCTGTGTCTCCCTCTCTCTGCCCCTTCCCTGCTCACACTGTCTCTTTCTCTCAGAAATGAATAAACATTAAAAAGAAAAACAAAAAGCTATTCTTGAGGCTCCTGGGTGGCTCAGTCATTTAAGCATCTGACTCTTGATTTTGGTTCAAGTCATGATCTCATGGTTTGTGGGTTCCAAACCCCTGTTTGGCTCCACACTAGTGCTTTAGAGCCTGCTTGGGATAGTCTCTCACTCTCTCGCTCTCGCTCACTCTCAAAATAAATAAACTTTTAAAAAAAAGTTAAAAAAGAATAAAAGCTATTCTTGAGTCATTGTATAAACTTGGTATATTTGTATCATATGATGAAATTCCCCTTTTAATGACCAAAAAGATAATGGAAAGTAACAAATTAACAGTTTATAATTTGAGATCAATCACCTAACATACTAAGCTTCCCTTTTCTGCATTTCATATTTCTCTATGTATATTTTTACTATGAAATATTTGGGAAAATATTATGTATAGTATATAAAATATTGATGTAATTTATGTTTATTTTTCAGTTTTTTAGAAGGAAAGAGAGTTCTTTTACCCAGATGGGCCCTATTTGGACCATTTTCAGGTTCATGTTATACATAGGTTCAATCTTTGTATTGAAATATGTATGCAGAGGTCACCTGGTGGCTCATTCAGTTAAGCCTCAGACTCTTGATTTCGGCTCAGGTCATTTTCTCACAGTGAGATCGAGCACTGCATTGGATTCTACACTGACATTGCAGAGCCTGCTTGGGCTTCTCTCTCCCTCTCTCTCTGCCATCCCCTGCTCTTGCTCATGCTC
Source organism: Proteles cristata cristata (assembly GCA_017311185.1). Lineage (NCBI taxonomy): Eukaryota > Metazoa > Chordata > Mammalia > Carnivora > Hyaenidae > Proteles > Proteles cristata. Next base: position 85,825 of record JAESUZ010005390.1, read on the forward strand.
TCTCTCAAAATAAATAAACTAAAAGAAAAGAAAGAAAGAAACAAGGGTGCCTGGGTGGATCAGTCTTTTAAGCATCTGACTTTGGCTCAGGTCATGATCTCACAGTTCATGATTTCTAGTCCCTTATCAGATGTGCTCAAGCCCTGCTTCAGGTGAGCCCCACTTCTCTCTCTCTTTACATCTTTCTCTCTGTCTCTTGCTCACTTGTGCCATCTCTTTCTCTCTCTCTCAAAAAAGAAAAAAAAATAAATATGTATGCAGAAAAGTGCATATAGAAGAAGTGAACAGCTTGATTTAAAAAAACATCATAATCCTAATGCCTCCTCATCACTCACTACTAACACCTTTTCTAAGGATCACCATTTTCATACCTTCTAGTGTCATAGATTAATTTTGCTCTTTTTTGAACTTTTATGATTGGAATTATACATACACTCCTTTGTGGCTGGTATATTTTGCTCAACACTTTGTGAGAGTAATAGATGTTGTCTTGTATAGTTGTAACTTTGTTGTGTTCTATTGCATGAGTGTACCATGATCTGTTTATTTCTTTTAACCATTGATGGATATGTGGCTTGTTTCCAGTTTGGAAAATAGCATTGCTATGAGGAGTTGTTGTTGTTTTTAAATAATTAAGCTTTATTGAAATATAGTTTATGCGGCATTCAATTCACCTTTTAAAGTATACAGCTCAGTGGTTTGGGTTTTTAGTATATTCAGAGTTACGTAGCCATAACTACAGTCATTTATAGAGTATCTTCATTATCTACCTGCATCCCCTAAAGAAACAAACATGTGCCCCCTTTTCCCCAAACTTGCCAGGCCTAGGTAATGACTAACCTACTCTGTGGATTTGCCTTTTCTAGACACTTGGGATAAATAGAATTGTATTAAATGTGGTCTTTTGTTTCCTTCTTCACTTAGTGTAATGTTTTCTAGATCCATCTGTGTTGTAGCATGTAGCAGTACTTCATTTTTTTATTGCTGAATAATAATCCATTGTGTATACTACATGTTTTCTGTTTGGGTTATTTCTGTTTAGGGTCGCTACTGAATAATGCTGCGGTGAGCATTCGTAGTCAGGGTTTTGTGTAGGTGCATGTTTTCATTTCTCTTCCATATACGCCTGCAAATAGAATTGCTAGGTCATGTGGTGTGAGAGTTTACCTTGGCAGATAACCAAGCCAAAATACAAGTGCTTTTGTTGTTGTTTGTTTGTAACTTAAAAAAAAAATGCAGACTTAAGGAAAAGTTGTGAAAATAGTAGAAGAGTTTCTGTGTATCCTTCTCCCGTTTTTCCCAAGTGTCACCTTTGTACCACTTGAGGTTTCTTAGTCTCCTTTATTTCATACTTATTTGTCTTTTTTTTCTTTCTTTATGTGTGTATGTATTTTTCCCTGAAATAATTGAGAATCAGTAGCAAACATTATACCCCTTTACATTTAAATGAGGTATGTTTCCTAAAATCAAGAACACTTTATTATACAACCTTAGTATAGTTACCAAGTCAGGAATTAAAATTTGTATAGTTCTGCGATCTCATCTTTTGGCCTTATTTGAATCTTGCCTGTTGTCTCATAAACATCCTTTACAAGAGAATTAAAAATAGCTTTTTTTATTAAAATTTTTTAAAATATTTGCTTATTTTTGAAGCAGAAAGTGTAAGCAAGGGAAGGACAGAGCAAGGGAAACACAGAATCCGAAGCAGGTTCCAGGCTCTGCTCTGTCAACACAGAGCTCAATGCCAGGGCTCAAACTCACAAGCCATGAGATTATGACCTGAGCCGAAGTCAGCCGCTTAACTGACTGAGCCACCCAGGAGCCTTTTTGATCCTGGATTAATTGAATAATTGATCCAGGGCCATGTGTTACATATTATTGTTCTATCTCTGGACTTTTACATGGTTTGTTTTTTATATTGTTCTTATCATACCATTTGTATTGCTTTATATCCATTAAGAATATATGTATTTTTTTGATTACAGATGATACATGAATACATTAATTTGTAACAATTGAGCAAATGTTTTTAAATTAAAAAAACCATTTTTTTTAATGTTTTATTTATTTCTGAGAGAGAGAGCATGAACAGGGGAACATCAGAAAGAGAGGGAGACACAGAATTGAAAACAGTCTCCAGGCTCTGAGCTAGCTTTCAGCACAGAGCCCGATGCGGGTTCAAACCTACAAACCGTGAGATCATGACCTGAGCCAGAGTCAGACGCTTAACCGACTGAGCCTCCCAGACGCCCCAACAATTGAGCAAGTTAAAGATAAGACAAAATTCCCATTGATGACTGAAGTTAGTCCCAGTTCCCACCCTTTTCCATAAGTCTCTTATATAGCCTATCGTATCTACTTGTCTGCCTTCCAGTATGTGTGAGTGCTGCTGAGAAATGTATTATTTTATGTTAATCTTTCTTGATCTACAGACATACTCTAAGCATTTAGTCATAAGAATTTAGTTGGCAGTTTGCTTGTCTTACTCGTCAGTCTGTGTTGGTGACCGTTTTAGTTCTGTTCAGCTAAACTTAGTGACCATTTATTTCTACTACATTCTCTAGAACTTCTCTGTCACATCGTTTTTCACCTTGCCTTCACAGCCAGACTTCAGAGTTCTCTCTAGTCCCTTCCCTCACCTCACTGCACCTCTTCAGTACCATCCGGTGCACTTCTGTCTCCCCCAGTCTGCTGAGATTTTACTGCAGATTGCTACATCAGTGATCTTTTCCGTTTTGACCTCTCTTAGTTCTCAGCAACATTTTTATACATTTGTGTACATTTTACACACTAACCGTGAAATCATGACCTGAGCTGGACTGAGCCACCCAGGTGCCCCTGTTTCACCTTTCTACATCCAGTTTGTAGGAAAGTATTGTTGTCTATTTCCCAACAGATCCCGAATCAGTGCATTTTAATTTTTCTCCACTTCTATTACACCATTGAAGATATTATTATCTATTTTTAAATTCAGATATAATTTGTCGTTTAAAAGTGTACATTTTAGGGGAGCTTGGGCAGTTCAGTCGGTTGAGCGTCCAACTTCGGCTCTGGTCAAGATCTCGAGATTCATAGGTTCAAGCCCCACGTCAGGCTCTGTGCTGGCAGCTCAGAGCCTGGAGCCTGCTTCCGATTGTGTGTCTCCCTCTCTCTCTGCTCCTCCCCCACTCATGCTCTGTCTCTTTCTTTTTTATAGTGAGTAATTCTTTTACAAACATTTGTGTATAAAATTTTGTATGGACGTAAGTCTCAGTTTTCTTGGGTGTATATCTGGGAGTAGAATTGCTAGCTGAGAAGTTTAGAGGAAGTGCTAAGCTTTTTTCTAAAATGACTGCACCGATTTACCTTTTCCTTGTGATGTAGGAGGGTCCCTTTTTTCTCTGCCTTCTTGTCAATACTTAGTATGGTCTCCCTGTTTGATTATAACAATCTTAATGGGTGTGAAGTGATACCTTATTGTGGGTTGTTGTTTTTAGTTAACTACAGTGTAATATTGGTTTCAGGAATAGACTTACTGTGATTTTAATTTGCATTTTCCTAATGACTAAATGATGTTAAGCATATTTTCATATGCTTGTTGGCCATTTGTTATATCTTCTTTGGAGAAATAATCACATTTTTTGCCTGTTTTTGTTTTTAGTTGGGCTGTTTATCTCTGTTGGTGGTTGTAATAGCTTTTTAGGTAATAGCTATTTACTTAATGTCTGAATAATAGGGTATTAATTATCTCTTATTTTTCTGCAGCAGATCCCAACTACTCTTTTGCTTTTAGAATCATGCATCCCTCGTTCCCCCCCCACCACCAAATCCATCCTCCATATAGCAGCTAGAAGTGATACTCTAAAATGTAACATAGATCAGATCTATCCCTATAAGACCTTCTGATACCTTCTAATTGCACTTAGGTTAAAATCAAAACTGTATCTTGGTTTGCAAACTATTACATGATGTATATACTGCTGACTTCTTTACCTACGTAAAAAATTTTTTTTTCAATTTTTTAATGCTTTTCATTTATTTTTGAGAGAGAGACAGCATGAGCTGGGGAGGGTCAGAGATAGGGGGGGATACAGAATCCGAACATTGGCTCCAGGCATTGAGCTAGCTGTCAGCACAGAGCCCGATGCAGGACTTGAACCCACGAACCATAAGTTCATGACCTTAGCCAAAGTCGACGCTTAACCGACTGAGCCACCCAGGTGCCCCACCTACGTTTTATTCTATGCTCTTCCATTCTTATGAGGCTGGCGTCTCTTCTTCAAATATATACCAGGTTTATACCTTCCTCAGGGACTTTGTACTCCCTGCCCTTTATGCTGGAAACTCATAACCCACATTTCACTTGACTAGCTCCTTGTCTTTCAGAGCTCAACTGAAATTTCACTCTCTCAATTTAATCCAGAAGTGATAGGCTCACGTGCTTTATCATATCACCCTACTTAGAGTCTCTGTGTGGCATTTATGAAACCTGATTTTCCTTACCTGTGTATCTGACTCTCCAGTAGAATGTAAGCTCCATGAGAGCAAGGACCTTGTCTTTCTTGGTAACTCTTGGCTATCTATCATCTGGTATTGTCCCCTGGTTCCTGTTCAGTGGGGTTCAGAATAAGTTCATAGTTTGCTGAATGTTGAACATTAACAAGTTTTTCCTCTGATAATTAGATAACCATTTTTATATATAAAGCTTCTTGTAGATTATTTCCTTTTGATATCTGGAAGTACTGTTATTGGGTCAAAAAGTGTCAACATGTTAATAGGTTTTAATACTACTGACTGGCTTTCCACAATTCTTATTCCCATGTGTCTTACCTCTTGAAAACATCTATTTTAGGGGCACCTGAGTGGCTTAGTTAAACATCCGATTTCAGCTCAGGTCATGGATGATCTCACGGTTCGTGAGTTTAAGCCCCATGTCGGGCTCTTTGCTGACAGGTTTGGAGCCTGGAGCCTCCTTCTAATTCTGTCTGTCTGTCTCTCTTTCAAAAATAAATAAACATTTAAAAGAAAAGAAAAGAAAACCTCTATTTTGCATAGTCTTAAATAGTTACGGACCTGATTTTCTACTTTGATAGTTCTAGCAACCATTAAAGAATAGGAACATAGTAACATTTTGAATATATTTAAATTGAAGGATGACATGGATGAAAGTTAGACTCCGTTAGTTTGTATTTATAAGCTCTACTATTACAGGTACCTGATTGTGCTGTGTTACTAAAGCCTAGTATATTTGCACTGGAATTTTAATTATGGTCTTTACCATGAAGTTGCAGATGTTTTCATTTTGTACATGAATTCAAGGTGCAGTTTTGGGGAAGCAGCCTTGTCCAGAATTAGGTGCCTTAAATTCAATGCCAGCTATGACTAACTTGTTCCTGAGAAAGGATCTTTACTTTTCAGGGATATTATTTGTATATCTGTATACCATACAATGTAAACATACATTTACATTCAAAAGTGCGAAGAAATTGCAGTTTCCTGCATCTTGTAGATGTTGTCTCTTTGAAATTGTTACCATTAAAAACAAGCCACTACTCATTGTCAGGTTCTCTAACGGCTGAAGTATGTTTGAGCCACCATTGCCTTCAGCTAGTTTTCTTAAACACTGCTTTACAGAAACACGAGTTAGACAACTTCTCCGTTGGCAGCCTGTTCTCATAAGAGCAGCTAGATAGGATTTGGGTCCAGCTCTTAATCTCTAGAAATCCACACAAAATGCAAATAACTTAAGAGTAATGTTCTTAGAACAATATAAAGTAGGCTGTAACTGTGGTTCTATTAAGAACAATTCACTTTTAATACATCTTATGGCCTCTAAGACATAGATTAGTAATGAAGTAGAAAGTCAGTATATGTATACATATATATATACATATATTATAATATATATACATAAGGGAAGATAGAAGATGTGGAAGCCAGAAGAGACAAATAGGACCTTTGGGTTAGGTCTGACCAGGGAAAACAATAAGTATTTGAGTACTGATGATCTTGTTTTATTTCTTAACTTATAAAATATTCTTTACAGAGCACCTGGGTGGCTCATTCGGTTAAACGGCTGACTTCAGCTCAGGTCATGACCTCAGTTAGTGGGTTTGAGCCCCACGTCGGGCACTGTGCTGACAGCTCAGAGCCTGGAGCTGCTTCAGATTCTGTGTCTCCTTCTCTGACTCTCCCCCACTCATTCTCTCTCTCTCTCTCTCTCTCTCTCTCTCTCTCAAAACTTAAATATTTTAAAAAATTTTTTGTAAAGAATGTTTTAAGTAAATAAATAAAATGTTCTTTAGTGTGCATTCTTTAATGGTTTTATTTTAATAAATTATTGTGACACAGTGTATATTTTACTTGACAGAATTAAGGTGTAAGTTAGCTCAGGAATATATCACTGGACACAGTGAAAGAAGAAAATTTCTTTTTTTTATTTTTTTAACATTCATTTTAAAAAACAATTTTTTTTTAAATTGAGCCCCAACATGGTGCTCAAACCCACGAACCGTGAGATCATGACCTGAGCAGAAGTTGGACGCTTAACCGACTGAGCCACCCAGGTGCCCTTAATTTTTGAGAGACAGAGAAAGACGGAGCATAAGTGGGGGAGGGGCAGAGAGACGGGAAGAAGAGAATCAGAAGCAGGCTCCAGGCTTTGAGATGTCAACATAGAGCCTGACGTGGGGCTGGAACTCACGGACTGCAAGATCATGACCTGAGCTGAAGTTGGACGCCTAACCAACTTAGCCACCCAGGTGCCTCAAAAGAAGAAAATTTCTTAATTACATCCTAATAATTATGTACTTTAGGAACACTTAAAGCTTTTATTTATATTTTGAGAGAGAGCACAACAGGGGGAGAAGCAGAGTGAGAACGTGACAGAGGATCTGAAGTGGACTCTAATGCTGACAGTAGTAAGCCAGATGTGGGGCTCAGACGCAAGTCAGAAACTCACCCTACTGAGCCCCTTGGGTGCTCCTCTTTAGGATCACTTTTAAAGCATGTTTGAAGGCCATAAACTTATTTTCTAATGTTTTGTTAAATAATTCTATTTTACTAATTCTAGTAAAATATCTTTTATGAAACAAAGTGTTTATTCATATCTGCATAAAATGCGTATGCTATCGTTTAAAATTCCTTTGTTTCCTTACAGGGTTTCAAACAAAACCAAAAAGAAGGACGGTGCTCACATTTCAATTAAGAAGTAAGTCTACTCTTGTAGTCTACATTATAGTAAGTCTACATTATAAAAGTGAATCTCATTTTTGTATGAGTTTCAGTTTGTGGAAAATATATCTTTAAAAATGGAAATGTTAAAAAACAGAAAAGCTAATGTAAAACTGTTAAATACATTTTATTTTTAATTCAAGTACAGTTAACATTGTTATTTTAGTGTCAGGTGTGCAACACATTGATTTAGCAGTTTTACACACTACTCAGTGCTCATCACAACTGTACTCCTAATCATCTTTCCCCATTTCCCTTGTCCCCCCCCCACCTCTCCTCTGTCAATTACAAGTTTGCTCTGTATATTCAAGAGTCTGTTTCTTGTTTATTTTTTAATTTGATCCTTTGTTTTGTTTCTTGAATTGTATATATGAGTGAAATCATATGGTATTTGTCTTTCTCTGACTTCACTTAACCTTCATTATACTTTCTAGATCCATCCATGTTATCTCAAATGGTAAAGTTTTGTTCTTTTTTATATGGCTGAGTAATTGTGTGTGTGTGTGTGTGTGTGTACACATCACATATTTATCCATTCATCTGTTGATGGACACTGGACACTTGGGTTGCTTCCTTATCTTGACTATTGTAAATAATGCAGTAAATACAGGGATGCATATATCTTTTTAAATCAGTGTTTTCATTTTCTTTTTGTAAAGTAAACAGCTACTAGTAGAGTTACTGGGCCATATGACAATTCCATTTTTAATTTTTTGAGGAATGTCCATACTGTTTTCCCACAGTGGCTGCACAGTTTGCATTCGTACCTACAGTGCATGAGTGTTCCTTCTTCTCTTCATTCTCATCAATACTTAAAATTTCTTACGTTCTTTATTTTAGCCATTCTGACTGGTGTGAGGTATATCTCATTCTGGTTTTGAGATGCATTTCCCTAATGATGAGTGATGTTGAACATCTTTTCTTGTGTCTGTTGACCATCTGTATGTCTTAGGAAAAATACCTATTCATGTCTTCTCATTTTTCAGTTGGAGTGTTTAATTTTTTGATGTTGAGTTGTACATATTCTTCATTTTAGATATTAAGCCCTTATCAGATATATCATTTGTAAAAATCTTCCATTTGATACTTTGTATTTCTGTTGGATTCTTTCACTATGCAGAACCTTTTTATTTTGGCATAATCCCTGTAGTTTATTTTTGTTACTATTTCCTTTACCAGAGGTTACATATCTAGAAATAGGTTTTTACAGCTAATGTCAAAATGATTATGGCCTATGTTTTCTTCTGGGAAATTAGTGGTTTCAGGTCTGACATTTAGGTGTTTAATCCATTTTGAGTTTATTTTTCTCTTCTTTTAAAAAAAATTTTTTTTAATGTTTTATTTATTTTGGAGAAAGAGACAACGTGAGCAGGGGAGGGTCAGAGAGAGAGACAGAATCTGAAACAGGCTCCAGGCTCTGAGCTGTCAGCACAGAGCCCGATGTGGGACTCGAACCGTGAGATCATGACCTGAGCCGAAGTTGGACGCTTAACTGACTGAACCATCCAGACACCCCTATTTTTCTGTATGGTGTTTTCTGTATAGTGTACAAAAATGGTACAGTTTCATTCTTTTATATGTAGCTGTTCAGTTTACCCAGCACCATTTGTTGAAGACACTGCATTTTCCCCATTGTATATTCTTGCCTCTTTTGTTGAAGATTAATTGCCATATAAGCATGACTTTATTTGGGGCTCTCAGTTCTGTTCCTCTTATCTATGTGTCTGATTTTGTGCTAGTACCATACTGTTTGGATCAGTACAGCTTTGTAGCATATCCTGAAATCTGCAGTTGTGATAACTCCAGTTTGTTTCATCTTTTTCAGGATTGATTTGGCCATTCCAAGCCTCTTGTGGTTCTATCCAAATTTTTGGATTATCTGTTCTAGTTGTATGGAAAATGTGTATTTTGATAGAGATTACATTAAGTTTGTAGATTACTTTGGGTAGTATGGATATTTTAAGTAAATTAACTCTTGGCATTCCATGAGCATGGAATATTTTTCTATTTTTGTTACCTTCAATTTTTTTCATCAGTGTCTTACAGTTTTCAGGTACACCGGTTTTTAAATTCCTTAATTTTATTCCTAGATATTTTATTGGTTTTGGTGCAATTGTAAATGGGATTGCTTTCTTTCTTTTTTTTATTTTTTTTTAATGCTTTATTTATTTCTAAGAGAGAGAGAGAGAGAGAGAGAGACAGCATGAGCAGGGGAGGGTCAGAGAGAGAGGGAGTCACAGATTCTGAAAGACGCTCCAGGCTCTGAGCTGGCAGTCAGCACAGAGCCCGACGCGGGGCTCGAACCCACGAACTGCGAGATCATGACCTAAGCGAAAGTTGGACACTTAACCAACTAAGCCACCCAGGCGCCCCGGGATTGCTTTCTTAATTTCTCTCTCTACTAGTTCATTATTAGTGTATAGAAATGCATCAGATTTTGTATCCTGTGACTTTACTGAATTCATTTATCAGTTCTAGTCATTTTTAGTGCAGTCTTTAGGGTTTTCTACATATAGTAATATTAAATACATATGTCAAAACAGTCTGATTAAAGGTTGATCTACATGCTCTCTAGAATTGTCATGATATCAGAATGTCATCTCAGCAAATACTGGTGTGGAAATCAAAGCATCTTTATAGTAAAGAGATTCTTAGAATTGCTGGTGATACTGCTCCCACTGTGATGGGACAGTCAGCTTGGTATCTTGATTTATGAGGCAGTATGCAATACACAGAATTGCCTGTGAGGTGTTTTGGTGAAAAGAGGGTAACTGGAATTTAATCAAGCCTATAAGATCTGTTTCCCATTTACTGGAAATAATGGGATAGAGCAGCAAGTTGAATGACCTCACAAAAGAAATGATCAGATAGATCCAGAATGTGAAATGCTTTAGTAGATAACTGGTCTCCTTTCTTCAAAAAGTTAGTGAAAAGAAAGGAGCGCCTGGGTGGCTCTGTCGGTTAAGTGTCCAGCTTCATCTCAGGTCATAATCTCACGGCTTGGGAGTTTGAGTCCTTCATCAGGCTCCATGCTGACAGCTTAGAGCCTGGAGCCTACTTAGGATTCTGTGTCTCCCCGTCTCTCTGCCCCTCTCCCACTCGCTTTCTGTCTCTCTCAAAAGATAAACATTAAAAAAAATTTTTTTTGTTAAAAAAAAAAGGTGGGAAAAAAAAGGCATGAAGCAAGTAACTGCTCTAGATTAAAAGTGGCTTGGAAGACAACAGCCAGATGCAGCGTGGTATCCCTAGTTGGAATCTGGTTTGAAGAGCCATCTATAAAAGTCTTGGGGATGGGACGCATGGGTGGTTCAGTTGGTTAAATGTCTGACTCCTAATTTCAGCTCTGATCATGATCCAAGGGTCGTGGAGTCCCTCTTGAGCCCCACATCAGGCTCTGTGCTGACAGTGCGGAGCCTGCTTGGGATTCTCTCTCTCGCTCTCTCGCTCTATCTTGCTCTCCCTCCCTCCCTCCCTCTCTGCCCTCCCCCCCAATAAAGAAATAAACTAAAAAAATGATTTAGCAAAATGTGTATGTGCACAAAGCATATATGGCTGTTGAGTATAAGTGGTGTGCACATGGATGTTTATTGTACTGTTTTTTCTATTTATGTTCTAAAAGTATGTAAGAAAAATGTTCAGTATTTTTAAACTAATCAAAGCTGTGTGTCTGTCATTGTATTCCTTTTTCGTGTATTATTTTACATTTTCCATATTCATCTATATTTGATATGGATGCCATGATGGCATTTTGTGCACGTGTACCCTCACTTAACATCAAATTTTTTTAATTATTGTTTTTTGTAATGTTTTATTTATTTTTGAGAGCAAGAGAGACAGATCACGAGTCAGGGAGGGGCAGAGAAAGGGAGACACAGAATCCAAAACAGACTCCAGGCTCTGGGCTGTGAGCACAGAGCCTGATGCAAGGCTCAAACCCACAAAACCGCGAGATCATGACCTGAGCCAAAGTCGACACTCAATCAGCTGAGCCACTCAGGCGCCCCTTTGCCTTTTTCATAATAGTGTAAATCCTCCTCAGACGTTTTTTGGTTAGTAAAAACAGTTGTTGTTAGTGTAAGTCTTTGGTAAAAAGTGGAGTGGCCTAAAACTTTAGAAAAACATGGGCATCCTTGTATTCTGTTATTCTTTTAATTTTATTTTAAAAAACTACATTGGTGGGGTGCTTGGGTGGCTCAGTTGGTTAGGCGTCCGGCTTTGGCTCAGGTCATGATCTCATGGTTAGTGAGTTTGAGTCCCGCATCAGCCTCTGTGCTGACGGCTAGCTCAGAGCCTGGAGGCTGTTTCGGATTCTGTGTCTCCCTCTCTCTCGGACCCTCTCCTGCTCACACTCTCACTCTTTATCAGAAATAAATTTTAAATAAACTTTAAAAAAAAATAAAAATAAAAAACTACATTGTTTCTTGTTCAATAGAGCAATCTGATAGGAAAATTTTTTTTAACGTTTATTTATTTTTGAGAGATGGAGACAGAGTGTGAGCGGGGAAGGGGCAGAGAGAGAGGGAGATACAGAATCCGAAGCAGGCTCCAGGTTGCTGACCTGTCAGCACAAAGCCTGATGTGGGACATGGGGTTTGAACTCACAGACTGTGAGATAATGACCTGAGCTGAAGTCAGATGCTTAACAGACTAAGCCAAGCTGGTGCCCTGGAAAATATATTTAGATGAAGGAAGTAAGATGCAGAAATGTGTTATGCTACCTGTCATTTATGTAAATACACATTTGCATACATGTATGTGTGTGAATTGATAGCCACCTCAGGGCTATACTCAAGTTATCTCTGAAGAGGGAGTAGAACGTGAGGGAGACTTCACAGAACACACTTTGGTTTTGTTTTGTTATAGTGTGCTGTGTACATTTGTTGACAGTAAAAATAAATACTATATAATTGAAATAGACCTGATGTTTCATGGTTATTCCTTCCAACTCTTTAAATTTTTCATTTTTATCGGTGATTCATACAGTGTTCTTTAATAGGTATGTGCTTTTTCCTCAGAATTTTTTGGAGAATCGTCACTGCCAGTATATAAAACTGTTGTGTTTTTTTTAAGTTGCATGATACTTTTATATATAGTTATGTACTAATTTAATTGAGCTCTTATGGATGGAATTTTAGGTTGTTACCAATTGCTTGCTGTTTAATGCTACAGTTCATATTCTTTTACCATATCTTTTTGTAGATGTAAGAACGCATCTTTAGAATTACATAAATAGAATCTAGGATTCTAATCTGGATTTAGATTCTAGAATTAGAACTGCTAGATTGAAGAGAACATGTGTCTATATTTTAATAGGTTTTTGGCATGTTGCTTTTCAGTAGACACTGTATTAATTTATATTCTCACTAGCATTGTTTGAGAGCTCTTGTCTCCCACATTCTTACTCAGTAATCGATGAGACCTTTGGATCATTTTCAGTCTAATAGAAATAGTTCTTTAGTTGTATTTATAATGTTTTATAGATCATCTTTTTTGTGTGTTTAAGAGCTATGTGTCTTATCTTTACTGAAAATTATGAATATCAACTTTGCCCACTTTTTAACTGGGATCTGTGTTTTTCCTTTTTGTTTTGCAAGAAATCTATATATTTATGGAAACCATCCCTCTGTGATAGGAGTTGCAAATACTTGTTTTCTAGTTTATCATTTATTTGACCTCGCTTTTGGTGGTAGAGGTTATTGTCATTTTGACAGAAATGTTTGCTCTCCTATATCTGTATGATTATTTTCCCTTTATCATTTTAGATATTTTATCTACAGTCAGTTCTTATTATTCACAGATTATGTATTTGCAAACTTGCCGGCTTGCTGAAATTTCTCTCTCATGCCCAGGTCAAGAAATACGGCGCTTTCGCCGTCAGTCACGGACAAGTGCAGAGTGGCAAAACATTTGAGTCCTCTGACACAGACCCTCTCAGCTGAGGTTGAGCAGGGCTCTGTCTTCACGTGTCATCTCCTGCTCTAAACAAGCATTCTTTGCTCAGTCTTTTTAGTGTTACATTATGCATGTTTCTATGCCTTTTGATTTCACTCTTTAAAGTGGACACCAAACATTGTGCTTTGTGTTCCCAAGTGTAAGAAGGCTGTGATGTGCCTGTCAGGGAAAATATATGTGTTGGGTAAGCTCCATTCAGGTGTGATTTAGTGCCGTTGGCTGAATTTCAGTGTTAATGAATCATCATATTAGGAGAGCCTGGCTGGTGCAGTCATTAGAGCATGCGACTCTCGATCTCTTGGTCATGAGATTGAGCTCCACACTGAGCACAGAGATTACTTAAAAAAAAAAAAAAAAAAAAAGCACCTGTAAGATCAGTATATATCAAGTAACGTGCGTTTCATCAGAACAAACATTTTAAAAGGTTAGAGATTGGTCAGTTGATAACAGTGTGACCAGAGTGTCCCTGAACCCAGCCCTGTATTTCTTCTCAGAGCATTGGCTTAGTATTCACAAATTTATTGTTTTTAGTGACTTTTTATTTATTTTAAACAACAGTGTTTTTAAGTTTATTTGTTCATTATTTCTTTATTTTTGAGAGAGAAACTGAGAGAGAGAGAAATTGGAATGGGCAGAGAAAAAGGGAGAAAGGGAGAATCCCAAGCAGATTCCACACTGTCAGCTCAGAACCCGACATGGGGCTCTAATTCATGAACCCTGAGATCATGACCTGAGCCAAAACCAAAAGCCAGATGCTTAACTGACTTAACCACCCAGGCACCCCTGTTATGACTTTACAGAACATAACTACCATGAATAGTGAGAATTGAATCTATTTCTTTTCAAGTCATTTTACAGTTTATGTAGAATACATAGTGAAAATAACTTTGTTAGCAATTTCATTGAGAATTCAAATACAGGAAACCTAAGTTTTTACTCCATCTTTTCCCAGTATTTAATTCATGTGGGTGTATATCTGTGTGTATCTAAAGTGGGTAATGTTTTGTTTGTTTAGTTTTGAGAGAGAGAATCCCAAGTAGACTCCATGTGGTCTGTGCAGAGCCCAGTGTGGGGCTCCATTCTCACGAACCGTGAGATCATAACCTGAGCCAAGACCAAGAGAGTCAGATGCCCAACTGACTGAGGGACCCATTGAGAGAGAGAGGGAGAGAGCACTAGAGTGGTGCAGGGTCAGAGAGAGAAAGACACACAGAATCCAAAGCAGGCTCCAGGCTCTGAGCTGTCAGCACAGAGCCCGACGAGGGGCTCGAACCCACAAAGCATTAGACAATGACCTGAGCCAAAGTTGGACACTTCAGCCAACTAAGCCATCTAGGTGCCCAAGTGGATAACATTATTTATTTATTTATGTATTTATTTATTAATGTTTTATTTATTTCTAGGAGAGAGAGAGAGACAGCGTGAGCAGGGGAGGGTCAGAGAGAGAGGGAGTCACAGACTGAAACAGGCTCCAGGCTCTGAGCTGGCAGTCAGCACAGAGCCCGATGCGGGGCTCGAGCCCATGAACCGCGAGATCATGACCTAAGCGAAAGTCGGACGCTTAACCGACGAAGCCACCCAGGTGCCCCGGATAACATTCTTTAGATGCAGCATTAGTTGGTATGCATGAACCTGAATATATTTATCTTATAAATACTGATTCTAGATTTCAGATACATTTGTACTATGTTCTAGTTTATCATTACTTTGATTCTCATGGGTTTCATAAAAGCACAGTACTTTTGGGGCTCTGGATGGGTGAGCCGTTTGAGTGTCCTACTCCCGGTCTCGGCCTAGGACTTGATCTCATGTTTTGTAATACTGAGCCCCCCACCCCCACCCCCCATGTCAGGCTCTGCGCTGACAGTGTAGAGCCTCCTTGGGATTCTCTCTCCCTCTCTCTCTCTATCCCTACCCCACTTGTATATGCAATCTCTCTCCCTCCCTCTCTCTCTCTCTGTCTCTCTCTCTGTCTCTCTCTTTCTCAATAAACCTTTTAAAAGAAATTCTGTTAGGACAGATCAAATGCCAGTGCTCCTTAAATTTTTTTTAAAAAATCTTTTTAATGTTTATTTATTTCGAGAGAGAGAGAGACAAAGCATGAGCAGGGGAGAGGTAGAGAGGGAGCCACAGAATCTGAAGCAGGCTCCAGGCTCTGA
This sequence comes from Proteles cristata cristata, assembly GCA_017311185.1. NCBI lineage: Eukaryota > Metazoa > Chordata > Mammalia > Carnivora > Hyaenidae > Proteles > Proteles cristata. The sequence continues at coordinate 101,148 of JAESUZ010005390.1, forward strand.
GCTACCAGCAGAGAGCCCAATGTGGGGCTTGAACCGATGAGTGAGCTCATGACCTGAGCCAAAGTCAGACGCTCAACCAACTGAGCCACCTAGGCGCCCCTCTTTAAATTTTTTTTTTAATCTCTCACATTTACTCTTCCAAATGAGTATCACAATTTATTTATCCCATAAATATTGAATTTAGTATTGCATAAAGTCTGTATTAGCATATTTTTATTCTAGTTTTGTTTACCATGGTGAGTATATTGCTGTCCTTTTTTTTTTATATAAGAAAGTAAGTTTTTAAATTGCGTAATTATATCTAGACCCTTCTCCCCTCTAATTCAGGTGCAGCTCTCTCCCAAGGAGAATGGTATTTTGATGCGCCATCATCGATGTGAATAAAATTTCATGTTTTTCTTCATGAACTGTTGGTTGTGTGGCACAGTCGTCTGCATTGCCCCATGTTGCCTGTGACTCAGGCTTAAACAACCAGCCATGTATTTCAAGGGAATAATCAGTTTGAGTAAGTCAGCAGTGGTAATGTGAGTAAGTAAAAGAAACTCAAAGTCACACATAGTGCAGAAAAGTCAATCTGTGAAAATATCGACTGAACATATTTGTATATTGTACCTTAGTATGTTAAGCTTTTTATTAATGCCTTTAAAAATAAATGATAAATTTTTTTAACCTTGACTATATGAGTATTTTTCTTTAGAAAATAAATGGCGAGGTAACTGTCTAATAACGTAGGAAGAGAGCTACTCAGTTATTTGGAGGAAGGTTAGTATTGTAAAGACAGCACCCACTATAAAACAGTGTTGCCGATAATCCAGACTCAGGAAACGAAGCTTCTCTGAAACAGAGTGTCCCGGGACTAGACCTGGTCAGCCAGGAACCATAGCTCTGTTCCATTTCTTGGAAGTCACACAGACATTGCCTCACATGGTTGCCCTAGCTATTCTGCCCTCATTGCTATCTTGGGGTCCATCTACCATCCATTTGACTCTATGTCTGTCTGTCACTTCACATTCTCAGGAGAGGTAGAAAATCCTATTATTTGACTGAATCTAAGCATTGGTAGCCATCCACCTGGGATTCTCCCTAGTCCATTTAGCTATGGGAGAAGAGGTTAATATCAAAAGTTCTATTTCTTTCAGAGATTTTGCCTGGACACACTAAATATGTCTAACCTATTTGTAGCTGCCCAGTATGTATTTATGGAGCAAAATGAATATTCAATTCCTGGTAAGTAAGCTTCACAGAATGGGATATTCAGTGGCTTAAGCTTTCTGGTATCGGTAAGTAGATTTTTCTTTTTCATAATAAACAGCCCGTATTTTATACAATCTGCATATTTCCATTGCCCAAGTAAGTGTGCCAGGTTAAATTCAGTTATGAAGGTAGCTTATTTGCTTTCAGTGACATTTTTGGATCATACCTCTTTTAATACCTAATGCAGTTGGAATATGGTTGCAGCTTCTGGCAAATCATTCATCTCAGCAGTTATTTATTCAGTTTTGTGTATATGCTTAGGTACTCTTCTAACTGCCTGGAGATGGCAGTAAACCAAATAGGCGACAGTTCTGCTGACAGTGGTGGGAACAGTAGTAAACAAGCAAGATGTAGACGGTGGCAATAGTTACATGCCACAGACAAAAATGAAGCAGGAAAGGGGGTTAGGAAGAATGTATTTGGAATGTGGATGCCTTTTTTTTTTTTAAAGTTCATTTTTAAAGAGAGCAAGTGAGCAAGAGGGAGACAGAATTCCAAGCAGGCTCCGTGCTGAAAGGATAGGTCTCAATCCCATGAACCATGAGATCATGACCTGAGCCAAAATCAGGAGTCACGTACCCTACTGAGCCACCCAGGGGCTCCTGTGGATGCTTTTTTAAAAAGAATGGTCAAGGGAGCACCCAGCTGGCTCAGTCAGTAGAGTATGCAACTCTTGATCTCAGGGTTGTTAGTTGAACTATAATTTGGGTACAGGAATTACTTAAAATTTTAAAAAGAGAAAAAGAAAAGAATTGGTGACATATGAGCAGAGATGTGAAGAAAATGAGAGCCATTCACAGACAAAGAACCTAAGCACAAGTCCCTAAGAGTAAGTTGGCATGTTCAGGGAATGGCAAAAGAAGCCATTATGGCTGGAGTGGAAGTGAGCAAGGAGGAGAGGTTAAAGAGATGGAGGGTAAGAAAGGTAGCCAGGGGTCAGATCACAACTAACCCACTGCATTGACTTTGATCTTGAGTCCATTGAAAGGTTTTGAACCAAAGGCATAGTATGATCTGAGGTATTAAAGAGTGTGATGACTGCTGTGTTTGTGTTGAAAATAGACCTTAGGGTCTAAGGGCCTTAGGGGCACTTGGGTAGGTGAGTCAGTTAAGCATCTGACTCTTGGTTTTGGCTCTCATGATTTGGTGGTTTCGTGAGTTCCAGCCGCACATCGGACTCTGTGCTGGTTGCGCTTAGCCTGCTTGGGATTCTCCCTCTCCTTCTCTGTCTCCCCCTCTACCACACATGGTGTCTCTCAAAAATAAACTTTAAAAAAGTTTTTTTTTAATAGATAATAGACCATAAGTTTTAAGGGAGGAAGCAGGCTGACTAGGACTAGTGGTTAGTAGTGCTCAGCATTTGCCAATAGATTACCTGCGGAGAATGAGAGAGAGAAATCAAGGATGACCCTCGGTGTTTTGGGCCTCTGCAAGTGGAAGAACAAAGCTAGAATTTAATGACATGGAGAAGTCAGCATAAAGAGTACTTGTGGGAAGGGTGCTAGGGTGGCTCAGTCAGCTAAGCACCCCAGCTCTTGAATTCTCCTCTGGTCATTATCCCAGTATCGTGCGTTGAGCCTGGTGTCAGGCTCTGAGGTGAGCATGGAGCCTGCTTAGGATTCTGTCTCTCTCCCTTTGCCCCCTCCCCTGCTTGCATGCACTGTCTCTAAAAAATTTGAAAAAGAGGGCTTGTGAGAAAGGAAAGATAGGAATTGGGTCAAGACAGGTGAAATCTGAGATGTCCATTAACAGGAGTTAGATATGAGTCAAGAATTTGGAGGAGAGATCTGGGATGGAGCTGAAAATATAGAAGTTATCAGAGACTTGGAATTTAAAGCCATTCAACAGGACCAGCTCACTAAGCAAGTGCATTTACATAGAACTATCAGAGAAGAACTCTGGGGTACCCCCACTATTTAGAGATCAGATATGAGAAAGGCAGTAAAAGAAACCGAGGGAACTCTGAGTTAGGAGGAAATCCAGAAGGAAGGAGGGCCCTGGAAGCCAAATGAAACTTTTGAGGAGGGAGTGACCAGCCGCATCAAGCTGCTGCTGGGTCACATGCTATGAACAAGTCAAGGATGAGGACTGAGAAGTGTTCATTGAGCTGAGCATTGTAGAGATCATTGGTGACCCTCCTAAGAGCTCTTTTGGTGGGATGCAGAAGCAAAAAGCCTTGCAGGAGAGAACTTAAGGAAAAAACAGTTGACTAAAATGCTTTATCAACAACTCTTTCAACAAATTTTCTATTTCTGAGTTTGGTATATTTGGATATTAGAGGGTGACAGAGCAGTGATGGATGGCTTGGGCATCCTGTGGAGACTAACATATACTAGAATAAAAGGGCATGGTAATCTGACAGTCTAAAACCACTTTGTCACGGAAGTATTCCATTCTTTGTAGAGGGGCAGAATTAGTTTTAGCTTCGCAGGCCACTGATCATGGGCTCTGTCACATAGATATGTACACACGTACGTACATATATATATATATATATATTTTTTTTTTTTGGAAAAAGGTAGAAAATAGTCTTAGCTCAGAAACTCTACAGTCTCAGGCCATACTTTATAGCTCCCTACTTTAAACTAGAAGCCCTTATCAGAAGGTTTGGAGAGAGAGCGATTTCTCTTTGTTTTTAAAATACTTTTTTTTTTTTTTAATATTTTTATTTATTTCTAGGAGAGAGAGACAGCGTGAGCAGGGGAGGGTCAGAGAGAGAGGGAGTCACAGACTGAAACAGGCTACAGGCTCTGAGAGCTGGCAGTCAGCACAGAGCCCGACGCAGGGCTCAAACCCACGAACCGCGAGATCATGACCCAAGCGAAAGTCGGACGCTTATAAAATATCATTTTTAATAATACATGCACATGGTGCAGAATTCAAGTAGTACAAAAGATGTGCAAAGAAAAGAATCAGACCCGCCTCCTATTCCCTCGCCATCCTGGCCCCCTCCCTGCCGTCAGTCACTACCCAGTTTTACTAGATCATAGAAGACGTTTTCTATAAACATTCCTATGCATCCTGTCAATCTTAAAAGAAATCTTACTAGGTTCTTTTTGGTGTAGGTCTAAGCTATTTAATAAGTAATAGTTCTGTCAGTTAACAAATTGTTGCTTCTCTTGTCCCAGTCTAGCCTTCACTGCCTTCTCTGCAGTAGATCTGCCGTCTGTGAAGACCTGTCCTCTCAGCAGGCACAGTATACAGCTTTGTCACTAGAGGGTAGCGGTAAGACACTGTAGGAGCAAGGCACTTCTTTCCCTGCTTCCGGTGTGTTCTAGCAGATCCATGCTATGTGTGGTTTTCTCACACCGCACCCCCACCTGAATGGCTTCCTCTAGTACCTCCAAGTGCTGAGGTAGTTTCTCAGCAAAATGCCCAAAGCTTAAACATTCTTCGGCTGCATTTTCACAGCTTCAGCAAACCTGATGTCGAGGGCTCTGCCCTCTCCGTTTTAGACTAAATCTTAAAAATTCTATTTTGTACTTTATGCTGATACAGAAAGTGTTGAATCAAAAGCCTCTGTACTAAGAACTTTTTTCCTTAAATCTTACTTCTACTTCATACTGGCCTGTTGCACCAAAATTAATATACCAAACAAATCTTACAAGTATTAAGGATTATATCTTGGCCCACAAAAGATTCATCTGGTGATCTGGTGATCAAGTCTTGTTTCATTTATGTAGAAAATGGGTTCACTCTTAAAATTCACATTCATGTCACTTGAATACTTTTCCATATTGTGGCTTTAAGACAGATCTGTGTACCTCACTCCGTTCCCTTAGCCGTTTTTATCCTCCTTACCGCATTTAGCCTGAAAACCCGCTGCTGATCCTCCATTATGGAGGGTTAGGTGTGTAAACTTGATTGAAGAACTGATTTGCATTTAGTTGGGGGGGATCATTTGGGGACTGCAGAGGTTCTGGTAACATATTTCTTAAGGCCGGTGATGGACAAGCAGTGTTCATTTTTGGGTTTTGGTTTTTCTTACATGCCTTACTGTAAATATCCTTTGGTGTGCAAAACGTAATGTTTTTGGCGAGGTAGGTTTTTACAATTGTTGACCAAAAATCTTAATCCAGTTTTTAGCTACATCTTCTGTTCCTGAATGGTTGGAGATAATGGCAGTACCAATTTCCACCAAAAATCTAAGTGCTTCGATTGAGGATGCCTTTCTTTCATGGCATTAAGCAGTGTGATGTTTTCTGTATCCAGGAGCCAACCTAACATGGTCAGTCTGATGAGGCTTGGCAGTCGTGACACGCACTGACTCAAAGACTTGACCGTTGTGGCCTGAGCTCTGACGTATTCAGTTAAACACCTAGAAATAGTCAACTCTTTGAAGTGTGGCATGTTGTCCAGTGCCTGAAAGAAATTTGTGTATCCTTCCTCTGTAATCTTGTGATTGGCTGAAAGATTTAAGTCCTCAAGTTTCTGGAAACCTCCATTGGTTGCTACCTTGGCTGTAAAAGCAAAGCAGAATCATATGGACTTTTATTTCAGTAATGGTGGATGAGGTCATTGTACTCCCTCCCACAACCACCACTCAAAGTAGAAAATATTTTTTAAAATGTCTCCTTAAAAGACGCAAAGCACTAACAACTTAATAAACTGCCTAGCCAAAACCCAAGGGAAAAGCAGAAACCAGCGAAGTTAAGCTTAGACCTACAGCACTGAAGCTACTTGTCCAGTGAGAGTTTTGCCGTTTTGCACTAATCTGGGCTTCTCTTTTGGTCTCAGGAGGACAGATGCAAGGCACAACATAGCTCAAGAAACACGCTAACTTATGTAGGACCTGAGAGACTGTGTCGACCATGGCCCCTCTTTCACAGAATATAGGATGTGACGTTCCTCAACGTCTCCTTGCATTATGCTACTGTACACTATACCTGTGGCCTAAGAGGGACCTTCCTGTTACTGAGGTTAGTGATTCTGAAAGACATGGGAGCCTGGCAGAGGAAGTTCTCAATTAATAGAGGTTGACTTGACTTTGGAAATGGCTGCCTAGCAAGATTTTTTTTGTTTTGTTTTTCATTGCTAAATGTCATTTCCGTAGTTTGGGCAAAAGCTAGGTTTGCTTTTATACTCTAGAATTCATTGCTGTACCAGGACTAATTTTAGAAACAGAGGTACTGAGAAAATGTCCTGAGTAGGTCTCTCGAGAAACATTCACGAGGTATTTCTTATTCTCCCACGTGAACGACACTTCTAATGGAACTCGTAGGAAAGCTCTGACCTTCCACATTATTTCCCTTTCCTCCTTTTTGCCTTAACCCCTACTTCACACAGTTTGGTTAGTTGGTTCCTTGATAGGTCTGAGTGCGGTCTCCTAGGAGCAAAGTTCCATCTTTATGCATTGTTAAAAAACAGACCTACCAGGTGTCCCCAAAAGAAGCCATGGGCCAATAAGGATTCTGTATTCAGTCCAAAAATATTAGTGTTCCCACTATGTGCCAGGCCTGCTTTGCTGGGTATTGCAAAGAGGAAACACTCCCTTGTGGGACGAAGAGGGACAGGGGTTATAGACCCCTAATCTGTACATGATTCACTTTCAAAAGAAGGCTTTGATACAAGAAGAGTAGATATAATAATGATTTCATTCACTGGGGATGAAAAAGACCACAAGATCTAACGTTACTGTATTCTTAAAGAAGGGAGGAGAGAGGCTTTTAGGAGAAGGTCCTGAGCGTTGTCATTGTTTTTAATAACATTTACAAGTAACAAGGCTGAGTAGTCCTAAAATGAAATTCACCCTTTCTAACACCTCCTAGGAAGCTTTTTCCAGTGCCTTCTCACAACTAACTCCTGCCTATCTTTAAATAAGCCTGTTCTCCTTAATCCATGCAAATGGTTACCTCTATTTGAAATGCTCTCTCAGTCTCTCCCCTCCCAAATGTGTCTGGGCCCTTCTTTCTTCAGTTCTCTATAGAAATCTCATTTCCACAGCAAAGCTTTTCCTGATCCTGTGACCCCAAATTAGGTTGAGTTCTATCAGAAGGAGAGCAAAGAAAATGAGAAATTGGGAAGCAGCTATATCCATATTGGCCAAAAACTTCCCCAAGCTGGTTAAAGACATCTAGCCATAGATTCACCATCTATAAACCCCCAGCAGAGTAAATACAAAGAAATCCACATACAAGCACACTGTACAACTGCCACCATAGGGTATTGTGCTCTGGCTGCCTAAGCAGACTGTCTCTGAAGGTTAAGGTTTCAACACATGCATCTTTCAGGGACATAGTTCAGTTCAGAGCAACTGCCAAAATATAAAGCAAAGGAAGAAAAAACTTAAAAACCACTAAAGCAGGGCCAAATATACCTTACCTTCAAGTACAACAAAAAAGACTGCTGAGCAAAAGAAATGACGGGAGCTAGTAACGTGCAAGAAAATGAGCACCAAAGTAGAATTCCATACTCAATGAAACAAATGTCGAAAATGAAGGCAAAATGGAGGCCCCCAGGTGGCTCAGTAGGTTGAGCAGCCGACTTTGGCCCAGGTCCTCATCTCATGGTTTGTGAGTTTGAGCCCCACCTCAGGCTCTCTGCTGTCTGGGCAGAGCCTGCATCAGATCCTCTGCCTCCCTCTCTCTCTCCCTCCCCCCACTTGCTAGCTCACTCTCTCAAAAAGAAAACATTAAAAAAATAAATTTAAACACCTAATTATAGACTTTTACAAGAGACTCCCTTTAAATATAAGGACATGAAAAGATTAAAAGGAAGGAAAAAGCCAAGATGCAAATACCAGAAGCATAATGGAGCAACTGTATTAAAGTATGATGAAGTCACTGATATTAAGGAAAGAAATTTTACTAGAAATAAAGACGGTTTATCTGCCAGGAACATTTAACAGTTCTAAATCTGTATATGCTTAGATTTAAATTCTAAAGGTATATAGACCTATATATTTATTTATTTATTTATTTTTGTTTTTTATTTATTTCTAGGAGAGAGAGAGAGAGAGACAGCGTGAGCAGGGGAGGGTCAGAGAGAGAGGGAGACACAATCTGAAGGGCTCCAGGCTCTGAGCTGGCAGTCAGCACAGAGCCTGACGCGGGGCTCGAACCCACAAACCGCGAGATCATGACCTAAGCGAAAGTCGGACGCTTAACCGACTAAGCCACCCAGGCCCCCCTAGACCTATATATCTAAAACAATAAAAACAGAACTAAAGGGAAAAGAAGAAAATTAATCAGGGTTATTTTAATACCCATCCTAGTCAGAACAATTAGATAAAAATCCATAAAAATATCAAACATTTGAACAATAATTTCAACTTTTTAAGTAGGCTCCATGCCCAACATGAGGCTTGAACTCATGACCCTGAGATCAAGAGTCGTATTCTTCCCACTGAGCCAGCCAGGCATCCCTCAACATTTCATGTGAACAGCAGAAACCTCACTCTCTTTGAAGGGAAAATGGAGCATTTGTTAAAATTATGTATTTTGTATTATATTGACCCACAATACAAGTTGCAACAAATTTCAAAATTGAAATCATACAATGTATATTGTCTTTACAGTGGAATTAAGCAATACCTTTTTTTTTTTTTTCCTTTGGCCACACTAATTTAGAAAGGCAACAAAAATTAGAAAATATTTGGAACTAAATAAGACTGAAAATATGACATGTAAAATTTGTGAGAAGGAGCTAAAGCCAGAAGCACTGTAACTATCCATCTCAAGAAGTTAGGACAAAAATCTTATGTGTGTAGACAATAACAGGTAAGAACAGAAATGAAAGCAGTAAAATTGATAAACCAGCTAAAAAAACAATACATAAATTACCAATATCAGAAATAAAAGGAATATTATGACATATCATATCATACAAACATTTTAAAATAATATATTCAAACTTTAGACAAATGTGAAATTTCTTAGAAAAACAGAAGGTGGGGTGTCTGGGTGGCTTAGGCAGTTAAGCATCTAGCTTGATTTTGACTCAAGTCATGATCCCGAGATTCGTGGGACTGAGCCCCATGTCAGTATCTGAGCTAACAGCACAGAGCCTGCTTGTGCCTCTCTCTCCCGCGCTCTGCCCTGTTCTTGATCTCTCTCTCTCTCTCTCCCCATCTCTCTCTCTACAAAAAGCAAAAAATCTAAGTTGCTTAAATTATCCATTGTTAAACAAAAATATACCAATAGAAAAAGACCACAATGAGATACTACTACAGATCCATCAGAATGGCTGAAGTTCAAAGGTCTCATAATACAAGTAGGGGCCAGAATGTGACACAAATTCTGTTAGGAATGTAAAGTGGTACAACTGTGGAAAACTCAAATCTGTCTATACCATGTGACACAGATATTCCACCCCTAACATACTTCCATGTATACATCAAAGGTCATGCATAATAATGTTCACAGCAGCATTATTCACATTAATCAGATAATGGGAATAACTCAAATACCCAATTGAATGGATACATTGAGGTATATATAGTCATACAGTAGAATATAGTGATGAAAATCAGTGAACTCTAGCCACAGGTAACAATATGAAATGAATATCACAAATAATATAATGGTGAGCCAAAAAAGGTAAATGAAAGTATATACAGGGAGGGATTCCATTACATAAAAGTTTAAAACAGTGAAACTAATCTATGGTGAACAAAAGGGGTGTAATGGTCACCTCTGGAAAGGGGAGGAATGTTGTCAGAGCAGACATGAAGGAGGCGTCTGGGATCTTTGCAATACTCCAGAATCTGGGTGATTTTCACCAAGTATGGTTAACAAAATTTTCATGTATGTTTGCAGGATAATTTATTGAGCTATATGGACACTTAGGATTCATGTACTTTCCTGTATGTGTATTAATCTTCACTTTTTAAAAAGTGCTGTAAAAAGGGGTGCATCTGGAAGACATGGGGCCTGGTATGTGGAACACAAAGTCAATAACAGACTCGAGGGACTGTATAGTCTCAAATAGGAGGTTATCAACATTTGGAAGCAGAAAGCTTGACCAGTGACCCTGGCTGTTATGCAAGCTGAAACCATTTATCTAAGGGTAACTCACCAATTTCCATCACGCTGTCATCATCCAAAATCTACTGCAATGAGAGAATTCGGAGAAACTGAAGATGCTGACACTGCTGGATGATCAGTTTGGCCACTTGTTGAATCCCATCCCCAGTAGGAAGGCTCAATTCTTCCAGGTTGTTAAGAGAACCTAAGGTATAGGCTATGAAAAGAGACAAAAAAGATATTCTCCAAACAATGGTCATCTATAGCCTCAAAATCGTGCGTAGTCCTGGAGGCCCCATGTAGCATGGAGGCTGTTCCTCTTCCTCTCCAAAGGACAAGATAAAAGGGTCAGCCTACACACCTTGCTCCTCACTGCTACCTCCAGTCAACAGTTCCTCCACCCTCCCCCAACCAATCTCTCCTGCACTGAAGACCAGAATGCCTACCCTATCTCCAATTCCTATTTTAGACTCAAGTTTCTACTAGCCTCTAACATACTCCCCTAGCTCCTTATATGTCTTCAACCACCTTCCTTTCAGTCCCGTCTCCTGCTATCAGCCTCAGTGATTTCTGCTTCTCCCTCCCAGCACTAAAGCGTCACAGTCCACTACTGTTACATCTTTGCACTTTGACCCCCCCATTGGCATGGTATAGTATGGATCACTTGATCCCTAGAAAGCTTCTCCTTCTAAGGCCTTAGGCATGGAAATGTTTTTAACACTTTCTAGCATCCAAGCAGTATTCCAAGCTGGGGTTTTCAGTTCTGTGTCCTAGATCTTCTAAGCACCCTGGTTCCTTTTAGGAGGGCCAGTATTTAAGAGTCAAGATCTGGCATTTGGGGTACTCCTTACTACTAGGATCCTTTCTAATCTCTCATTTCACTGAGCTATTTATATGTGTGTGTATAGAGATATGTAGCTCAGTACATGTGTGTATATAGATTTATATACATTAAAAACCATGAGTCCACACCAGTATTCCTACATGTAATTTAATACCTTAGAGTTCTTTCTACCCTCTCCTTTCAGTATTTGTCAATTCCTTCTCCAACCGTGAGGAAATTTGATTCTCATTATACTTAACATACTATTCATTTAACCAACTTGTTGTATATGCCAGCCACCTCCTTGGCCCCTCAATCTTGCCTCTGCCCCACTTAGTCTTCCTGCTCCTCCCCCAGCCACATGCTGCCTCCCAAGGAAGGCAAGAGAAGGGAAGAGAAAGACATCCAGGTGATCAGGCTATCGTTGGAGAAGCACTGCTGCTCTATACTCCCCATCTCCACTCATTCCTCTTGTATTGTCCTCTGTTTTCTCTGTTAAAAGAGAAAAATGCCCAAAATGAATTGCTTTTGCCAAGCCCCTCATCACTAAGCCAAGACTTAATTTTGAGTCTGAGCTGTTCCAGAAATGGAACCTAAAACCACCAATCAGGAATCACTAGATCAGCACTAGTTAGGCAATCTGACTAATAGACCCCTGCCGTCCCCTCTAAAGGAAAGTAACCTTACAGTAACCAAACCACCTGCGTTTTTGTCTACTCTAACTTCACTGTTCCTGCTCCCTTATGCCTATAAAAAAAATCATTTGATACAGCTTCTCAGAGCTATATCCTTCACTCATGAGCACACATTCCTTTTGTAATCATGAAAAAAATTGACTAAGTATTTAGGCAATTTCTGTAGTTAGCATTTTGTTAATTCTGAGTTTTCACAAACTAAGTTCTCTTAACCTTCAAAGATAGTTTTATCTATATTCCAAAAACCTTTGAGATAACAGGGATTTAGCAGGTTTGAAATGGGCCCCGGACAGTGAGATTGCATCATGCTATGTGTCACCAAATATGTGTCTGAAGAAATAAATCACCCTGAGAACACTGCTTTGAATGAGATCAAGTGAGATCAGGCATTTGGAGGCTCAAAGCTAAGCAGCCCTGCCCCTTCCTCCAAATGAGTAAGGGCAGCTAATACCTATAGTGATTTCATGTGGTTTACACAAAATAGAAGGATTTCAAGGGAAGAATAAAAAGTAAAAGGCACAATTTTGCAAACATACCGAATTTTTCAGATGTTTCCTTATCAGCAAAGTGTTGGTCTTCAAGATTTAGTATCTTCAGAGAAATATGATTGGGCAAAGCGGTGACTATAAAAGGGAAAACAAAGTTATGTCAGCTACATCTTTTATACCAACAAATGTATTTAAGGACTATTTTTTAAATGACTGAAATCAGTACAGTAATTCAGATTTTACTAGTTAGTATGACAAATAAAGCTTAGGAAATAATTCTGATAATTACAAGTACTTAAACTTACAGATACAAATACACCTTATTTAAAAAATTCATGTAAAATCAGATCTAACAGCTTAATTCTTTGACCTCAATTACATATTTAATAAAATTTATCTTTTAAAAAGTGCTTAATATGACTCTGCATACAAATGCATCTAAAACCAAGATTTTATGATCTTAGCTCTTACCAAAAACGATGGGTTTGAAAAATGATCCAAAAAAATTAATTTCTTTGAGTTTCTTGCAGGAAGCAAGTGCAGTCATGAGAGATTCAAAATCCGAAATCAAATTACTTTGCAGATGAAAAACATGAAGGTTTGGAGAATTCTAAATTAATTTCACTAAAAAATATCAAAGATTTCAAAAATTAGAGGAAATTCCAAATTTCCTTTTTAAAAAAAATTTTAATCTTTATTTTTTTTTTACAAATTGTTTATTGTCAAATTAGTTTCCACATAACACTCAGTGCTCATCCCTATAAGTGTCCTCCTCTGTGCCCACCCCCCCCACATCCATCAGTCCTCAGTTTTTGTCAGCATTCAAGAGTCTCTCATGGTTTGCCTCTCTCCCTTTCCCCCGCCATTTCCACCCTTAATCTTTATTTTTGAGAGAGAGAGAGACAGAGCACGAGCATGGGAGGCGCAGAGAGAAAAGGAGACACAGAATCTGAAGCAGGCTCTAGGCTCTGTGCTTTTAGCACAGAACCCGACATGGGACTTGAACTCATGAACTGTGAGATCATGACCTGAGCCGCTGTCAGATTCTTAATCGACTGAGCCACCCAGGAGCCCCAGAACATTACAAATTTCTATCAGAATTATCCATATTTTTCTGTTTCAACAATACAAAGTAAGTACCATGATGTAATGATCCAAGAATTGGGTCGCTTGCAGGTTCAGGTTCTGCAAGTAAGTAGTGAGCTATGTGAACTTGGACACCTGGTTACTAACACTGATGATCAGTTTTCTCATTTAGAAAAGAAGAGCTAAGAGCGTAGACTCAGTAAGGTCACCTTAGTCTTTAACATGCTAGTCTTAAGTTTGCATGTGAATGGCATTTACTCAGTAGGAATAGGATACAAAGAAACAAAAGCAATGACAAATCTGAAGCAAACCTAGACTTGATGTAAAAAAATTACTGACAAGTATAAGAAAACTACCACTTCCACATTCAGCTTCAAAGAATTTTATTGCATGCAACTCTGCCTGGTAATTCCACATTTACATTGCCTCAATCTGTAGGGATCAGTCTTCATTACACTAAGGAATTGAGGACACCTAAGTCATTTTGTGAAAAGATGGATTTAGGAAAGACGGCTGCACAAACTGTTCAATCAATAGGACAGGCTGGTGAGAAAAGGGAAATTGCTACCAATCCGCAGGTTTCACCTCCCCCACCCCAGTCTGGAAGATCTGAAAGTTGAAATTCAAGAGCAACTTAAATAAAATCAAAATAATTCTCCAAAATAGTTTGGAGAGACAGTATATCAGTGGGTGAAAGCTCAGACTTAGTTGTAGTCAGAACTCCCAGATCTGTCTGAATCCCACATTTACCATCTCCTTACCTGGTTGACCTCCAGCAAATTAGTTATCCTCTTTACACTTCAATTTCCCTACTTGTAAAATAACATTAATAGTACCTTACCTTATAGAAGGTTCTGAAGATTAAATGGGTTAATATTTGTAAAATACTTAGAACAGTTCCTAGCATGTCAGGGCGCCTGGGTGGCTCAGTTGGTTAAGCATCCGACTTTCAGCTCAGTTTATGATCTCACAAGTGGTGGGTTCAAGACCCAAGTCGGGCTTTGTGCCGACAGCTCAGAGCCTGGAGCCTGCTTAACACTCTCTGTCTCCTTCTCTCTCTGCCCCTCCCCTACTCACATGCTGTCTCTGTCTCAGAAATAAATAAAAATGTTAAAAATTTTTTTAGGAAAAAAAAGAACAATTCCTAGCAGGTATATAGTAAGGGTTCAATAATTTCCAACACCTCTCTGCTTGCTTTTAAAAGATTTTTTTAATCTCTATACTAAATATGGGGCTCAAACTCAGCCCAAGATCAAGAATTGCATGCTCTACCAACTGCGCCAGCCAAGAGCTCTCTGCTTTCTTAAGGAGGAAGAGTGCTAGTCCCACAGTTTATTATGGATACAGGCTACAACTCGAGATTTACAGAAGCTTTAAATTTTTTTTTTTTAATGTTTTTATTTATTTCTAGGAGAGAGAGAGAGAGAGACAGCGTGAGCAGGGGAGGGTCAGAGAGAGAGGGAGTCACAGACTGAAACAGGCTCCAGGCTCTGAGCTGGCAGTCAGCACAGAGCCCGACGTCGGGCTCAAACCTACGAACTGCGAGATCATGACCTAAGCGAAAGTCGGACGCTTAACCGACTAAGCCACCCAGGCGCCCCGAGATTTACAGAAGCTTTAAATCTAAGTTATTGGCCAAGTTGCCTTTCCACATGATGTAAAAACAAGTAAATCAAATTGCCCATCCTTACCTAGTTTAGAACGACTATACTCAGCTGAAATTCAGACCAACAATTTCTCCATATTGTAGAGAGGGAAGAATTCTTCAGGAATGAGTGAAAAAACATTTTGTTGATCATCCAGACCCACAGAGAGTTCTTTCAGGCATAGGAACTTGTCCAAATTAGTAAAAAGTTTATCTAGAAAGCAGAACACAGTTTGCCATTATTAATCTAAGGAATTCCAAATGGAAAATTTCAACTGTCATTTTCAGTCATCAATCTGTTTTCGTATTTTCAAATGAAAACCTTCCACATACCATAAAACATTCTTGTTTTTTAGAAAGCACGTATACAAACATACTACCCTTTGTAGGGTCTACTGATTGCTCTATGAGAAGCCCTGTGGTACTCTGGGTGCACAAAAATAAATAAGACATCTTCCCAAACGGTGCTCAGATGACAGAACTTCCACATGCAAAAGAATGATTTTGGACCCTACTTCCCACCACTGTATACACAACTAACTCAAAATGGAACAGCCACCAGCAGAAAAGATACGTGTCAATCTTCATAACCTTGGATTTGACAATGGATTCTTAGATATGCTACCAAAACCAGCAAAATTTAGAACTTTTGTGCATTTAAAGACACTATGGAGACAGTGAAGACTGTCTCAAAAATAGGAGAAAATACTTTGCATATGTCCATTAAGAATTTAACAACCAGAATATACAGAGACTCCTACAACTCAAGACAAAAAGGTAACACAATTAAAAACTGGGCAAGGAATGGGGCCCCTGGGTGGCTCAGCAGGTTAAGCGTCTAACTTGGGCTCAGGTCATAATCTCATGGTTGATGAGGTCAAGCCCCACATCGGGTTCTATGCTGATAGTTGGGAGCCTGAAGCCTGCTTCAGATTCTGTGTCTCCCTCTCTGCCTGTCCTTGCCCCATGCTCGTGCTCTCTCTGTCTCTCTTTCCCTCTCTTTCAAAAATAAACATTAAAAATTATTTTTAAAATGGGCAAGGACTTAATAGACATGTCTCGGGGCGCCTGGGTGGCTTAGTCGGTTAAGCGGCCGATTTTCGCTTAGGTCATGATCTCGCGGTTCGTGGGTTCGAGCCCCGCGTCGGGCTCTGTGCTGACTGCCAGCTCGGAGCCTGGAGCCTGTTTCAGAGTCTGTATCACCCTCTCTCTCTGACCCTCCCCTGCTCACGCTGTCTCTCTCTCTCTCTCTCCTAGAAATAAAAAATATTAAAAAAAAAAAAAATAGACATGTCTCAAAAAGAACATGTAACCAGTAAGTACATGAAAAGATGCCCAACACCATTAGTCATTAGGGAAATGCAAATCAAAACCACAATGGGATACCTTTTCTTGCCTAGTAGGATGACTTTCTAATTAAAAATATATATATAGCAGCAAGCGTTGACACAGCTGTGGAGAAACTGAAACCCTCATACACTGCTGGTGGGAATGTAAACTGGTGCAGCTACTGTGGTGAACAGTTTAGAAGTTCCACAGAAATTAGAATTACTGTTAATATCATCCAGCAATCCCACTTTAAGGTACATATCTGAAAGAATTGCAAGCAGGATCTCAAAAAGGTATTTGTACACCCATGTTCATAGCAAGCAGCATTGCTCGCAATCAAAGAAACAAAGCAAGTATCCATCAACAGATGAATGGATAAACAAAACATGAAATATACCATACAGTGGAAGATTAGCTATAAAAGGAACCAAGTTCTGGGGCGCCTGGGTGGCTCAGTCAGTTAACCGTCCGGCTTCAGCTCGGGTCATGATCTCACAGTTTGTGGGTTCAAACCCCGCGTCGGGCTCCATGCTGACAGCTAGCTCGGAGCCTGGAGCCTGTTTCAGATTCTGTGTCTCCCTCTCTTTCTGACCCTCCCCTGCTCATGCTATCTCTCTCCCAGAAATAAAGAAAACATCAAAAAAAAAAAAAAAAGGAACCAAGTTCTGATACTGGCTGCAGTACGAATGAATCTTGAAAATACTGTGCTGTGTGAAACAAGCCAGACACAAAAAGACAAAATATTAAAGGATTCCACTTATGGAATACCTAGAGTGGACAAATTCATGGAGATGAAAAGTAGAATAGATATCGGTGGGTTGGCAGGGGAAGGAGTCATTGTTTATTTGGTACAGAGTTACCATTTGGTATCATGGAAAGGTTCTGGAAATGGTTAAAATGGCTCATTGCACAACACTGGAAATGTGCTTAATGCCACTAAAATGCGTGCCTAAAAATGGTTAAAATGCCGGCGCCTGGGTGGCTCAATCAGTTAAGAGTCCTACTTCGGCTCAAGTCATGATCTCACAGTTTGCGTTCGAGCCCCACATCAGTCTCTGTGCTGACAGCTCAGAGCCTGGAGGCTGCTTCAGATTCTTTGTTGTCTTCTCTCTCTGCCCCTCCCCTGCTTATGCTCTTAGACTCCCAAAAACAAGTAAATGTAATAAAAAAAAAGTTTAAATGGTTAAAATGTTAAATGTTATGAATATTTCACAGTAAAAAGGCATTTTAAAAAGAGGAAATTTTTTTCTAATTTTGAAGATAAATATCTACCCACATATCTTAATAATGTTTGGTGACCCTCCAGAAGATGACACAAAGCATAGCACATCTAGGTATGTAACAAACCACTGAAAACCAAAACCATATTAGCAACAGAAAATTAGAAAAACTTGTAAATACTATTTACAAAAGTACCTAAAGTACCTAGGAATAAATTTAATGCACGACACACAGTCTACATTGAAACTTCTCAAACATTGCTCAGACCAGTGAAAGGGGACACAAATGAGAAATTTTTTTCCAGCGAGTACAAGCCCTTTCTTCTGATAAGCAGGTAGGGTAATGGTAATTCTCAAGCATCATGGTACATGGAATTTGTTTATTTATTTTTTATTTTTTTGAGAGAGAGGGGACAAGTGAGCATGGGGCAGAGAGGGAAAGAGAGAATCCCACAAGGGGTAGAGAGTGAGAGAGAGCGAGAGCAGCAGGGCTCTTGTTTTACCCAAAGCAGGCTCGAGCTCAGTCGGCCCATGTGGGACTCAAACTCAGGATGCGTGAGATCATGACCTAAGCCGAAGTCAGATGTTTAACCAACTGAGCCACCAAGGAGCCCTATCCTTTTACTAGTAAGTAATTTGAGTCTGTTTATTAAGAGCCTTCATTTATGGGAGGGGCACCTGGGTGGCTCTTAAGGGTAAGCAGCCCACTCTTGATCTCAGCTCAGGTCATGACCTCACTGTTGGTGAGCTTGAGCCTGAGTTGGGCTCCAGGCTGACAGTGCATAGCCTGCTTGGGATCTGTCTCTCTCTCTCCCTGTGCCCCTTCCCCACGTGCAATCAATTAATCAACAAGCTTTAAAAAAGCCTTCGCTGGTTAATATTTTAATTTTATCTCAATTATTTGAAAAGCATTCTTTTAGTTAGAGGTCTTTCACTAATTTGTACTACTGACAAAAATAAATTAGTCAAGGGTTATCTTATATCTATTCTATCAGACAGCATTTATGGTCTCATGCTTTCAGAAGTTTCCATCCGCCTAAAACTAAGAGAAAATAAAATAACCCATCAGAATAGCCATCTAAGATACATTCAGGTGTACCTGGTACCTGCCTTGTCCCCGAGACTTGAAGAGACTCCAGGGCAGGCAGGGTGAGGAGCAATTCCTGTTCTGCTGCACTCAGCTCCAGGCGGCACACTGAGCACTTGGTCACAGAGTCCTTACTCTGCTCCAGAGCCGGTCAGATGTATTCCATAAACTCCCCGCTGTTGTCCAAATAGAGCTCGATGCGCTGCGAGGCCGAGAAAATGACCATGAGAACCCTGAGCATCTCCCGGTCCACGGCGGCCATGTCAGACACACATACTTCCAGAAGGAGGATCTTGTACTGCTTTGGAGAATGGTGCCAGTAGCCAGCACTGATGTTGGGTGGTTTCACGAGTTGCTGGTTCCGAAAACGCTTTATGTTTTCTTCTTTTTCAGCTAAATCCCTCTACCTTAAGTTCGCAGATTCAAAGGCAGAAGCACAGTCCTGATCAACAGTTGGTGCCTTAGATGTGTCCGTATATGTTTCCAAGAACGGAAAACCTGCTGGGTGTGCCTTACTTCCTCTTAGGGAGACCCGGATGCTCCGCAGCAGTAATAGGCTTTCTGGGTGGTCAAAAAATACGGCAAATTAAGTACATCCAAATTCAGGGTCTTCCCTTGAAGGAACTGCAGAATAAATGGAGTGCAGGCACCAACAGTGTTGCTTTGATAAGCATCTTTTACGGCAAGAGTCAGTAATTGTTCTGAAACGATTGAAAAGTAATCTTTAGGAGACATTTGCCACACCGTCCTCATACACTGCATCATCCCTGAAATTCCTGGATGGTGCCTCAGGTAGTCATCATTTTCTGCTATAATCTCCAATGACTCTTTATTATCTGCCCAATGCAGCAAGTGAGATACAATCTTTGGCCCTGCCTTTGTTGAAGAGTGGCAGGAGAGATAACGCAAAAAATTGCCGTAGGGACCTATAGCCATCATCGATGAGTTGTTTCAAATAAGAGAGTCCCAAATCTTGATCTTCTTGCCTCTCAGAATCCAGAAGTTCAATCAGCCTCTTCCCGGCAAGAAATTCTTGGAATGTGGGATTTAGAAACCGGTAGACCGGTCTTAGTCTCTGGGCTGTGAATATGCTCAACAGGCACGTGACTAAATCTTCCCTGTCATCAGTTCCTGCTTCTATAAGGTCATCATCACTGAACTCAAAGCAAGTTGAAAAAAACCCTTTCAAGGCCAGCTCACCACAAGAGGACACAGTTGCTCTGAGAAGTTCAGCCATCGATTTGTACTTTAAGAAAAGGCATTCCATATATGACTTGAAGGCAGCCACATCATCAATGGATCTGTTCCAAGGATACTGAAACCAGTTAGCACAGATCGATGCGACAAAGAGAGGAGTTTTGTGAATTCCCTGCAAGCTTTCGTTCACTCTGAAGTAAACCATAAACTTTTGCAGACGACTCGTATCGTGGGAAAAGAGCTTCCGTAATAAATACATGGTATTATAAAAGGGAAACACTCGTATCTCCAGAATCGTGTCTAGGTATCGGCGCATGTCCCTGGCCCTGTTTGTATGTACACCAATCAGTAAGCAGGTCCTTGATGAGTGGTTTTTTCGAATTAGTTTTTCTAGGACATGCGGAACTGAGCACATTTCTTTGTAGTCATCCAAAAGGAATAACACTTGATTTCTTAACTGCTGGATGATGTTCCTCAGGCACACTTCAGTAACAGAGCCTTCTGTCTTTAGGAGTTGGTCACAAACAATGTTGGCCAGCCCCTCGTCCGGTCTGGTAGAACTAAGGGAGAGATAGAAGACCAGCTGGAACCTGTTTAGCAAGGGGCAGCATCCTGATGCCCACAGAAGCGCTATTTTCTTCAGCAGGACTGTCTTTCCACTACCTGCTTCACCCTCCACACACATGACAGAGTTGAAGTTGGCCAGGACCTCAGGTAACACCACAGGCTCTTGCACAGGACTGCCAATGCATCTTAAGGCCAGGGCTAGATCACAGCCCAGCAAGTGGTCGGTGGCTAGGGAAGGACAGACTTCAAGCAAACACATGTGGCGGAAACTGGCACTGGTGTAGGATGCTCTCAGCCACTCACTCAGATTCCTTGCCTCCTGCAGCCATTGGGCTTCACGCTGGGCCACTGCTATGGAGAGAAGGAAAAAGGCAGATCCTCTACACACAAACAGATGTACACATGCCGATCGTCCCATGTGCCCCTTCAGCATCCTTACCTGGCACTACAGGACTAACTGCTGCTGAATCCTCACGATAGCTTTCACTTGTGGTTTCCTTTGAAAATAAAATCCCCTGTTAAATCAAACTTTGTATAAGACAGTAGGGCAGCATGTTACAGCTGGGGACCAAACATCTCAACAAAGCCCCCCCTCAAATATTTATGCCGATTAAAGGGAAGAATGGTACAGATATCAAACAATAAATGATCTGCAAATACCCGCACGTGTCTCCTAGGTGGCCCGTGTATGACACATGCTGTGGGTGAATGAGGCAGTGGTTATTCTCCAGACAATCAGAACCACGATGTGGGCAATGAGATGGGCCCTCCAGAGATTACTGAGTGCTGCTTCCGACCATAGTTATTCACATTTTTAAAATTTTTTCTATATATTTAAAAATTTTTAATGTTTTTTATTTATTTCTGAGAGAGACAGACAGCATGAGCAGGGGAGGGTCAGATAGAGAGGGAGACACAGAATCCCAAACAGGCTCCAGGCTCTGAGCTGTCAGCAGAGAGCCTGACGCGGGGCTCAAACCCACGATCCGTGAGATCATGACCTGAGCCGAAGTCGCACGCTCAACCGAATGAGCCACCCAGGCGCCCCTGACTGTTTGACTGCTTAGAGACAGTGAGAGTGGGAGAGAGGGGTAGAAGAAGAGAGAGAATATTAAGCAGGACACAGAGCTGGATCCCACAATCCTGGGATCATGACCTGAGCCGAAGTCAGACGCTTAACCAACTGAGCCACCCAGGCGCCCCTATTCATATTTTTAATATTACATACCTGGAATATAGAATGATTGTGTTTCTTACAAAATAAGTTATTGAGAAATCTCGACACTTTTTTTTATTCAATTTTGTTTTTCATTCAAGTGCAGATCAAGTTACTTTCTTTTTGCGGGGTGACAGACATAAAAGACCTAGCATACAGCCTCAAAGAAGAGGTGTGTGCACAAGTACTAGATTAACTGTGACTTCAATCTCAGAACAGTGTAGGATGTCTCAGTTTATTTTTTTTAATTTTTAAAAATTTCTGAGAGAGACAGCATGAGCAGAGGAGGGTCAGAGAGAGAGGGCGGTACAGAATCTGAAACAGGCTCCAGGCTTTGAGCTAGCTGTCAGCACAGAGCCTGACGTGGGGCTTGAACCCATGAACCGAACCATGAGATCATGACCTGAGCTGAAGTCAGACACCCAACTGACTGAGCCACCCAGGTGCCCCAGGATGTCTCAGTTTAAAGGGACCAGCCTTTTATCTGGATTTATGATTTGGTTGATCATTTGCTTTTATAAAAAAAAAAAAAAAAAAACATTATCTTCTCAGCCCTGAGAAAACCCAAAGAGCAAGTCACACTTCATGGTCTTGTAAATAAAGATCCAGGCTCAAGGTACCCTGGATGCTAATCAGATCTAGGTCTAAGAGTCTGGGCCCCAAAATAGAAGGGACTGACTACATTTCCTGAAGCTAGCTTCTAGATGTTACTTGTTTATTGTAGTATCCTCATCTATACTTAGTACATGATAGGTGCATAAGAGATATTTGTAGAACATATTTCCTTCTGTAGGATGAGTAACTCCTGTTAAAAAACCATTTTCTAGGGGTGCCTGGGTGACTCAGGTTAACGGTTAAGCATCTGACTCCGTTTACTCCATTTCGGCTCAGGTGGTGACCTCACCATTAGTGAGCACTGACAGCAGACAGCCCACTTGGGATTCTCTCTCCGTCTCCCTCTGCCCCTCTTCCGGCTCTCTCCCTAAACAAACAAACAAAAAAGTTTTCTATCAAATGATCACATACTGCTAAAATGAATAAGGTACTGGTGTTCATTACCTTTAATTCAGAAAGTTCACGGTGGTTGTGAAGGTCTGGAATCTCCTCTACACAGGACTTCAGATTTTGGAGAAACTGACAACTAAGCACAAAGTTAAAAGTTATGAAAACAGTTGAATGCAACTAAGCATTTGCATTAGGTTTTCAAATACACTGTTATAGAATTTTGTGGGTTTTGTTTTGAGGGTTCCTTTATGATAGAGAGTGCATGCACACCAGCAGGCTCCACACCCAGCACGGAACCAGACCTGGGACTGGAGCCGACGACCCTGGGATCATGGCCTGAGCTGAAATCAAGAGTCAAACACTCAATCAACTGAGCCACCCAGGCACCACACCATTACCAATTTTTTAATGGCAAAAATTAAACATTTAGAATGGTTCTCATCAACAGCAATGCAGATGGTTCACAAAGTAACAGTGCAGACAGCCAGTAAATTTGGAGGAATGAGTGCACATTTAATACTCATCCATGAAACTAACATGGACCTAAAGAATCAAAAACAGAGAAGAAAACGCCAAACAAAACAAACAAAAAACAGGACGTGTAGAAAAACTCCTAAGGTGTAAATAAAGCCTGCAATTGATGGTAATGTACCAATGTTGGCTATATACTAATGTGATTTAAATCAAATATATTACAGTAATTTAAGAAACTGGATGTGAGAATATAGGAACTTTCTGTTTTATCTTTGTACTTACTCTAAATCTGAAATCATTCTGAAGTCAAACATCTATTTTTTAGAAAGCTCCATCAATATGAATATAGAGTATGGCCACAAATATACTTAAAAACCATTTGCAGGGCGCCTGGATGGCTTAGTCAGTTAAGCGTCCCACTTTTGCTTAGGTCATGATCTTGTGGTTTATGGGTTCGAGCCCCGCGTCGGGCTCTGTGCTAACTGCCAGCTCAGAGCCTGGAGCCTGCTTCAGTCTGTGACTCCCTCTCTCTCTAACCCTCCCCTGCTCACTCTGTGTCTCTCTCTCTCCTAGAAAGAAATTTAAGAAAAAAAAAAACATTAAAAAAAAAAAAACATTTGCACTACTAGGTATTTACCCAAAAGATACAAAAATACAGATTCGAAGAGACACATGAACCCCAATGTTTATAGCAGCACTATCAACGGTAACCAAACTATGGAAAGAGCCCAAATGTCCATCAACTGATGAATGGATAAAGAAGATGAAATGTTACTCAGCCAGATGAACGGATAAAGAAGATGAAATGTTACTCAGCCATCAAAAAGAATGAAATCTTGCCATTTGCAGTGACATGGATGGAGCTACAATGTATTATGCCAAATGAAATAAGTCAGAAAAAGACAAATACCATATATTTCACACATATGTGGAATTTAAGAAACAAAAAGATGAACATGGGGAGGGAAAAAAAAAAAAAAGAGGAAGGCAAACCATAGGAGACTCTTAATGACAGAGAACAATCTGAGGGTTGCTGGAGGGGAGGTGGATAGAGTGATCAGCCAAATGGATGTTGGATATTAAGGAAGGCACTCGTTATGATGAGCACTGGGTGGTGTGTGTAATGATGAGTCACTGAATTCTACTCCTGAAACCATTATTACACCGTATGTTAACTGACTAGAATTTAGAATTTAAATAAAATTTTGAAACAAACCAAAACTGTATGCCAGACATCATCAAACTGGATGTAAGTATCCTCTAAACTCAGGTATGATGTCTGCCTGAAGAACCAAGGGGGAAATTTCTAAAGAGTTGCACGGTGATTAACTTGGATACATGAAAACTAAAAAAAGGGAGTAAGTAAATGAGCTACCTAGGAACAACCAACTGTCACAGGCTCATTTTCATGCTGCAGAATCACAAGAAAGGATAATACATTTTTATTTTCCTACATGGCTTAGAAAGGAGTCCAGGAATATAAAAGGATAGTTGCAGGTAAATGGCAAGTAGGACTTCTTAAAACTCTATTTTTGAGAGAGAGAGTGTAAGCTAGGGAGGGGCAGAGAGATGCGGGGACAGAGGCCCCGAAGCAGGCTCTGTGCTGACAGCGCAGAGCCCAACGAAGGGCTCAAACCCACTAACTGGAAGAGCATGACCAGAGCCAAGGTCAGAGGCTCAATCAGCTTGATTCCCCCAGGCATCCCATCGGCAAGTAGGACTTTTAATGTTTCTGTCCAAGGCTGCTATACTGACAAAACCATCAGGGAAAAGATTCTGAAGGAAGGTGAGAAAAAGACTTTCATACAAACAAAGCCGATACACTTGGTAGCCAGCAGACCAGCCCTGTAAGAACTGTTATAGAAAGTTCTTCAGTTAAAACAAAATGGTAAGAGATGGACACTTGGTTCTACCTCGAGGAATGAAGAGTGCTTTGGATGGTTAACTAAGTGGTTAAATAAAAAGTACATTTTCCCCGCCTTTTAAATTGTATTTAAGGGGCTCCCAGGTGGGTCAGTTGGTTAAGCGTCTGACTTCGGCTCAGGGTACAATTTCACAGCCTGTGAGTTCAAGCCCTGCATTGGGCTCTGTGCTAACAGCTCAGAGACTGGGTCCTGCTTCAGGTTCTGTCTCCCTCTCTCTCTCCCCCTCCTTGCTTGCTCTCTGTCTCTCTCAAAAATAAACATTGAAAAAATAAAAATATTTTAAAAGGCAGATGGTAGCAGAGGACAGCTACACTTGTAGTGAGTATAGCGTCAGGTACAGAACTGTCACATTTCCATGTTGTACACCCAAAACTCCTAACATCGTGTGCCAGGTGTACTGCAATTAAAGTGAAGCCAGCTGCATTGTGAGGAGCATCGCATAACATGTTCAATCACTATGTTGTACACCTGAAATCAATGTAACATTATATGTCAACTATAATTTTTTAGAAAAGAGGCAGGAGAGGAAAAGGAAGTTGATAGATTCTAGGAAATATTGTAAATTATATTAGGCTGCATTCTCCCTTACCCTTCCAAGAATTAAGAATGTCCTTACTGTTCTCAGCAATTTACTAGATACTAAATCCAAATAATAAAGGGGGGGAAAAAAAACTACTCCTGTCAAAACACCTTCAATGCAGTATCCTCTTTAGAATCTTAGAATTAGATGGAAGTATTTGAAGATCTGTATGTATTAATATGTATTTCTGGAAAACCTCTTACTAGTTACCAAGTGAAAAGAACATATTTCTTCTTGCAGGTACCTGAGTGGCTCAGTCAGTTGAGCAATTCGAGGTTTCAGCTCAGGTCATGATCCAAGGATCCTGAGATCAAGCTCTGTGCTAAGTGTGGAGCCTGCTTGGAATTCTCTCTCTTCCTCTCTCCCTCCCCTACTCTGCCTCTTGCACTCTATTTCTCTAAAATACATTTTTTAAAAAAGATGCACAGAAAACAAATATTAAAGAAATAGGCATGTCCTCATTTCTTCATCAAATTTTAGAACACTGGAAACAAGGGGAAAATTCTAAAAGTCTCCAGAGCAGGGTAGCGTAGTTTGCAATCACAGGACTAAGAATTAGACAGACATGGAACTTTTCTTTCTTTCTTTTTTTTTTTTTTTTGATAGTTTATTGTCAAGTTGGTTCCCATATAACACGCAGTGCTCATCCCCACAAGTGCCCTCCTAGGCATGGAACTTTTCAACAGCAACACTGAAAGCGATTAGAAAATGCAGCAATGCCTCTACAATTCAGAAAGAGAAGGAATTCCAACCTAGAACACTAAACCTAGCTCAACTACCAAGCACAAATGTGGGGGCTGGAGTATAAGAATATGCATATGCACCTGGACGATATCCGTCTTTTATGTCACCTTTCCCTGGGAATTGTGGAGGAATGTTCTACCGAAGTGAGTAAATGAACCAAGAGGATGGTGTCCGGTCCAGCAAACAGGAGATGGAACACAGGAGAGAGGACATGAGACTTAGGACGAATGTGAGGGAAGATCCCAGGATCCCAGGAACCTACAGGACAAGTAGTTCATACTGGAGCAGGTCAGAATACCTCAGGACAGACCCTCTCAAGAAAATGAAAATGATGGGATATATTTGTAGGTCCACATGAAGGATTGGAGGCTTAAAAATTTCAGACAATTTGAAGATGAGCTAACTACATCAAACAACTAAGCAAATGGCTATAGCTCTTTAATGTTTTAAAAGGGAGGTGCCTGGGTGGCTCAGTTGGTTGAACATGCAACTTGGGCTCAGGTCATGATCTCACGGTTTATGAGTTCAAGCCCCACATCAGGCCGTGCTGACAGCTACAAAGCTGTTCAGCTACAAAGAATGAAGTAATGATACGTGCTACAAATTGGCTAAACCTCAAACCATTATGCTAAGTGAAAGAAGCCAGATATAAAAGGTGGTATTTCATGCATCCATTTATATGAAATACACAGGCTAGGTAAAACTATAGAGGCATGAAGCCTCTTGGCAGCACTAAAAAGTTAGGGTGGGCAGTGGGGGAGTGACTGCTTACTGGTACAGAGTTTTCTTTGTGGTAATGAAAATGTTTTAGAAGTAGGTAGGATGGTTGCATAACATTGTAAATGTACAAAATGCCACTGGATTGTGCATTTTATTTTATTTAATTTTTAAAAATGTTTTATTTATTTTTGAGAGAGAGAGAGAGACAGTGTGAGCAGGTGAGGGTCAGAAAGAGAGAGAGGCACAGAATCTGAAACTGGCTCCAGGCTCTAGCTAGCGGTCAGCACAGAGACTGATGTGGGGCTCAAACCCACGAACTGTGAGATCATGACCTGAGCTGAAGTCGGATGCTTAGCTGACCGACCCACCCAGGTGCCCCTGGATTGTGCATTTTAAAATGATCAATGTATTTTTTAAAATATTTTTTAAAGGGGGCGCCTGGGTGGCTCAGTCGGTTGGGCATCGACTTCGCCTCAGGTCATGATCTTGCCGTTCATGCCTTTGAGCCCAGTGTTGGGTGTCTGTGCTGACAGCCCAGAGCCTGGAGCCTGCTTTGGATTCCGTGCCTTCCTCTTTCTCTGCCCCTCCTCTGCTTACATGCTCTCTCTCTCTCTCTCTCTCAAAAATAAGTAAACATTAAAAAAAAATTAAAACAGAATGGCTCATGTATGAATCTCACTTCAAAACAGCAAAAATTAAGCAAAACAAAGTTATCACTTCCTACAAAAATTAAAAGTTGTACAGGGAGGGAAAGTAAGTCTTAATTATACGGCCATGATAATATAAATAGGTAAGGTAAAAGATAGTGCTCTAACCAGAACTACATGTTATATAGCGAGGAATTCTACATGTGAAGGGTGCTGTGCGAGCAAAGGGATGAAAGGCATAAACACGCATGTTACACAATATGAATCCAAGAGATGAAGACTAAATCGGAAAGTAAGATGGGGGGCAGGGCAGGGAGAAGTATTAAAGTGCATCCAAATTTACAGACATTAAACCTTCATTCCACTCACTTGGGAAAATATCTGGCGTGATCTTCTAATGGGTCATCGCCTTCCTTCCAGCTCTCCACACACCCTCCGCAGAAGAAACACTGGACGATGTCCTTCACACTTACAAGTGAGGAATTCCATCCTTTTGCACGTGTATTTCTCAAGTGTCACAGGTAATAATCACGAAGCCTTTATTAGCAAAACCCTCTTTGCATTTCCAACTGGATTCTGCGACAGAGTCACAGTTTGGGTTACCAGCAAGGTGATACTCTCTGTAGGACACTTCTCTTCACCAACAGAGTAATGAGCTAATGAAGGAAATGCTCCTAAGGCACCAGGCACTTGGATGAAGCCCCTCCCCCTGTCCCATCCTCCTTCTATGGAGAGAGATATACAGATCAGAGTGTGGAATTATACCTCCCTGAAGCAAGAGATTTTTGTCTGTTTTGCTCACTCATGACTCTCACTGGCCTAGAAGAATACCTCGCACTTATTGTTAAACATTCAGTAAGTATTTAAGGAATAAGTCAGCAAGAATGCATTTGGAGCTCAGAGGGAAAAATCTTTGAGGAAATGTAGCAGCCCATATATAAGTAAATTCATGAATTTCTCTCTGACCCTCCCCTAATCATGTTGTCTCCCTCTCTCAGCAATAAATAAAAAACATTAAAAATAATTTAAGGAAATGAATAAACATTTAGAAAAAATTTATAATAGAGAGCTTGGGAGGCTAGTCAGCTAAGTGTCCAATTCTTGGTTTCAGCTCAGGTCATGATCTGATGGTTGGTGACTTTGAATGCTGTGACAGGCTCTGCACTGTCAGCACAGAATTTTGGGGACTTCTCTCTTACTCTCTCTACCCCTCCCCTGCTCACATGCATGGGCATGCATGTGTCTCTCAAAAAATAATAAATAAGAAGTGATTTTATTTTTTATTTAATGAGAGAGTATAAGCAGGGAAGAAGAGTAGACAGAGCAATAGAGACAGAAAGAGAGAGAGAGAGAATCTTAAGCAGACTCCACATTCAGTATGGAGCCCAATGTGGGGCTCGAACACACAACCCAAGGATCATGACCTGAGCTGAAATCAAGAGTTGGCCGCTCAACTGACTGAGCCATCCTGGCACCCCTAAAGGGTTTTAAATGATACAATTCATTTAAAATGAATTTTTCATAAAGTAATCAAGCCCTTGAATAAATTCTGAAGTGTTCCAATACTGGATAGGAAAATATCAAAACTGAAGATGACTTGTCTTTCGTCTTAAAAAAAAAAAAAAAAGAAAGATAATGACAAGAAAAATGTATTTTTCTACTTACTTGGGGAACCACTTGGCATGTTCCTTCCAAGGATCATCTCCCTCTTCCCAGTCTCCTAAACATCCGCCACAGGAAAAACACTGCACAGTGTCCCGTTTGCCTGCATGTGAGGGACACATTTAGGTTGCCCATCAGTGGCTCCAGGGGACAGTGAAGGCGTCATGTCTCCAGGGCTGACCGCTCAGTGCGTGAGAGAGAGGCACCCCAGCAGGTCTGTCTGTCCACACCTG
The DNA here is from genome assembly GCA_017311185.1 of Proteles cristata cristata. Taxonomy (NCBI): domain Eukaryota; kingdom Metazoa; phylum Chordata; class Mammalia; order Carnivora; family Hyaenidae; genus Proteles; species Proteles cristata. Next base: position 130,708 of record JAESUZ010005390.1, read on the forward strand.
CTGCAGCTGAATGTATGCCCACAGCACTGCTCCCTTAGGTGAGCGGTGAGGGGACGTCACCCCTCAGCCACGGCCCTCACTACAGAACTGTCAGTCGCTTATACACTAGCCCCAATTCTTTCCAAGGGCTGGTGTGTCACTATTTGAGCTCTCAGGGGAGGGAAGCCCCCAAACACCAGCACTCATAAAGGAGGGTACCCTTAGAAGACGTAAGTTTTAGTCCTGCCATGAAGATTCTGTGGAAACTGAAGTCCATTTAGTAAACCTTTGAGCCTACTAAACTCAACAGTGAGCTGCTGCGGAAGCGGCAAGTTGTCCGATTAGAATTAGGGCTGAATTTGAGTTTACCGTCAAGCACATACTCAGTAAATGATTACAGTTTTCAAAATTCTCATTCACCCTTGCCCTAACACTTATGGCATGGTTAACAGAATTCAAACATTGTGCAGTTTTCTCAAGTGTAATTCGCTCTATGCATTAAAGTCAGCCTTAAAATTAAAACAATCCCCCCCACCTCAATACTGTAGCCAGTAGCCTCGGGAACACGAACAGTATTCTCTAAGGTCCAAATTTAAGGAAAAGTAGCTTCCTTAGTTTATAAGACATTTTGCAAATTAACTTCATGTTTTGTACAGTGTGTTCAGGTTACAAGAGTTAAATTGTAATAAAATAGACCTTATACCTCATATAACCCATTTAACAAGTGAAGGGAAATTCACAAATGTTGCAATTCAAGCATGGAACCCAAACGTCAGACTCCAGAGAAATACTTCAGAAAATGGCTTCAAAATTACCTGTAAAGAAAAAGCCAGCAGCTGAGAGATCCCTCACAGATACTGCTTGCACGTAAAATGGCCAGTTCTGGAAGGATTCAAGTCTCTCCCTGTCTTCCTGGTACCTTGCTTCGTCCCCTCGCAGCGTGTTCTCTCGGTTCTTTACTCTTATATCATATTTGCCAATGTTGCCAACATCTTTGCCCAAAAGGAACTCACAGCGTGGACGAAGCTTCTTGTGATCTTCTACGGGGAGTGTCTGGATGCTGGTACCAAAGATGATTAAGCTGCAGCAGCAGCACTGAATCCCAGATTTTATGCCAGTGAGATAAAACCCGGCTGCTGCCATCTCCTGTGGCGTCCATGAGCTGTAATGGTCATATGTCACAAAACTCTTTAACCTTTTTGTTTCACTGCGCATGTGTGAGTTAAAGCCTTTCTCCATTTTTTCTCGTTCCTGCTGCCCTTCTTCTTCCAATTGTTTGGTGAGCTGAACCGCATCTGTGCCTAGAAGAGCAGACAGCTCTGAGAGAAAAGCAGAATCAAAATGGGAAATCTCCTCCTCCTGGGCTGCCTCCTGGGCTGCCATTTTCTGAAAAGGAAAGCAAAGCAGATGAACTTCCACCTGGCGAATTCGTCCTGAGACTTCTTTCTGCCTATTTTTTTTTAATGTTTTATTTATTTCTAGGAGAGAGAGAGAGAGACAGCGTGAGCAGGGGAGGGTCAGAGAGAGAGGGAGTCACAGACCGCAACAGGCTCCAGGCTCTGAGCTGGCAGTCAGCACAGAGCCCGACGCGGGGCTCGAACCCACGAACCGCGAGATCATGACCCAAGAGAAAGTCGGACGCTTAACCAACTAAGCCACACAGGCGCCCCCTTTCTGCCCATTTTATACTTGCTGTTGCCCTTCTTCCAAGCAATATTAACCTTATGTTTACCTTGCAACTCAATTTGGAACAAATATGCTAGAAGGGGTGTGACATCCTCACCACCGTCACCAGGCCCACTGGCAGAGTCTGAGCGGATGCGAGCCAGTCACCACTTAGGTCAAAAGCACCAACAGGGGCTACCATAAGCACCATCATATAACAAGCCCCAACATGCCTGCTTGCATTCTCCACACTTTAGGAACCCCAGGGGGCTTCTATTAATGCCTACACATGAAGTCAGGTGGGTCTGCTCTCCAAGATGGGTTTATGCACTTCCCACCCACTCCCACCTTTATCCGGTTCAGCTAATCAAGAACTTGCCAATCTACCCACATTTCTGAAAAAGCTGCAGCTAACTGAACATCTTGATTAAGAGCAAGCATGCCCTTCATTTGGCAGGACCCAGTTCAAGGCTGAGCTCCTTTGTCGTTAATGCGTGAAATCTGTCGCCACGGAGGTTATCCAGGAAGGCCTATCAGACCAGAAGATGACCGAGGTTTCATCGCAATCGCCCTTTGTTTCAGTGGTCTCCTGCCCTGTGCAGTCTCTTTGGTGGCTAGCAGAAGAGAGTCACATTATGACCAAACGAAATACCTCTCCAGCTCTCCTTTGGCATCATATTCTTTCACAGAATGAACAGATCGAAGGTTGGTGGACTCAGCAGCCTACGGTTCTTACTTTCATTTTTGCCAAAGCAGCCAAAACCAGCCAAGGAAGTTTTCTCGGAGGACTTCCTCTCTGAGGTTGTGTTCATAGTTTAGCTCTCTCCTCTGGTTCAGGATCTACCACCCGCCACCCGCTGCTGTGCTTTTCCTCCCAGCAATAGTTATCGTACTTGAAATCAAGCCAGTGATGCCTCAGCAGCCAGTCTGACATCTGTGGCTGGAAATCTCTCTCCCACTTTTCATCCTTTTTTCCCACTCCCAATTCCTTAGCCATCATTTAAATTTAAAAGAGGAACAACGGTTTCAATTCTAATCACAGTGCCATCTCCAGCAATCACACAGGGTTGGTTAACTGAAAAAACTCACCAGACCCTACACACTATCCTTATATAAGGCTTTCACAACAGTGAAAGATAAGATACAAAAATAAAAATTAATGGGGCCCCCAGGAGGCTCAGTCGGTTAAATGTCTGATTTCGGCTCATGTCATGGTCTCAGGGTTCCTGAGTACGAGCCCCATGTCAGGCTCGCTGCTTTCAGCCTGTCAGCACAAAGCCTGCTTTAGATCCTCTGTCTCCCTCTCTCCACCCCTCCCTCACTTGTGCTCTCCCCAAAAATAAATATTAAAAAGCAAATAAATAAAACTTAAAAACAGGTCTACATGAGAGAGGTCTCAGACTCTAGGGTCAGTTCCTAGGGACTTTCTCTCTTGCACAGGACATTCTTAATTTTAGGTAATGAGCCGCCTAGATAGCTCTTAAAGAAACCATGATCTTATCTGAGGAGTCTTAGACACCCCTCTGGTCCCATGAACAAAACTAGGCTGCATGACCAGTCTCAAATCCAGAAACAAGCTGATGCAGTCTCCCCCACCGTCTGCCTCAGACCCTAGCACACGACTGACTACATTCATCACCAGTTTGGACATTTCGTTCAGGTTTGGCCAACCTGCAGCACCTCGGATCCCGGTCTCTCTGGGGGTACAGAAGTCCAAGGGACTGTACCAGACCAGCCGGTCCCCAGGTGTCCTGTATGTAGACAACGAGGTTCACTGGTCGGTTTTGCTAGTCTCCAGGCTGTTTCTGGGCAGAAGAGACCTCCAAAGCCCTGTCCGGCTGTCCTGTTCTCTGACAACAAGAGTTAAGAGAGCCAGGGAGGGACCTGTGTCACGCAGCTAGGCTTCAAACCCATCTGTGTGACTCTACTGCCTGTCCTCTGGCCTCCCAAGAGAGAAACAGGAATAAGAAAAACATGGGGACTGCGAGGCTAGGTGTGGAAGCAAAGCACCTCCGTCCAAGGAGGTCGTTTACTTACCGAGAGGTTCGTCCGTAGATCCACTCAGATGTAAGGAGAATGTGTGGCTGATGCTCTGTGCTAGCCCTTTAAGGGGAAGCACTGAGAAAATATTTGAGGAACCAAAACTCAAATTGCGCAGGTTCCTGGAAGTTACCAGTAAATGATCTAAGGTTTTGAGTCAACAGCCATTAGGGCAGGACTCATAAGGAATAAAAAAAAACAAAAAACCTACCACGTCCCACAGCAGAAAGTATTTTATTCTAAATAGTTTACAATTAATGAAAGGTTATGATGCTAGTATAAGTCTTCTTTCTTGGATGATGGCCATTTCTACCTTTCTGGTATCTTTGAGGATTTTCTGTCTTTGGAGTTATAAAAATTCTTAGGATTATGTCTAGGTGTAGGTGTTTTTACATTCATCGCGCAGGGCACCCAGTGGGCTTTTTCTTTCTGAAGAGGTGGGTTTCCCGTCAACCCTGGGCAATTGTCTTCTCTAACTTGATAACGTCCTACTGTGTTTCTCTTTTCACTCTGCCTGGCATCCCCATTATTCAGATGGGAATCTAAGTCTTCACTTCTGCCCCCTGCCCCCCACCCCCCGCAAACATTCTCTTACTAGTTGGCTCTACTTTCTGCAAATTTCCTCTCCCGCAGTCTTCCAATTCTCCCGCAGTAATCCTTACCATGAGCGATCTTACTTCTATCTCCCCACAGCTCCTTCTCGTGGGGACTGTTCCTCGTTTTCACATCGAACCTTTTTAACTAATGCAATCTTTTTGAATCTCTTTTGGGATACTATCAAATGACAAGATTAAAACAACCTAATAGCAAGTCTGATGTCCTTTATTCAAGGGAAAATAATCCATGGATGGGGGGTCAACAGAACCTCACGAGCAGCAGCGAGCTGTTCCCAAGGGAACTTGCGCTGGCGCCAGCTTTATACAGAAGAGTTAACATGGAAGTGATATGATTGGCTGGCAGGCTCTAATTTCTAGAGTGAGCTAAAGTAGCTAAAGCTGAGTTGAAGGATTGTGTATAGCTAGCATTCCTTGACAGGTGTTTCCCTTAAGTGCAGACTGACGTAGGTTTTTGGGTTTTTTTTTTTAATGTTGATTTTTTTATTTTTGAGACAGAGCATGAGGGCGGGGGGGCGGGGGGCAGAGAGAGATGCAGACAAATGATCCAAAGTAGGCTCTGTGCTGACAACACCAAGCCTGACTTGGGGCTCGAACTCACAAACTCAGCTAAAGAGGGATGCTCAACCAACTGAGCCCCAGCCCCCTCCGACAGGTTTAGATCTGTCACATGGTCTGGGCCACTGGGGTCATCTCCATTTTGTGGGTCCCGCTCTCTAAATTAACTGTATAAATACCGATGTGTAAGTTCATCTGTCTTCTGGATTATCTGTTCCCTTGAAGGCTATTACCATTTATCTTGGTGTCCATTTTTCACATCATCTGCTTTCCTCAAATGCATACTGGTCTTCAGTTTCACATTTAAGAATTAGGCAAATGAAAAGCTGACTGGTCAAAGTTAGGGTTAAAAAATCTAATTAAGTCACATGAGTGTAATTTGAACCTAAGCCCTTTACTTTATGGAGAACAGACTGGGAAAACAAGATTTATCCCTGCCAAGCCAGCCTTAGATGTCAGAGAAACACTTCAGAAAATGCTTTCAAGTTACCTGGAGAGACAGAGCGAGCAGCTGAAAGCTCATCTGGGATGCTCTGTGAGCATCAAAAGGTCATTCCTGGAAGGATTCTTTATGTGAGGGTGCCAGTACCCACATTAACTCCTCAAGGTCCGTTGAAACCGTTTTTTTCACTGTTTTTTTTTAGAAGAATCTAATTTTTTTTTGCCTCAGGGTTAACACCTGTCTACAAATAACCTAATGGTGTGGTAGAGGGAGCTGGCCTTTAAATTGGTCCCTTGAGATTCAGCTCTTCCTGTCATTCCTGGCCTTCTCCCCTGGCATTCTGGGTCCCCATTGTTCTCTGCAGGGAACCTACTCTCACACAGGTTATGTGTATATTCAGGCTGTGGTTTGCTTTGGCCTATTTCTTGATTACTACTATTCCATTGGAGTTTCCACCTTCCAAAAATGTGTTAAGATATTCTATGTGCTGATGGCCTCCTCCTGCTTTCTTTTTTATTTTTTTTTTAATGTTTATTTATTTTTGAGAGACACAGAAAAGGGAACAGAATACAAAGCTGGCTGTCTGCTGACAACAGAGAGCCCAATGTGGGGCTTGAACTCACTACCTGGGAGATCAGGACCCGAACCGAAGTCAAACGCTCAACCAACAGAGCCACTCAGATACCTCCCCACTTCTTTCTTAATTTTGGGGATTTATACTTTTTAAGTCATTTCAGCAAGATTGTGTAACTATTACCAATTATAGGAAATAAAATTTATTTAGGGCTTAGTACTTGCCAGGCACAGCTCTCAGCATGTTAGATGTGTCCATCCAATCCCTTGAACAGTCTAAAGGAAGTAGGTGTGATTATAATCTCCATTTTACAGATGGGGTAACTGAGGCAGATAGGGGCTCAGATTCATCAAATAGTCTGGCTATGGAGTCTGCATTTTTAACTGCTATGTTATACTGCCATAAGGCTAGATTTTAAGGAAAGGCATACCTGAGTACCCCAGAAAGCTCATTCCCTACCCTTTTTAGTAGTTTAGCAAATTGCTGAGTAAGGGAGGCTTTTGTTACCTGCATCATTGGAATGTGAACTCACTGGCTAAGCTCTGGTCCAACAAGGTCATTTACCTAGCTAAGAAGCAATCATTGTTGGGGCACCTGGGTGGCTCATTTGGTTAAGCGTCTGACTTCAGCTCAGGTCATGATCTCATGGTTTGTGGGTTCGAGCCCCGTGTCAGGCTCTGTGCCTGGAAACTGCTTTGGATTCTGTGTTTCCTTCTCTTTCTGACCCTCCTCTGCTCATGTTCTCTCTCTCTCTTTCTCTCAGAAATAAATAAAACATTAAAAAAAAAAAGCAATCATTGATAACTAAATGACCAGGGTATTCACCAGCCCCTCCTCACTTTTCCATGAACATGTATAATGTTACAGGGACAGTGTTCTTTAGAAGCACTTTCCATGGTGCATCCCACTGCTGCTGAACCAGCATTTCATTTTATGGGAAGTCCAGAGGTCAGTGGAACCTCTCCACGCTGCTGACCCTTCTGCCTATAAAATTTTCCCCAATCTTACTGTTAATCTGTGGTGCGCATCTTGCCCAATACACATTACATTTACTATTGCACTTTATAGATTTTGTTGCCTCTATGGGTTGGGTTTTTTTAACTGAAAATTCTATCTTATAAATGTTTATTAATGATGTACAGGACTCTTTCCGGTCTGTTTTAAATATATGAATGTAATGGCTCAGTGGGCTAAGTGTCCAGCATTGGTTCAGGTTATTATCTCACGGTCTGTGAGCTGGAGACCCGCGTTGGGCTCTATGGCTCTTCCCACTCAGTGGCTGCTCCCCACTCATGCTCTGTCCCTCTCCCTCTGTCAAAAATAAACATATATATGAATGTAAATCCTCTTGTATATTAGAAGTAGATATTTGTATCTTCTCAACAATATGACACTTTGTTCTTTTATAATCATTTCATTGTCTTGTCGCATTGATTGCATGCTTTAATATAATGTTCTTTAAAACAGTGATAATGGATATCCTATATTATTTTTTATAAGATTTTTTAAGTTTGTGTATTTATTTTGATAGAGTGCAACCAGAGGAGCGAGACAGAGAATCCCAAGCAGGCTCCACATGATCAGCATGGAGCCAGATGCAGGGCTGGAGCCCATTAATCATGAGATCATGTCCTGAGCCGAAATCAAGAGTCGCTCAACTGACTGAGCCCCCTAGGGGTCCCTACCCTTCTTGACTTCAATAGGAATTCTTCTAAAGTTTCACCCCTAACAATACTTGATGGGGATTTTTAGTGAATATCCCTTATCAGTTGAAAGAACTCCCCATTTACTGCCAGTGACACTGAACTCTGCATAGCCTTAAAATTCAGTAGAAATCTATTATTAGGACCTGTTTTTAAGTTCTGTGCACCTTTGCAGTATGACAAGAGGCAGTGGTTTTCCTACTCTAGCATTTATCACAGTCACCTGGAGGATTTGCTAAAACACAGATTGCTAGGCCCATTCCCAAAGGTGCTGACGGGGCCTGAGAATATGCCTGTCTATACTTCCCAGGTGATGCTGATGCTACTGGCCCAGCCACTACCCATAGAGTCACTGATTATAGAGATCCTTGAAAGATCCCTCTTCTTCCAAAAAGTTGATTCTTAATACCTAACATTGGAACTGAATTATCCCCCTAAGAGAGGCACATCTCAGGAAAGGCAGATAGCTGAACATTAAAAGATTATCTGCCCTTATGATAAGATAGAGACAGGCCAGTAGGTAAGTTTTATTTAGCCTGTGTGGCTTTTTAAAAATTATTTTATTTCTAATACACTTAACATACAGTGTTGTATTAGTTTCAGGTGTACAAATAGCAATTCAACATTCTATACATTGAGTTATATATAGCCTGTGTGGTTTTTTAAAATTAGATGTCAACTTTTAAAACTTAGAACTCGTTATTAGCACTTTGACACTGACTTCTTCAGAGGTCTGCCTCTTAGGCTGGGAGGTCCACCAATGCACGAGGTTAGAATTTGTGTCTTTTTTCCTGTCTATATCCTAATGCCTACAATCCCATCAGGTAAGCAGCAGATGTACAAGGTTTATTTAAAGAATTAGTAAATTAAGAAATTGTGTATTATTTCTTCCTTCCTAGGCCCCAGGGACTCAACCTTCTCACCCTTTCTCATGAACCCTTGCACCCACTAAGGGTCTTAGGAGTCTACCACCCCACTTCTTGTTAGCTGGCCATGCCCTTTGTCACCACTGTGGAACCATTCCTCGTTATGTGTTAGCTAATCCTTACAGATATACGGACAGCCGAACACAGAAATGACCTCAAACGTGAGGAAGTTACCAAGGACTGAGAAATCTTACAAAATGTTTACAGTTCTTCTTCTGACTGCCATTCTGAGCATCAATGGCCCTGGTGTCCCCAGTTTCCACACAGTAGTGTTGTGAGTAGGGCACGTATTCAGATATACAGTGGGTCACACACAGTCCTTAAACACAGGATTTACAGGCTTTTAATATAATTTCTTCATCTTGTATGGATGTAGTTATTCTCGAGGCAATATTGCCATATGGAAAATGTATTGCCAGAGCCACTGACCCAAATAAAATTTTATTCCAGTTCCCTTTCAACTTCCAGATCCATATTGCCTACCTTATTTGATGACCATGACTGCTTTTATGTTATTATTCAGACGCTCAACTAACAGCTAACATTTAACTACATTACTTTATCTTCATTTACTTCATTAGTTTCCCAGGATTCCATCAATTTTGTTTTTGAATAATTTACTTACATGGCTCAAGAAATTTAAACTCTGTAAAAATGTTAAAAATAATTCTCACTCTCGTCTCTGTGTCTGTCTACTCAGTTCGAGACCCTCACTCCAGACCACCACTTTACCCCAGAATACCACTGGGTATTCTTCCAATGTTTTATTTATTTACTTCAAGTGTTTATTTTGGAGAGTGAGTGGGGGAGGTACAGCGAGACAGGGGGACAGAGGATCTGAAGCAGGTTTGGTGCAGACAGTGGAGAGCCTGATGCAGGGCTTGAACTCAGGAACCGTGAGATCATGAACCGAGCCAAGGTCAGACACTCAACCAATTGAGCTACCCAGGCACCCCTATTTTCTTTTTTAAGTTTACTTATTTTAAAAGAGAAAGCATGAGTTGGGGAGGAGCAGAGAGAGAGGGAGAGAGAATCACAAGTAGGCTCCACACTGTCAGTGCAGAGCCCAATGCAGTGCTGGATCGCATGTACATGAGATCAGGACTTGAGCCAAAGTTGGACGTGTAACTGACTGAGCCTCCCAGGAGCCCCTGTGTTTTATTTTTTAAAGGCCTCTTATGAGATACACTTCACATACCACACAACCTACCCATTCAGAGTATACAATTTATCAGTTTTTAGTAGGTTCACAGAGTGGAACAATCATTACCACAACACAATTCTAGATTATTTTCATCACTCCTGAAAGTAGCTCTATGCCCATTAACAGTCACTCATTGCCCTTTCATCAGCCCCCCACCCCCCACCCCTGCATGGGGCTTGAATTCACAACCCTGAGATCAAATCGCATGTTCTACCCCCTGAGCCAGTCAGGCATCCTTAAGATATATTGTTTTCTGTTTGTTTTTAAAGTAACCTCTATGTCCATTGTGGGGATCCTCATTCTTGATCTCAGTAATATGAGTCTTCCTTTTTCTTGGTTAATCTAGCTAAAGATTTGTCAATTTTGTTGAATCAACTTTGGATTCATTCTCTATTTTCTACTGTATCTTTGCACTAATATAAATAATCTGAACTTTCCTTCTTCCTTACATAAATAGGTAGCACACTGTATACTTTGACCACCAGTATATTCTGTAGAATGTAACTGAGGGAAAATGATCCTAAATAAATCTGAGATGTAGGAAGAATCTCATGAAGAATCTTTCATGAAGAATCATGAAAGTGGTAAATATGTAATTAGACCTTAATAAACAATGACTGAGTAAAACAAATATTGTTCTTTGAAATGAAGGAAATAATTATATATACAATGACAGTAATACAGAAATGAGGAAGAAGGTAAATGAGGTTTAGCGTATTATCTGTGAGGAGTGTAAAGGCACATATCAACTTTAGACTCTGATGTTATGAATGAGTATCAGACACAAACTCTTTTTTAAGTGTATTTATTTATTTTTGAAAGGGTTGGAGAACATGAATAGAGAAGAGGTAGAGGTGGGGTGGAGAGAGAATCTCAAGCAGGCTCTGGACTGTTAGCACAAAGCTCAATGCAGGGCTTAAGCTCACAAGCCACGAGATCATGATCTGAGCCGCAATCAGGAGTTGAATGCTTAACCGACTGGGCTACCCAGGCACCCCTGAACACAAACTTCCAGTGCCTCTTTACATTCCCGTGGCTGCTTCCTTCCTTCCGGGCTCTTGCTGGCCTCCAAACTGACATATACCAAGCCTATCCTACCCAAGATCCCCCCACCTTCCAGAGTTAGCTGCAATGCCGCACCACTGAGCAGGAGGTCTGGCTTTCTGAGCAGCTGCAACGGACCAGGTGATAAGTCTGTGTGGCAAGCCTTGGTCAATGGGAAATGTGAGATGGAAAAAGTTAGGAAATTACACTGCCCTCTTTCCTCCCTTTGAAGAACTGCTCAGAGGGGCCTCCTGGAGAAGTCATGCACTCCGAGTAAACGCTGCGTGCTGGGAGACGCCTGTGACTTCACAGCTCATGACCAAGCCTGGGCCACTGTAGGAACACATTGCATCAGGACTTTCCATTTTCTTCTCTACCCTCACTTCCCTGAATCTATCCCTCCCAATAATTTCATTTTCTGCCTCAAGTTCTATTCTAGAGGACTCAAGTTAAACAGTGGTGTGTATTATAAATTCTAGGATAAATGCTAAAAGAATAAAAACAAGTATACAATTTCCAAATTAGACAAGGAAAAACATAAAATGGTAGAAAATTTCCATTCCAAAAAAAGACAAGAAAAATAAAGAGAATAGTTGAAACAAATAGCACATAGATGGTAAATTTAAACCCAAATATATCAGAAGGGACATTAAGTATAAATGGACTAAATGTTGCAATTAAAAAACAAAGATTGTCAGGCCAAATGAAAAAGAAGATGAAATAAGGGGTGCCTGGGTGGTTCAGCTGGTTAAATGTCCAACATCAGCTGAGGTCATCATCTCCTGTTTCATGGGTTCAAGCCCTATGCTGGGCTCTGTGCTGATAGCTCAGAGCCTGGAGACTGCTTCAGATTCCGTGTCTCCCTCTCTTTCTACCCCTCCCTCACTCATGCTCTGTCTCTCTCTCTCTCAAAAATAAACATTAAAAAATTTTTTAAAAATGAAGTAAAATATAGGCACTTAAAAGCATTTAACATAAATCTAATTTTCATAATGAATGTTAAGTATTAAAAAGTTTTCTCATTAATTCAACAGCAGTACTAAGTAATCCATACCATTCAGAAAGATCTCTAATGTTAAATAGTTTCCTTCACTATTGTAGTATATTGTGAAATTCCAAGAGGGAAGGTAGAGACCAGAACTAAGTCTTATGAACATTTCTATAATCTTTTTTTGTTTGTTTGTTTGTTTTTTTGTTAGAGAGAGCATGCATGAGCAGGGGAGGCACGGAGGGAGTGAGAATTATAAGCCCCCAACGCAGGGCTCGATCCCATGACCCTGGGATCATCACTTGAGCCAAAATGGAGCCAGATGTTCAACCAACTGAGCCACCCAGGCGCTCCTTTTTCTGTCATCTTAAACAAGCCAGTATCTTCTCTATAATTGTGAGACAGAAATTCCTCCTTAAGCCTAACTAAAATATTCACCTTACCCTTATTAAGTATGCACATGAAATGCAAACGTGTAGAAAGAGAGAAAAGAGCTAAAAAAAAAGGGGGGGGGGAAACACTGAATATCCCTCTTATATAAGGTAGTGACGGTGTATCTCTAATACAGGTCTAGTAACTTTTCAAAAGGTGACCCCTCATGGCCTTTCTTCTAAATCAGGTGAGGGGGATAGAATACTGTAATCATGTTAAGGAATCTCCTATAAGCTACTGATAACGTCTATTGACAGAAGGAAGACAGCAGTTTACTAAAGCTGAAATCTATTTCCACATAAAGAACAATTTGGATCTAGGCTCAGAGAGTAAGATTCATGGGAGAAAGATCTATTATTTTCATTTGGTCACATTTTGTTTCCTGTGTGTGTGTGCACGCTATTTAAAATGCATACCCGTGGGCTCAGTTCAAGACTTTTTTTTTTAGTTTTTAAAGTTTATTTCTTCATTTAGAGGTGAGGAGGGGCAGAGAGAGACGGAGAGAATCCCAAGCAGGCTCTGCGCTGTCAGCACAGACCAACACAGGGCTCAGTCCCCTGAATCATGAGATCATGACCTGAGCTGAAATCAAGAGTTGAATGCCTAACCAGCTGAGCCACCTGGGTGCCCCAAGATTCATTGAATAGACTCCCTCAGGTAGGATTATATCATCTTTACTGATAATGTTCTTCACTAAGAATTATTTTTTATAAAACTATAAATATCATAGTGAAACTCAACCTAAAGTTTAAGATTTAAAATAAATATACCTTTGCTATGGAAACTTAAATAATTCTCAACGGGGCATATCATGAAAAGAGTTCTGCCTATAATGGTGTATCTACACTGAACCTGAAATACAGACCTCATCATACATTCTCACTTAAGTTTTTCTGGTGAAAACAGTGGGAAAGTTGAAGAGGATTATGTTAAATAATCCTTGAGTATGAACCTTAATGAGGCTAACAGGAATAGACACCACAACTTTGGCTTCATTAGCCTGAACAAAAAGGTAAACAAGTTTCATATCAGACAAACAAAATGGTGGTATTAGACATACTCTGTTACCAATTATTACAAAGGACACAACAGGCTTACCTTATCAAAGTGAAGACCTTTTCATTTACTGCATGTGAATGTCCCCTTCAGTTAAAAGCCTTCTAGCTGTGTTATCATGCTAACTGATGAAAGTAGGAATGTCAATTATGTTTCTAGGCAACTTTACAGCGGCACAAAGGACTCCTGGCTACTAAACTGTATCTGGACTGAATGCACAATAATCAGATGGCAACCTCAAGTTGTACTTAGAGATAATGGCTCCTTATTTGTAGCAACATGGATGGAACTTGAGGGGGTTATGCTGAGGGAAATAAGTCAGGCAGAGAAGGACAGATACCATATGTTTGCATGTATAGGTGGATTAGGAGAACTTAATGGAGAACCATGGGGGAGAAGAAGGGGGAAAATGGTGGGGGAGAGGGAGGGAGGCAAACTAGGAGAGACTCTTGAATGCTGAGAACAAACTGAGGGCTGATGGGGGTGGGGGAGAGGGAAAGGGGGGTGATGAGCATGGAGGAGGGCATTTGTGGGGATGAGCACTGGGTGTTATATGGAAACCAAGTTAACAATAAACTATTTAAGAAAAAAAAAAAAAAAAGCGAGGTAGTGGCTCCTTGAGGCCTGTGAAGGATCTCATCACCTTGCCCGCAAACTGTTTTGGGTGAACTGCTATAGGACTTCCACTGCTAAGAAGGACTGCCAGAAGCTGCCCTACTGCAGTCCGCTTTTCCTGTTTATTATCCCTTTGAGTATACTGGTGCTACATGTGGCCATGGTAATCTTTTTTTTTTTTTTTTTTAATTTTTTTTAATGTTTTATTTATTTCTAGGAGAGAGAGACAGCGTGAGCAGGGGAGGGTCAGAGAGAGAGGGAGTCACAGACTGAAACAGGCTCCAGGCTCTGAGCTGGCAGTCAGCACAGAGCCCGACGCGGGGCTCCAACCCACAAACCGCGAGATCATGACCTGAGCGAAAGTTGGACGCTTAACCGACTAAGCCACCCAGGCGCCCCCCATGGTAATCTTTTAAGTTTGAATGTTTAAACTTAAAAAGACCCCTTTTGGTCACAGCTATAAATAACTTTAGATGCATGAATTCTGTAATTCTATTCTAATTGTTTAGTTAAGCCTAAAGAGACCCCCTTAGGTGGGTGTAGCACTAATAATTTCCTAACTACTGCTTAATATTCTTTGTTAAATTTTTTAATACATTTATTCATTTTTAAGAGACAGAGCATGAAAGAGGGAGGGGCAGAGAAGGAAGGAAAGAGAATCCGAAGCAGGCTCTAGGCTCCCAGCTATCAGCACAGAACCCAATGTGGGGCCTGAACCCATGAACCACGAGACCATGACCCGAGTCAAAGCCAGACCCTTAACTGACTGAGCCACCCAGGGGCCCCTAACTACTGCTAAATTTTCATCTCCAAGTGAATTCATACTTATATTTAATTTCCTTTTTACACTAAAATCGAATAAAAATAAACTACAGATTCTTCACTGACTTAATTATAAGGCAGTAGAATTATCAAATCAATTTAATAACTGTAAGTAACTTAAATACAATCGTGTATAATGACTCTGAAAACATTATAATTCAAAATAACAGAAAACAAAATTGAGTAAGTACTATTGAATTCTGGGCAGTTCTATGACAAGACATAAATTTTAAAATGTAATAAAATCCTAAATTTTCTTTTTTTTAACTTTTTTTTTTAAGTTTATTTTATCTTTCAGTAATCCAAAGTGGAGCTCAAACTCACAACCTTCAGATCAGGAGTCTCATTCTCTTCTGACTGAGACAGCCAGGTCTCCCAATCCCGTATTTTCTCACCAAAAAGCTTCTTAAGCCATATTTTCCTTTCAAACTGATCTCCGTATTTTAACTGGAGCTTCTTCTAAAAAATCATTTCACTTATAGTTGCAGATGTCTTTTTAACACATACAATGTGCACTATACGCTGGGATCAAATCCCTGAAGAAGTTGGAATCTTATGAATACAGCCAGGACAGCAGTGGAGAGAGTCATGAACAAAAACATCACAGTCCACACAGAAAACATTTCGGCACACAGCACAAACATAGACCTGCAGTGAAAAGAGGAAAAGAAAATTTACAAAATAGTTTCCCAGAGTTAAGTACAGCACAGTAGAAGACATTCACATTGCTTTGCTCTTCTACATGCCTGTCAGTTTGTGCACTTCCACTGTACTATTTATTCTCAAATTGAAAGTGGTTAATTTTCCAAAAAAAACCCAAAAAACTATTCCTTAGAAATGAGAGAATTACTTTGACTCCTTTAAGTCTGTCATATTGTAAGACACTGTCAATACTTCACTTTATGTAAATGTCTGGGGAAGACACATGAACTTGAAAGTAGTGCTGGTTTCAAATGTTTAGAGAGGTCATTTATCTGATTTGATTAAAAAGAAAAGTACAGGGGCCCCTGGGTGGCTCAGTCAGTTAAGTGTCCAAGTACTGACTTCAGCTCAGGTCATGATCTTGCTCTGGGCCGTCATCGCAGAGACTTCTTCGGATTCTCTCTCTCCTACTCTCTCTCCCTCAAAATAACTTAATTGACATGAGACAGCTGTCAGTGCAAAGCCTGCTTGGGATTCTCTCTCTCTTACTCTCCCTCAAAATAAATAAATAAATAAACTGAATTGATATGAGACAGCTGTCAGGACAGAACCTGCTTGGGATACCCCCACCCCACCCCCCGCAAAACAAACTTTAAAAAATCTTTAAAAAAATAAAAAGAAAAACACACACACAAAAATTTTTTTTTTAATTTATATCTGAGAGAGAGAGACAGCATGAACAGGGGAGGGTCAGAGAGAGAGGGAGACACAGAATTGGAAGCAGGCTCCAGGCTCTGAGCTAGGTGCCAGCACAGAGCCCGACGCAGGGCTCGAACCCACGAACCGCGAGATCGTGACCTGAGCCAAAGACAGACGTTCAACCGACTAAGCCACCTAGGCACCCCAAAAAGGCACAAAATTTTAACACAGATTTAGTTATTGCTAGGGAATGACCTCACAACTGCACAAATTATATTCCCCTTTTATTTAACTATTTAATATGGGAAAAAGCCACATTTAAGACAAAATTTAAAAATCCATGATTCTACCAGTATTACACATAGGGATACTTGTACCATGGGGTAAAATTACCAAGGCAGCAACATACCAGCTAAGAAAATTATTAAATCTCAAAAAGCACAGAAGTAAAGACAGGTTCTTAAAAACAGTCAAATGACTCAAAGGTGGTTGTAGTGATGATGAAGCTACTGATGTCAGAGGCACGTAAAAATTAATAAAACTGTTTTATGAAATGTGAGAGTAAAACAGGCAAGCAATCTTTCCAATTTTTATATAGTGTATAAAGTATATAGTTTTTAATATGGACACATAACTAATAAAAATTTAAAACTAGACAGTGATCTTATCTGCATCTTTATGTAAGTGTATATATTTAAACTGCTCTTTGAAAAAATTTAAAAATATTTCCTTTTTGGCACAATTGGGGAACAACCTCTGGTCTGAAGCCACCTTAAATGGTAACTTCAAAGGGCGTTGTGACAGAGCCTAAAGTCTAGTATGGAGAAAAAACTTTCAATACTTCCAAACTAAATGCACTTTACCTTCCAAACTAAAGACAATTTAAAATACTGAAATGTTGTTGTGGAGAATTACAAGAAATAGCTACTTAAACTAATTTTTAAATTTTTATTAATTTTTGAGAAAGAGAGGACAAGTGGGGGAAGGGGTGGGAGGGGGGGACAGAGGATCCAAAGAGGGCTCTGTGCTGAAAGCAGCAAGTCCCATGTGGGGCTCGAACTCAGGAATTGCTACATCATGACCTGAGCCAAAATTAGACGCTCAACCGACTGAGCCACCTAGGCGCCCCCTATTTAAAATAATTTGATTTCATTTACCCTCTACCTACTGATATCCCTTCTGAGGGATAACCTGATACTAGCCTGGTTTTTAACAATGTACTATAAACTTCTAATGCTATTTCCTCAGTATTTCTTAGACGATACTTAGAATTTAGAAAGTACATGAACTTACATGCTGGTCTTTCAATTCCCCCTGGCATCCGTAACAAAATCTGAAAAAGAAAGTTCAAGAATTATTTTGTTAGGAATTCACTCATTAAAACATCTCTGTAAAATGTCAGTAACAAGAGTCCTGTAATTAATAAGTAATTATCTTTACATATGACTTTTAAGAGAAAGAATCAAGAATACCGATAACTTAAGAAAATTCTACAGTACATCCCAAGGTTATCTCACAAAGCAAAATTCTACTTTAAAAAAATTTTAATTTTTCAGAGAAAGACAGATATCATATGTTTTTGTTCATAGGAGGAAGTTGAGAAATGTAACAAGACCATGGGGAAAGAGAAAGACAAAAAAAATTTATATATAAACTACATATATATATATATATGTATGTATGTATGTAACCATATATATATAGTTACAAACAGAGAGGGAGGCAAACCATCAAAGACTTTCATTTATTTATTTATTTATTTAATGTTTATTTATTTTTGAGAGAGAGAAACAGATTTTGATCGGGGGAGGGGCAAAGAGAGAAAGGGAGACACAGAATCTGAAGCAGGCTCCCGGCTCTGAGCTGTCAGCACAGAGCCCGATGCGGGACTCAAACCCACAAACCATAAGACCTTAGGTCATGACCTAAGCTGAAGGTTGACACTTAAGAGACTGAGCCATCCAATGGCTCCAAGAGACTTTTAAGTACAGAGAACAACCTGAGGGAGGTAGGGAGGGGGGAGGGCGGGGAGAGGAGAAAGTGGGTGATGGGCATCGAGGAGGCCACTTGGTGGGATGAGCACTGGGTGTTGTATCTAAGTGATGAGTCACGGGAATCTACTCCCGAAGCCAAGAACACACTGTACACACTTTATGTTAGCTAACTTGACAATAAATTATTAAAAAAAAAAACAAACTAGGAAAAACATCGAGTCACTATGATGTGCACTTGAAAATAATAGGAAATTATATGTCAAATATACTTCAACTAACAAAAATTGTTTGGGCTAAAAAATAGTCATAAAAATTTCAAATTTATTTTTATCAAGGTTAAATATGAACATACTTCCCTTATTGTAACTCCACCAGGGAATTAAGCCCTACAGAAAATAAGCTGAGTGACTATTTTACAACTCTCCCAAAGATAGCACATAGCTGATACAATTCTATATGGATGGAAGAGAAATTAATTTCTTTGGGGAGGGCTAAGGGCTTAATTTTCAAGGAATGGCTTAAAGAATTACAAAACGGGGGCACCTGGGTGGCTGAAGCATCTGACTCTTGATATAGACTAATGACCTCTGAGTTTGTGCATTCAAGCCCTGCATTTGGCTCTGTGCTGATAGCGTGGAGCCTGCTTAGGATTCTCTCCCTTCCCCTCTCTCTCTTTCTCTGCTTCTTTCTCTCTCAAAATAAATAAATAAACAAAAAAGCTTGGGGCACCTGGGTGGCTCAGTAAGTTAAGCATCCGGCTTTGGTTCAGGTCATGATCTTGTGGTTCATGAGTTTTGAGCCCAGTGTTGGGCTCTGTGCTGATAGAACTTGGGATTCTCTCTCTTTCCCCCTCCCCAGCTCTCTCTCTCAAAATAAAAAAAAAATGAACTTAAAAAAAAATTTTTTTTAAGTTTCCAAAGCTTACTACAAAAAATAGAGGCCCTCTCCCCACCCACCCCCACTTCATTTCCAGTTCCTCACTTTCAAAACTTTTAACTGTTTGATAGTTACCCACGCTTATAGGGAAATCTTTTGTTTTTTTCTGGCATTGGCTATAAGCCTCCTACTATGGAAGATGATAATTTAATTCTCTTTCAACCTTCTTGAACCAACAGCATGTACACACACAACTAATTCTTGATTCTTTCTAATTTTGAACAGAACATTATTAAATGTTTGGTTTATTATGACTATATAAACATATTAAGCTGAGCCACGTAATAAAACTCTTCCTCTTTTCAAAATGTTTCTTGCTAGGGGCATCAGGGTGACTCAGTTGGTTAAGCACATGACTCTTGATTTTGCCTCAGGTCGTGACCTCATGGTTTGTGAGATAGAACCCTGCATGGGACTCTGCTGACGGCTGATTCTCTGCCCCCCACCCCCGCCTCTCTCAAAATAAATAAGCAAAAAAAAATTTTGCGTGGCATTAATGACTATATTGTGATCCACAGGCTTAGTTTTCTATATAATTACATAATAACTCAGCCCCAACCCTTCCCTGAGAAGTCTCAAAGTTTCTGTGTTCACGGACATCAAGAATTCATCCTCCAGGTGACAACTCTCCTAGCTAGAACCTTCAGACCTTCTCCAAGCTGGATTATTTATTCTCCATATCTGACACACAAGTGTCATTCTGTAATCTCCCCTCATCACCATCCTAGGGCTTTGTTTAGATAAATATTTCTATTCTCTTCCAGTCATTCTTTCTCAGTTCCTTTGAATCATCTCTTCCACTGCTTCCCCACAAAGTCTCTTTTTGGGGCCTCACAAGTCTGAAAATGTCTTTATTCTACCTACATTTAATTGACAGGTTTGCCAGGTATGTAATTTAGGTTGTTAATAATTTTCACTCCAAATTTTCAAGGAAATTGCTCCCTCTAGCATCCAGTATTGCTAAGAAGCAAAATAATCTTATTTTCAGATTATGTGACCTAATTTTCCCTCTCCAGAAATGCTCACAATTAGTATTTTGCTGTGTATTCTAAAATTTCACAACAATAAACTTTAGTGTGGGTTTATATTTCCTAACTATGTTAGGCACCTGACAGTCCCTTTCCATCCACAAAGTTCTGTCCTTCAATAGTAGAAAATATTGTTTACGAGAGAAATAGCTAAAGGACGTTAGACCATACTATTAGGCCTTCTGGATAAATCCTTTGGTTTTACACCACAGAAATTGGCTAAGGCTACAAATGAGGGCTTTTTTGTTGTTTTGGAGAACTGATATATCAGTATACAACTACACTTACTCTACATAGGTGGGCTTAGGGAAATTCATTCCTGGAAATCCAGATCTCTCTAATAATAAGTCATTTCAGTCATAACCAAGGTATTCTACCATCTCATTCTCTGTATCAGAAGTCATCTTGCCCAAATTAATATGACTGTCTTTTAATATGCAGTAACAATGCACTCAAACATTACTATGTACAACAGATACAAATTAATCAAAACACTATACCTTTCTCCATTATGTTCTTCTAGAGGAACCTCTTGAAAAGCATCCAAAGGAAATAAATGGTGATAAGATCGTGCCAAATGGGGAGCAGACACCAAAGTAAGACCTAACAATAAAACAGAGACTCATATGTAATAGCCTAAATGCTATTAAGACGATGGCTGAAATGTCAAATGACAGGTTAAATATTTTCAAGGTATTTTTTTTTTAGGACTGTTGGTATTAATTTCTTTAAAAGAATCTCCTTTAAAAAGGAGATTCCAGGATGGAGTCTTCTGTCACTAATTGTGTGACCTCTCTTGGCAATGTGCCTACTTATAAATGAAATAAAATTCAATTCTATTACTTTAATTCCTCATTCTCCTGATATTTATTTACTCTATAAAAGTAAGAGCTGCAAAAATGTCTACTAGACCTGCTGCAATGCCTTTCAAGAACATACCCACTTAAGAAAGAGAATCAGAAAACTGTTCTAGAGTGCCAGGTTTATTCTTAGAAAGGAAGAATGGGGCATTCAATAAGAAATATACTCTTCTCACAGATTAAATCCGGAAACATAGGCAAAGCTTAATATTAACATTTACTTTAATAGCAATATATGTAAGAAGTTATTCAAGATTAATTTACTGGATAAAGATCAGGTGGTTTCTTACCACAGATTTTACATTCAACTGGAAGTTCACAGTACTTTGCTCGACACTGTGGGCAGAAATACCCTCCTAATGTAAGTCCTGGCTCAGTGTTGCTATCCAAGTGCCTGTGGGAGGAAATATTACTTTTAAATTATATATAAAGATCAGAATGGTTACAGCAAAACAAAGTATCCTACCTTGATTTTAAAATCTTGAAGTGGTTTCATAGTTTACTTATGCAAGTTTCATTCTTTACCTTTTTATTCCTTTTCATTTCTGTTTGGAATAGTGTGCATAAATGTCTGTTTTCTGGTTTGTCTGTTTTTTTAAGTAATCTCTACACCCAACATGGGGCTCAAACTCACAACTTTGGGATAAAGAGCCGTATGGTCTACTGACTGAGCCAGCCAGGGGCCTCAATTTGCATTAACATATTTGAATTCACTCATGTTTTCTTCTTCAGGGACTCTATCTGTTGTTAATGTCATCCAGGATATTTTTCATCTCAGACATTTGTGTCTAAAACTTTGATTTGGGTCTTTTTCCTAACAGCTGTTTTAATACATTATCAACTGTGCTGTTTCTGGATATGTTTCTGTTCAATGATTCTCTCCTTGTTACGGGTGATATTTTCATACTTCTTTGCATGCCTGGTCATTTTTGACTGGTTGCCAGACATTATGAATTTTGCTTTGTTTTAGGTGTTGGATTTTTCCTTAAATATATTGGGGCCTTTTTTAGAATATACTTGGAAATAAAGTATAGAATATTCTAGAATATACTTGGAAGTAACTTGGAAATCGTTTGATCTGTTCAAAACTTGCTTTTTAGTTCATTAGGCTGTCCTTCATAGCTGTTAGTCTGGGGGTTAATTTGGTTCCATTACTGAGGACACTATTCAATGCCCACTGTTAAAAGGTCTCTCCATACTGACTGGTGGGAACATGAACTATTCCCTGCCCCTGTGAGCTCCAGGGACTACGCTGCCACTGAAAGAACCTCTTCAGGGGTTCTCTCCTGGGCCTCTAATAGCAGTTCTCATAACTCACCTGATGATTCCAGGGAAGTCCCTGCGATCCTAAGAGTTCTCTGTACAGCCCTTTTCTTTCTAGTACTGTGCCTGGAAAATTATAGCCATTTCAGCTTCCCAAACTCTGAACTTTGTTTCTTCAACTGATCAAGACCTCCATGGTCTCTGTGGGTTTCCCCTCCTGCACTGCGGCCTAGATATTCCCTCTAGGCAGTAAGCTGCACTCACAGGGCTCACCTCAGTTGTTTCCCTTCTTTCAGGGATCGTGTACACGCACTGCCTGTTGTCCGTGTCTGAATATCACTGTGTTATATGTTTTGTCTGGCAGGAGGGAGGAAAGTAAATTCAGTCCCTATGGTACCTTTATAGCTGGAGATACAAGTCTTACTTGTGATTTTTAAGAATCAAGAAATTACTGGGGCGCCTGGGTGGCTTAGTCGGTTAAGCGTCCGACTTTCGCTTAGGTCATGATCTCGCGGTTCGTGGGTTCGAGCCCCGCGTCGGGCTCTGTGCTGACTGCCAGCTCAGAGCCTGGAGCCTGTTTCAGTCTGTGACTCCCCCTCTCTCTGACCCTCCCCTGCTCACGCTGTCTCTCTCTCTCCTAGAAATAAATAAAATATTTAAAAAAAAAAAAAAAAGAATCAAGAAATTACTTTCTTTAACTTTGCTTCATATTTCTGTAAACTAGAAGGCTGTACACTTAAGACAAGGTATGTTCAGAAAAGTCTAGGAGCCATCCCTTTGGCTTTCTCCGCATACTGCCCAGGTAAACATTTTTTCAGTTTTTACTTTTTATTTCCATTATTCTTATCATTAATATAAATAAGTATGTATATCTAGTCAAATCTCTACCTTCTTCTTAGAGGACTGGCAGCATACTATATACTTTTCTCTGTCTTGTTGTTTTACCTAATAACACATCCTGAAGATTACTCCACTGGAGTAAACAGAGATAGTCCTCACTCCTTGTTATAGCTATATAGAAGGTAACCTTTTACAAAAGCCATTACACTGCAAGCCCATGTAACTTTAGGTTTTTTTTTAAACTTGTAACGTACATGAAGGTTAAATTAAAAATGTAAAAACATTATCATTGACAGTTTCAAAGTTTTTACTTACGCCATGCTGAAAGAAGGTTTTGCATCTTGATCAGACAGAGAAGCAATGGTATGTTGAGGAAATCCTTTAAAGAAGAAAATGTATTAATTTCTTTTTCCAAGCACATAGCAAAATTCTAAGACTAGGAAGCTAAAAATATTCCTACCAGAAAGCCCACAAAGTTGTACAAAAGTTCTCTCTCCTGCCTTTTAGAATGGTTTATTATACTAGTATAGTATACCAGGCTATAAAAAAAATTAAAAGTGGAGAAAATGGGGGAAAGACAGATGGCCGCAGATTCTAAAGTTAGCCAGTTGGATGCTAACAGACTGAGATGCCCAGGAGACCCTCCATACATATCTTTATTTATTTTTCTTATTTAAAAAAAATTTTTTTTAGGTTTATTTATTTTTGAGAGAGAGACAGAGACAGAGAGAGCCGGGGAGGAGCAGAGAGAGAGAGAGGGAAAGAGAGAATCCCAAGCAAGTTCTGCACTGTCAGCACGGAGCCCAGTGTGGGGCTTGAAACCACAAACTGCAAGATCATGAAACGAGCTGAAGCCAATAGTCAGACACTTAATCAACTGAGCCGCCCAGACACCTCATACATATCTTTAAATCCTAAAAACAAGTTTAAGAGAAGCAGAAACTATAAAAAAAAAATTTCATTACATATAAATATTAAGTCTATCTACATATCAAAATAAGTAAAGTTAAATGGCCAAATGAAAAAATATTTGCACCAGGTGATGAAAATGGGTTTATATTCCTAAATGGCTAACAAATCAATTTGAAGAATAAATTATTCTAAGTTTAAATAACTTTAAAATGGGCTAAAAATATGTATCAGTAAGTAAAAAAAATTAGCCAACATAACATTTAAAATGTATTGAGTGTTTACATCAAGTATTATTCTGTATGCTTCATGTATATTAAGTCAACTGCTGCTACACACCATGAGATAGAGACTTACATCATTTTACAGATGAGGAAACAGGAGAGGTCACCAGTACTATAAATGGACTAATAAAAAGACAGAAAAGCATTCCATCTCACTAACAGTTAAATAATGTATATTAGGGGCACCAGGATGGCTCAGTCGGTTGAGCGTCCGACTTCGGTTCAGGTCATGATCTCAAAGTTTGTGGGTTCTAGCCCTGCATCAGGCTCTGTGCTGACAGCTCAGAGCCTGGGGCCTGCTTCGGATTCTGTGTCTCCCTCTCTCTCTGCCCTCTACCCCACTTGGTCTGTGTGTGTGTGTGTGTCTCTCTCTCTCTCAAAAATAAATAGACATAAAAAAAATTTTTTTTAAGTGTATATTAAACAAACAAACACAGGGCACCTGGGTGGCTCAGTCGGGTAAGCCTCTGACTCTGGATTTCTGCTCAGGTTATGATCTCATGGTTCTTGAGAGAGAGCCCCGTGGGCAGTGCGCTGACAGCACTGAGCCTATTTGGGATTATTTCTCTCTGCCCCTCCCCCAGTGGCATGTGCAAGTGCTCGCTCATGCTCTCTCTCTCAAAATAAGTAATAAATATTTTAATTTTTAATGTTTATTTTTCAGACAGAGAGCTAGAACACAGGCTCAGTTTCACGTCCAACTCTTGAATTTGGCTCAGGTCATGATCTCAGCAGTTCATGAGTTCGAGCCCCAGGTCAGGCTCTGTGCTGATAGTGGAGAGCCTACTTGGGATTCTGTCTCTCCCTCTCTCTTCTGCTCCTTCCCATCTCATTCTCTCTCTCTCTCTAAAAATAAATAAACTTTTTAAAAAATGTATAAAGAGACTCTTTTTCATACTTAAAAAGTTTATGCCTTTTTCTACTATAAACATAATGGGTTCATTATAAAATTTTTATAATAAAACTATATATAATGTTTATATATAAAATTATTACAAAATATAAGAAAAAGAAAAATTATTTTAGATGATGCAAAACCCATCATTCTTCTCTTGAAAAAAATCCCTTTTTAAAAAAAATATTTTATTTTATTTTATTTATTTTTAAAGATTTTAAGTAACCTCTACACTCGCAGTGGGACTCAAACTTACAACCCTGAGATCAAGACTCACATACTCTACCAAGTAAAATAGCCAGATGCAACCCTCTCAAACCCCTTTTAAGCAATGTGATGTACCTCCCTGCCACTTTCTGCCTCTGCAGTTTGTATTATGTAGCTATTTTTTAAATGTTTTTTAAATTTATTATTGAGACAGTGAGAAACAGAGCATGAGTGGGGGAGGGTCAGAGAGACAGGGAGACAGAGAATCCGAAGCAGGCTCCAGGCTCTGAGCTGTCAGCACAGAGCCTGATTCAGGGCTCAAAGTCACGAACCATGAGATAGTGACCTGAGCTGAAGTCGGCTGCTTAACTGTCTGAGCCACCCAGGTGCCCTGTATTATAGAGCTTTGATCGAACAGTACAAAGAATTTTGTAGCTTATCTTTTAAATTTCTTAATACAAAAAGAATTTTTCTATAAATGCAGTGTCTCTGTACCTTTCTAGCCTTAAAAAGAAAATAGTAATGACTGTTGTGATAGGACACCATGTTTTTTTTTTTAATGTTTTATTATTTATTTTTCAGACAGAGAGTGAGAGAGAGAGAGAGAGTGAGTGGGGGAAGAGCAGAGAGAGAGGGAGACACAGAATCTGAAGCAGGCTCTGAGCTATCAGCACAGAGCCCCATGTGGGGCTCAAACTCACGAACCATGAGATCATGACCTGAGCCAAAGCTGGACGCTTAACTGACTGAGCCAACTAGGTGCCCAGGCTTTAGTTTTCTTTGAACTTCTCTGTATTTTCCAAGGTTGCTTCAACAGGATAATTTTCTCTAATTATGAAATATTTAAGTTAAAAGAAATAAATTCTTAAACATTAAAATGATTGTGTACAAATAAAAACAGCAAGTCTAATTTGACTCCAAACAGCCTTTTTTTTTTTTTTTTTTTTACAAATAGTTTATTGTCAAATTAGTTTCCCCCAAAGAGCCATTTTTGTTTTTTTTTAATGTTTTTATTTATTTCTAGGAGAGAGAGAGAGAGACAGCGTGAGCAGGGGAGGGTCAGAGAGAGAGGGTGATACAGACTCTGAAACAGGCTCCAGGCTCCGAGCTGGCAGTCAGCACAGAGCCCGACGCGGGGCTCGAACCCACGAATGCGAGATCATGACCCAAGTGAAAGTCGGACGCTTAACCGACTAAGCCACCCAGGCGCCCCCAAACAGCCATTTTTTTTTTTTAAATGTTTTATTTATTTCTAGGAGAGAGAGACAGCGTGAGCAGGGGAGGGTCAGAGAGAGAGGGAGTCACAGACTGAAACAGGCTCCAGGCTCTGAGCCGGCAGTCAGCACAGAGCCCGACACGGGGCTCGAACCCACAAACCGCGAGATCATGACCCAAGCGAAAGTCGGAAAGTCGGACGCTTAACTGACTAAGCCACCCAGGCGCCCCAAAAAGCCATTTTTAAGTATCCTTTTTACAACAACATAAACTAAACACTTACCCATGCGAATAAGTGAGCATTCAGAACCAGAGCTAGCGGGTGGGGGACTGACATGATGTGTCAGCAATTCCTTGTAATGGCTTTCATCTAAGATAACATGGTATGTGCCTAGCAAGACGAAAAGGAAGAGGAAAAAAACATATCAGCTTTCCAGACACGAGTATCAATTGTAATTTCTATGTAATTCTGAAAGTTACACCATCTGGAAACGTACATTTTCAAAGTAAGTATTTAAGTTAAATGATCATTTTTCAAAACCTCATTTAAATGACATCTCTAAGTTGACTTCTCTAGGAATAACTATATTTACAGTTTAATTAAAGCCAAGTTATAAGATGTTTACAAAGTATTACACATTAGTGAAATTTCTAGCATTTCAAGAGTTATAATGCTTTCTCTAAATACTGACATAACTACTAAAAGTCCTTGCATTTTGAGATGATATCTTACAGAATCAATAATACATTTAAGATGACTATACATACTATAGACTTCAGGACATGAAGTGATTTAAATTTAGTAGCTTGAAAATATCCTGATTTACAATTTTTTCCCCGTTTATTTATTTATTTAGAGAGAGAGTGATAGAGCAAGCAGAGGAAGGGCAGAGAGAGTGGGAGACCGAGAATCCCAAGCCAGCTCCATGCTATCAGGGCAGAGCCCCACTTGGGGCTCAATCTCATGAACTGTGAGACCATGACCTCAGCTGATATCAAGAGTTGTACACCCAATCGACAGAGCCACCCAGGCACCCTAAAACATCCTAATTTAATTAATCAACTGTTATTTCTTACATAGGAATTATGAGTAAATACTGAAGATTCGAGATATATACCACCAGTTTCACGAGCAAGTACGGTGCAAACCCGAACCTCTGCAGACAGTCCTATAACAGACACTCTAATTTTAGCTGTCTTCAGAGTCTTCATAAAATCCATGTAAATGCAGCGTTTGGGGGAAAGAAAAAAAAACATGCAAAAATTAATGTGCTTAAGAAACAAGTTTCTGAAAACTAGTAATAAATTCACTACAGAATTCTCTTTGGAGTTGCAACTCTAGCTTTGAA
Organism: Proteles cristata cristata; assembly: GCA_017311185.1. Classification (NCBI taxonomy): domain Eukaryota; kingdom Metazoa; phylum Chordata; class Mammalia; order Carnivora; family Hyaenidae; genus Proteles; species Proteles cristata. The sequence continues at coordinate 158,491 of JAESUZ010005390.1, forward strand.
TATAAGGAAATGTATGGGCTCTACCTTGATTAGATCATAGATGTTAGATGGATCACAAGTTGTGAGGCTGCTAAAGATAATCAGCACTTCTCTACTTGTATGTCCTGGCATGTGTCTACAGAGAGGTAAAATATATTCCAATTAGGGACAGATTAATGAATTACTTTACCTAGAAAAAACAGTACTTGTGGTTTATTTATTTGGACTATAGAATATCCCATTTAACACTGCAAAGGAATGAATTGTGACTATACTCTAAGTATGTTACTGTAAAATTTTCTAAAATTAGCTATACAAAAAATTGATTCATTTATTCATTCCATAAATATTTACTGAATTCTCTTTTTAGGTTATGAGATAGAGTAGTAAGCAAGACTGTATAAGGTTCCTGATATCATGAAGCTTTCAAACTACTAGATTCATTTCATACAGTCTAAAGTGTACATTGGAAAGTATGAAAATACCATATGGATCGACTTTAAGATGTCTTGACAACAGTAATATACTTCTTTTTTATATATTTTTTAATATTTATTTTATTTTATTTTTTGAGAGAGTGCACAAGCAAGCATGAGAGGCTGAGAGAGGAGAGAGAGAAAGAGAGAGAGAGAGAGAGAATGAAAATCTTAAGCAAGCTCCAGGCCTAGCACAGAACCCAGCAAAGAACCCGAAGTGAGGCTCGATCTTACAATTTAAGCCAAAATCAAGAGTCAGATGCATAACCAACAGAGCCACTCAGGCGCCCCAATATACTTCTTTTTTAAAGGCTATAATTTAAAAATCCTCATGTTTGATTTAGACTTTGCGACATGATGAGCTGTTTTCTCCAATACTAAACAGATTTTTATGCTTTTTGGAGGCAATTTTATCAGTTATTTATAGCTTTCTTCTTAATCTCTTCATTGTTGGGGCCTCATATTTCATTTGTGGATGCTGCTATTCTGCCTATCTTTAATATGGGTATTACCTCCTCACCTATTTCAAAACTAGAAAAATATCTATTATATAAAGGTATAAAAACCAGGACAATCCAGGGATAAAATATATGAGCTTAACACTAAAAGAATATTTTCATTAGGGTCTAAGCTACATTCCACATACTTGAACTTGCTGGAAAAGTGTGCTGTTAAATTTGCAAAATAATTAACAATAAGTTAAGAAAAGTCAACAAGTGTAGAGCAAACTCACAATTATTATACCACATTAAATTCCATATATAATCAATTTTCAAAAAAATAATTTTCATCAACATTTTCTTTGTACTAATACTGCTACATTTTTAATTCTGTTTTTCTAAAACCTTTAAAAATCTATCTTGGGACGCCGGGGTGGCTCAGTCAGTTAAGCGTCTGACTTCGGTTCAGGTCATGATCTCATGGTTCGTGGGTCTGAGCCCTGTATCAGGCTCTGTGCTGACAGCTAGCTCAGAGCCTGGAGCCTGTCTTCAGATTCTGTGTCTCCCTTTCTCTCTGACCCTCCCCTGCTCATGTTGTCTCTGTCTCTCTCTCTCTCAAAAATAAAACATTAAAAAAAATTTTTTTAATTAAAAAATAAAAGAAACTATCTTACCAGCTAAGATGTAAAATAAAAATTTACAAACCAATAGCACACTAAATATAAATGACATTACATTATTTCTCTTAATAACAGTTTCACTACAGGTCAGTTTATGGACACACATATTAATACATTATCATCTCAATTCATTCAAAAAACTTAAAATGAATTATAAATAAAAAAACGTAAAATACCAACTTTAGAGTCTGCATCGCCATGCTTAATGAGTTATAGAGAGACGGTTCTCCGTGGCAGGTCAGATCTACAGCTTTCTTCAAAGCCGTGATGTGTTTCCTTGGGTTTCCTAAAATAAAAATGTAATAATCTACTTACAATAAAATTTTATTATACATTATAGAAATTTGTGTTTTTGCCTATATTTACTTATCCATGTTGTTAAAGAACAGAATCTCCTCAATTTATATTTTTATAGCAAGTGGCACTTTTATCAGAAATGTTTGTTATATAAACTTTTACTTCAAATTGAAAAACAGAATAAAAATTATCTTCCTATTAGCATACTTTTTTTTTTTTTTTAATTTAAGTAGACTGCATGCCCAACATGGAGCCCAACGCCGAGCCCAAATTCACAACCATGAGATCAAGACCTGAGCTGAGATCAAGGGTCAGATGCTTAACCAACTGAGCCATCCAGGTGCCCCAACATACATTTCTTTTTAACATGGGGCTTGAATTCATGACCCTGAGACTAAGAGTCACATGCTCAACTGAGCCAGCAGGGCGCCCTGTTAGGGCATATTTTAAATATCATTAAAGGGCACAACTTTTCACTTTTAGTGTTTCCCTATTTCATCATTTTTAAGGCTCCTACATTTTTACAATTTAACATCTCTGAAATCACACTGTGTCTTACAACCACCGGCAGCCAAGCAGCACTTGTGACATGAGCATCACTGCCTAGTTACATGGGAACCTAAGGATGGCTCCTGACGTGTTGTACCAACTGCATCACATACCCTGTTTGTGCTATTCATGTTCAATCTAACTGCCATTTAAAATGTTTCTTGGGGGCCCAGGAAGCTCAGTCTGTTGAGTGTCTGACTCTTGATTTCAGCTCAGGTCATGATTGTGGGACTGAGTCCCACATCAGGCTCCACACTGAGCATGGAGCCTCTTAAGATTCTTTCTCTCTCTCCCTCTGCCCCTCTCCCTTGCCTGTGCACTCTCTAACATAACATAATATGACATAACATAACATGTTTCTAAAAAAGGTTATTAATGCTAAGGTTATATGTTTATGTAGAAAGGCAAGGAACAGAGCAGTGAGGTATAAATTTATTATTAGTGAAGCAAAACTTCACTGATAAAAGAATGACTGTAATTCCCTATTTTTTATTCAGGGGATAAAAAAGGAGTTTTATACGACCTAAGAAGGGAAGATCTCCACAAGTAAACATAGCTGTGTTATCTTCTGTTACTGAACTGACATCTGAAAAGATTGTCTATTTCACACCAACCAATACATATAAAGTGAAGAGAAATTGCCAAGTTCTTTAGAAGAGCTGCCAGACATGTCAAATTATCAAGAAACTAGTGTAAAAAATAATTTTTTCTGTTTTTGATATGAACAATTTACATTTATCATTGGGCACTGGGTCAAAGTTTATATGCTAGAGTTAAGCTTGATGGCTCATAAAATAAAGCCATCTTACAAATGATGCAATCTGAGATTCAATGAAATACAGTTAGACAGTTTCTCCTATTTCAACACTGTCTTCGCTTTAATGATAATCAAAACATTATTAAATTGATTTTATCAGATAATTCATCAAACTACTTCCATACTGTTGAACATCTCTTCCCAATTTGTCATTAGTATTATCTGCAGAAGGAGGCGGCTTCTTCTTTCATAATGTTTCCTAAGTATAAATTCTAAGGAACAACCATTTTAATGGTTTTTCCCAAAAATGTTTAACAAATTAATGAGCTCATCAGCACTATAAGTACCAGTTTCTCCATGGTTCAACAAGCAGTGTACTGCTTTTTCAAACTTCATTTTCATCATTTAAAATACATAAAACAATACAATGTTGAGTGGTTTCGTTTTGTTTTTTGATTGCTTGTTTGACTAAAATTCTTTTTTAAAGTTTATTTATTGTGAGAGAAAGAGACAGAGTGCATGCAGGGGCAGGGAGCAGAGAGGGAGAGAGACAATCCCAACAATCCCAAGCAGGCTCCACGCTGCCAGTGCACAGCCTGACACAGGGCTCAATCTCACAAACCATGAGATCATGACAGAGCTATTGAGCTTTTCTTTTTATTCTGATGTGAATTATCTGTCTTCTTTGTCCATTCATCTACCTGGAGCTTCTTGGTGTTCTTATTTATCTAAATAAGTTTTAAAATACCAAGCACTGGCCATTACTTAATATAAATTTCAAGTATTTATTCATAGAATCCTAAAATTTTAAAAATGAAAGTACCAGGACACCTGGGCGGCTTAGTCAGTTAAGCATCCAACTCCTGATTTTGGCTCAGGTCGTGACCTCTCGGTTCCTGAGTTCAAGTCCCAAGGCAGGCTCTGTGCTGTCAGTGCAGAGCCTGCTTGGGATTCTCTATCTCCCTCTCTCTTAACCCTCTTCTCGACAAGCACTCTTTCTCTCTCCCTCTCAAAATAAATAGACATTTTTAAAAAAGTACCTTACTAGGTCCAAATTCATCATTTCATAAGTGAGAAACAAATCTAACAAGTTAAATAATTGGCCTCAAGACAAACACCTACACAGTGGCACAACCAGAACTTTTTTTTTTTTTTAATTTTTTAATGTTTTATTTATTTCTAGGAGAGAGAGAGAGAGACAGCGTGAGCAGGGGAGGGTCAGAGAAAGAGGGAGTCACAGACTGAAATAGGCTCCAGGCTCTGAGCTGGCAGTCAGCACAGAGCCCGACGTGGGGCTCAAACCCACAAACTGCGAGATCATGACCTAAGCGAAAGTCGGACGCTTAACCGACTAAGCCACCCAGGCGCCCCAACCAGAACTTAAACCTACATTTCCTCGCCCTCTATCTACTTCTCTTTCTACCATACCATACAAAATATTTTGTTCATCTCCTACTGTATCGTGAGCACAGGAAAAAAGCCTACTACATTATTGTCAGTGTGGTTTATAGCAGTGATTCAGATTAGAGAGACAAAGGGTATCCTCAAGAGGTCTACTGGAATATCTAGAGGATTTTCTTTAATTAAAAAGAAGTTTTTAATTAAATTAAATTTTTTTTTTAATGTTTTATTTATTTCTAGGAGAGAGAGAGAGAGACAGCGTGAGCAGGGGAGGGCCAGAGAGAGAGGGAGTCACAGACTGAAACAGGCTCCAGGCTCTGAGCTGGCAGTCAGCACAGAGCCCAATGCGGGGCTCGAACGAACCCACGAACCGCGAGATCATGACCTAAGTGAAAGTCGGACGCTTAACCGACTAAGCCACCCAGGCACCCCATAATTAAATTAAATTTTTAATTAAAAAAAATTTTAAGTTTATTTTTTAAGAGATAGAAAGAGAGCAGGGGGAAGGCAGAGAGAGAGGGAAACACAAAATTCGAAGCAGGCTCCAGGCTCTGAGCTGTCAGCACAGAGCCTGATGCAGGGCTCACTCATGAGCCATGAGATCATGACCTGAGCCGAAGTTGGATGTTCAATCAACTGAGCCACCCAGGCACCCCTCCTGAACTATTTTTTAAGAGAATAAAATTCAGTTAGTCATGCCGTATAAGCAGAAAAAATGAATTATTAACAATAATTACAATTCAATTTTTAAGCTCTTGGCTCTTTAGAAATTTAACTTATAAAAAATTAATTTTAAGACTAAGTGCATTTTTAGAATGGTTACAACAATTTTATCTTAATTCTTTCAGGATAAGAATGAATGAATCTTAAATAAACATTTACATTCACTGCAGTAGTATTCATTATTGTACAGAATTCAATTTAAAACAGTTCATCTTAAATACCAAGAGTTTAATGAAGGGTTTATTAAGTGTTTCATGACGAGAGTAAAAAGAAGTCTACATTTTACGTATTAGGCAAACTTATAAACAGGGTTACAAACAAGGTTGAATAAATAAAGCCGAGTCCTTGAGTTCTGTAAAGGTAATTTTATGCATACCTGAGAGTTCGGTCAGTTTTTCAGCTCTTTTACTCTTTGTTACAATTATTCCAATCTCAAAATAAAAACAAAAATGATCATTAACAATTTATTTCTTCTTGAGAAGAATGTACATAACCTAAATTAGTAATTACAAAAGGAATAAATAACATAAGAGAAATTTTTTCTCATGATGCTTCTGACATCAGTTTAACTATGATTTCACTGTACATTATTTAACTTCTAGAGTTACCTTGCTTTTCATTGATAAGTGTACTAGAAACTGGTACACAATCTGGATCACTTAATAATCCACAGAAGATGTGTCCAATGTTTTAAAACTAAATTATAACTGGCAGTAATATCAGGAACCTAATTCTTAATTCTATCAGTTATCCACATACCTGACTAATAGGATTTTGATCAAAATATTCTTCTACGAAGTATTCCAACAACTGTTTAAAGAAAACAAAAACACTATATAAGGGCAAAATAATAACCATCAGAACATGTTTTGTGAAGCCCTTTTATCAAGCATCACTTCATGATTTTTAGGCATGTAGATTTTCAAAAGCTGCTTAGTAAAAATATTAAATAAAGAATAAATTTAAAAATATTAAATAAATAAAAATCACAAACTAAATAAGCCTGAATTTAAAATGGGAGGTGGTGAGACAGAAACAATCCAAACATGGAAAGATCCAATGAAGCCAAACACAGGAGAATGAATGGCAGTAGCAAGGATGGGTTTTGACAAGTTAGGAATAATCTGAATATGTTCATAAGGTGAGGGGACTAATCTGAACGAAGTCCAAAGAGAATGAAAATTCTGTAATGAAAAGGAATAACCGACTGACAAAGCAAGATGCTGATTAGGGAAGAAGGACAGAAAAGAAGAACATAAATAATTGGCCATTTTGTTGTATCATTTTCCAAAATGATGTGGAAGTCCTTCTACTTAGCTATAGTTTATAATAAAAAAAAAAAAAAAATTTCTTTAAAAAAGTCCCTTCATGGGAATGTATGATATTTACTCAAGAGACGAGGATAGAAAGAAAAAGAGAAGAACTATGACCAAGTCTAAGGGCACTCCAGCACTGGAAAGTTGGAGAGGAGCTCAAGAAGCAAATAAAGCTATTATTCGTAACCAAAGTCAAAAGAAGGATGGATGGGGCACCTTGCTAGCTCAGTACTTAGAGTGTGCAACTCTTGATCTTGGGGTCAAGAGTTTGAGCCCCACATCAGGGATAGAGTTTACTTAAAACACACACACATACACACACACACATACACACAAAACAAAAGAGGGAGAAGTGGTCAACTGTTTCATTTATTGCTAAAGATAAAAAGGCATTGAATCTCACATCCTGGCGGTTAGGGTGGACCTTGAAAATGTAGTTGTGAAGGCAACATTCCAACTGGAGTAGGTTAGAGAGAGAATGCTGTGGATATTCAACTGTGGAGAGCTGATCAATATTCCAATAAGCACAACACACAAATTCACCATAAGAGAAGGTAAAGGGCAAACCTAATCTAGTAAATTTTAAGAACTTGTGTACAAAAAATGGAGTAGAGGATTTGGAAGAAGAATGGAGTCCAGCAGTATGTCTTGACCTCTCCCTCACTCTATTCCTCTGAAGCCCCAATCATGACTCAAAAAAGTCCTGAGAAATTTCACCAATACGCTTGCTTTTGTTAAAAAGTAAAAAGAGAGAGAATATTCTTATCTTTTCCCTCTTCTGCCAGAAATTATGAATGCATAGGGAAGGCAATCTAGAACAGACTTTCCTTGTCAGAAGAGAACTATCCAAACTTCACACTTAATTGAGGGAAAGAGCTCAAAGTCTGGGAATATCTCATCATGGAAATGCATTATATCCTTCCTCTCTTGCTGGTTAGTTAGAGTAAACAAGATACAGGACAGTATAACCTCAGAAGAGAGAATGGGTCCCCAGAAACCCAACACAGCTTGCATGCCACCCAAGCTGGGCTTTCCTCCTTTCGTGCACACTGCTCCATCCCAGCTGCTATTCTCTTGGGCCAGGGAAAAATGCATGAAACACGAAATACCCAGGCTAAAATTAAGCATTAGAAGAGAAAAAAGGACCCACGTAAAAACGTATTCATGAATGTTCACAGCAACATTATTCATAAAGGCCCCCAAAAGTGGGAATAATCCAGTGTTGTATACAGTGGAATATTGCCTGGCAAAAATAAAGCCATGAAGTACTGATAACTGCTACAACATAGATGAATCTTGAAAACATTATACTAAGCAAAAGAAGCCAGTCACAAAAGATGACGTGTAGTATGTTTCCATCTCTATGAAATGTTCAAATAAGAAAATTTGTAGAGACAGAATGTACATTAGTGGTTGCCTAAGCCTGAGATGGGTTGGGAGAGAAAAGGGAGTGACTGTTAAATGGTACAGGTTTTTTTTTTTATGATAAAAATGCTCTAAAATTGATTGTGGTAATAGTGTTGAACAACTCTGTAAATATACAAAAAACTTTAACAGTATACTTTAATTTTTTTTGTTTGTTTGTTTATTTCTAGGAGAGAGAGAGAGAGACCGTGTGAGCAGGGGAGGGTCAGAGAGAGAGGGAGTCACAGACTGAAACAGGCTCCAGGCTCTGAGCTGGCAGTCAGCACAGAGCCCGACGCGGGGCTCGAACCCACGAGCCGCGAGATCATGACCTAAGCGAAAGTCGGATGCTTAACCGACTAAGCCACCCAGGCGCCCCAACAGTATACTTTAAATAAGTTCATTTTATGGTATGTGAATTATATCTTAATAAAGCTATTGTAGAAAAAAAAATTTATTTTAGAATTCAGTGTCCTTTGCCACATTTAGTATAACTAAGAATGATTTTACCGTACTTTTAAAGTACAAGTCAATCTGTTTGGCTTTAAATCTTGGTCTTCCATCGTTCTTGATCCATCTACTACCACATAAAGATGACGCATCTACCAAAAAAAAACAAAGACAATTTTCAAAAACATTTTTGACTAAGAAATAAAAACGTCATTTAGTATTTACATATTATACACACACACACACACACACACACACACACACACTTTTTTTAAGGGTGAGTGAGCATGCGTGAGAGATGGGGAAAGGGGCAAAAGGAGAGAACAGTAAGCAAGCTCCATGCCCATGATGGAGCCAGGGGAAGGGCTCAAACTCATGAACCCATGAGACTGTGACCTGACCTGAAATCAAGTATTAGACACTCAATAGAATGAGGCACACAAGGACCCTCTACACGTATATTTTTCATATATGCTTTTAAAAGGTCGGTTGTCTTACTATTAGTTATTCTGTCAAGACAAAATGTTTCTGTAACCCAACTATTTCTGTCCTGGTAAAGAAAAAAATATTAGGGGCACCTGGATGGTTCAGTTGGCTGAACATTCGACTTCAGCTCAAGTAATGATCTCACAGTTCATGAGTTTGATCCCTGTATTGGGCTCTCTGCTATTAGTGCAGAGCTCACTTTGGATCCTCTGTTTCCCTCTCTTTCAGCCCCTCCACCACTTGCTCTCTCTCAAAAATGAATAAACATTAAAAAAAATGATACAAAAAAATTAACATACCATTCCAAGTCGAACCTGTCCATGGTGCTCAAATACTCTGTTAAAATTATGCAAACATTTTAATAGAATGTCCTTTATTACCCCCAAAATCTATATAACTTTTCAAGTAACCTGCAATTTTTAGGGAAATAAATTATTCACTTATGGGACCCCCCCTAATTACAGGCATTTGGATACTCCCTGAAGACCTAATTCCTTGCTGAGATGCTAGGTTGCTGGTTCCTTCACCCTATTCAGGAGTTTAAAGGTCAGGACACAGCTGAAATTAAGTACTAAAGAGTGGGTATATGTGGACAGAAAGACTTGAATAAATTTTACCTTTTATAACACAATTACAAAAAGTTTACATACCTTTTTCTCTTTGCTTTGAAGAGAATGTCTTCTATTGTAGCTTTAAGTGATCCTGATTCATCTTCTTTAAGAATCTCCCTATAAGGAATAATTACTCATTTGAAAAGAAAAGCTAAAAATTTATTAACCCAAAAGAAATGAAAATGTATGTCTAAATGTCCACCAACTGGTGAATAGATGAATAAAAACATGGTATACAATATAATGCTATTCAGCAATAAAAAGGAATGAATTTCTGATCTCTGCTACAACATGGATGAACCTTGAAAATAATGTTATGTGCAAGCCAGACATAAATAACCACAGATTATATGATTACATTTCCATGAAGTATCTAGAAGGGCGAATCCACAGAGTCAGAATGTACATTAGTAGTTGCGTAGGGCTAGAGATACAAATAGAATTAACTGCAAATGGGCATGAAGGATCTTACTGGGGTAGTGAAAACATGTGTTAAATACACTTTAATAAATGTATTAGGAAAACCAATCACCGAGGGGTGCCTGGGTGGCTCAGCTGGTTAAGTGTCTGACTCTTGATTTTGGCTCAGGTCATGACCTTAAGGGTTAGTAAGTTTGAGTCCAGCACTGGGCTCTGCACTAACAGTCTGCTTGGGATTCTATGTCTGCCTCTCTATCTACCTGCCCTGTGCTCATGCTTGACCTGGTCCTCTCTCAAAATAAATTAACTTAAAATGAATGAATGAATAATAGTAATAAAAAAAACAACAACAGTCACTGGAAGACAAGAGAGATAAAGCTGTGAAACAATGAAAAACACTGTCTAAAAGAGAAAGAGAATAAGATGCCCTACTCACCATGTCCTTTCATAGCCTCCTTCCCAACGCTTAGTTCTTTCAGGTTCCTCATCCATTTTCTTTTCTTAAATGTATTATTCAATATCCTGTAAAGATCATCAGACTGTGAAATTTCTAAAAATATTTGTCACCAAATTCATACATTTCAATTTGAAAAGTAAAGAGAGAAAGCAAACATATAAAGTAAAAAAATAAATAAAAACAGAGAATGCAAGGTCGTAGAATTCTTTGCAATTTATTCACTAATAGTTGAATGAAAATATTTCACAAAATTCTCATGAAACTCTTTTTCCCATTCCTAAGAAAAAATACATTTATGCACAAATCTGGCACCAATCAAAGATAAACATCTTTTTACAATTTTTAAGAACAAAAATGCATTATAAATGTGTCATAGGACAAGACCACAGAATTAGGGGAAGTCAGTAAAAATGTAGATGAAACAAGTTCAGCTGCAAATGCTGGCTATTATAGCTGAGTGACGGATGCATGGTGATTCATTGTATTGTCTACCTGTCCAATTTTGTGTACGTGTGAATTTTCTCACAATCAAAAATTTTAACTAGGATTAAAATTGAATCCCAATGTGGGGCTGGAACTCACAACCTTGAGATCAAGAGTTACATGCTCTAGTGACTGAGCCAGCCAGGTGCTCCATAATAATCATGAGTTTTAAAATGAAATTTATAGAGAGATCCAACATGGCAGAGAAGTAGGGGGACCTGACGTTCCCTTGCCCCTCAAACACAGCAGTGTTGAGAACAAAGGACTTTGAATTCCAAGAGTTCAGGCTGGAGAGGGACAGAGATGTCTCTGGGGGCCCCTGGGGAGTACCTGGCAGCCCACAGTGGAGGTAGGATCCACCTACACCAAACCCTGCCCCTCTGCGCCTGGTAACTGTGTTTCTACTAGTGTGGGATGGACACCCACAAACGACAGCCTCTCTTCCAGACCAGCGATGTTACTGGTTCCAAAACACTCAGTGATTCTGCATGTTCTGATTTAATTTCTGGACAACTCTTATTTTACATATATTTTATTTTATATATATATATATATATCCCCCCCACACACACACACCTTTTCTCCTTATTTCTTCCATCTTCTAGTCTGGTTATTCTGGTTGTTGGTTTGTTTAAGCAGACATATTTAATCTATTTTTTTTATACTTGTTCTGTATCTCCTTTATTTTCCTCCCTCTCTCTAGATTAACTGGTATAGTTTCTCTGACGGGTCTATTTTCTTTTCTTTTGTTTTTCCGCCCCTATCATTTCTCTTTTTGCATGGGATAAGGCCTCTTCCATCAATACCGCCCCACCCATTGGTATTTTTTGTGGTTGTTGTTTTGTGGGGTTTTTTGTTGTTTTGTTTTGTTTTGTTTTGTTTGTTTTCTCCAGGGCTACTTCAAGGAACAAATCAAAGCACACCTGGTGGAGGATCCAAAACATCACTACCAGTAGGGAGATAAAACAATCAGAGTAACAACAACAGAGAGCAAGTAACACTCCAAAAAACACCTCCTGAATGATCAGGCCGTGGACAGCATAGGACTCCCCTTTAATATAGTAGTCCTCACAGGCGCAGGACATAGAACAAGCTTTTAGAACACATAAGGGGCAGAAAACTAGCCAAAATGACAAAAGAGAAAGAATTCTCCTCAAAAGAAATTCCAGGAAGGGGCGCCTCAGTGGTTCAGTCAGTTGGGTGGCTGACTTCAGCTCAGGTCATGATCTCACAGTCTTTGAGTTCAAGCCCCGCATGGGGTTCTGTGACGAGAGCTCAGAGCCTGTAGCCTGCTTCAGATTGTGTCTCCTTCTCTCTCTGTCCCTCCTCTGTTCACACTCTATCTCTGTCTCTCAAGAATAAATAAAACATTTAAAAAAATTCCAGGAAGAAATGACAGCTAAAGAATTGATCAAAACAGATATAAACAATATATCTGATCAAGAATTTAGAATAATAGTCATAAGAATAATCACTGGGCTTGAAAAAAGCATAAAAGACACAGAGAAACTATTGATGCAGAGAACAAGGAACTAATTTTTAGATGAACCAAGAAATGCTATAAATGAGGCGTAAAATAAACTAGATGCGGTGAGAGCAAAGATTGAAAGGACAGGGGGAAAATAAGTGAAACAGAAGATAAAATTATGGAAAAAGATGCTGAGAAAAAGAGAGATAAAAAAATTATAGACCACAAGGGGAGAATTAGAGAACTAAGTGATTCAATAAAACATAATAATATTCGTATCAGAGGAATTCCAGAAGATGAGAGAGAGAAAGGGGCGGAAGGTGTACTTGAACAAATCATACTTCCTCAATCTGAGGAAGTAAAAAGACACTGAAAACCAGGAGGCAGAGAGAACTTCCTTCAGATGTAACAGGAATCTGTCTTCTACACAATATATCATTGGGGTGCCTGGGTGGCTAAGTCGGTGAAGTGCCTAACTTCAGCTCAGATTTGTGAGTTTGAGCCCCACATTGGGCTCTGTGCTGACAGCACCAGGATTTTTCTCAAAGGTAGGACAAACAATTCTAAAATTTGTATGGCACCACAAAAGACCCCGAATAGCCAAAGCAATGTTGAAAAAGAAAACCAAAGCAAAGGCATCAAAATCCCAGACTTTATCCTCTACTACAAAGCTATAATCATCAAGACAGTTTGGTACTGGCACAAAAAGAGACACATAGACCAATGGAATAGAATAGAGAACCCAGAATTGGACCCACAAATGTATGGCCAACTAATCTTTGACAAAGCAGAAAAGAGTATCCAACGGAAAAAAGACAGTCTTTTTAGCAAATGGTGCTAGGAGAACTGGACAGAAACATGCTATTGCTGAAACATGACCACTTTGTTACACCATACACAAAAATAAACTCAAATGGATGAAAGACCTAAATGCAAGAAAGGAAACCATCAAAACCCTACAGGAGAAAACAGGCAACAATCTCTTTGACCTCAGTTGCAGGAATTCCTTTCTCAACATGTCTTTTCCAAAGGCAAGGGAATTAAAAAGCAAAAATGAGTTGCTGGGACCTCATCTATCAAGATAAAAAGCTTCTGCACAGCAAAGGAAACAATCAACAAAACTAAAAGGCAACGGAAGGAATGGGAAAAGATATTTGCATATCACATATCAGATAAAGGGCTAGTATCCAAAATCTATAAATAACTTACCAAACTCAACACTCAAAAAACAAATAATCCAGTGATGAAATGGGAAGAAGACATGAACAGACACTCTTCCAAAGAAGACATCCAGATGGCCAACGGACACATGAAACAATGCTCAACATCATCAGGGAAACACAAATTAAAACCACACTGAGATACCACCTCACACCAGTCAGAGTGGCTAAAGTGAACAACTCGGGAAACTACAGATGTTGGTGAGGATGTGGAGAAATGTGAACCCTTTTGCACTGTTGGTGGGAATGCAAACGGGTGCAGCCATTCTGGAAAACAGTGTGGAGGTTTCTCAAATTAAAAACACAACCACCCTACAACCCAGAAATAGCACTACCAGGAATTTTTCCAAAAGATACAGGAGTGCTGATGCATAGGGGCACATGTACCCCAAGGTTTATCACAGTGCTTTCAACAATAGTCAAATTATGGCAAGAGCCCAAATGTCCATCAACTGATAAGTGGATAAAGAAGATGTGGTTTATTTTTTAAAAAATTTTTAATGTCTCTTATGTTTTATTTTGGGAGACAGACAGAGCGAGTGGGGGAGGAGCACAGAGAGAAAGGGAGACAGAATCCAAAGTAGGCTCCAGGCCCTGAGCTGTCAGCACAGAGCCCGACGCGGGGTCCTTACTCATGGACTGCGAGATCATGACCTAAGCCTAAGTCAGACGCCCATTCGACTGAGCCACCCAGGTGCCCCAAGAAGTGTGGTTTAATATATACAATGGAACACTACTTGGCAATGAGAAAGAATGAAATCCTGCCATTTGCAGCAATGTGAATGTAACTGGAGGGTATTATGCTAAGTGAAATAAGTCAGCCAGAGAAAGAGACACACAGAGTCACAGAGAAAGACACATATGTTTTCACTCATATGTGGAACTTGAGAAGCTTAACAGAAGACCATGGGGGAGGGGAAGGGAAAAAAGTAGTTAACAAATAGAGAGGGACAGAGGCAAACCATAAGAGACTCTTAAATACAGAGAACAAACTGAGAGTTGATTGGGGGTGGGGGAGAGGGGAAAATGGGCAATGGGCATTGAGGAGGGCACTTGTTGGGATGAACACTGGATGTTAATATGTAAGCCAGGAACAACAAGAATCTACCCCTAAAACCAAGAGCACACTGTACACACTGTATGTTATCCAACTTGACAATAAATTATATTAAAAATAAATAAAAATAAAATTTTAAAATGAAATTATTTATAACTTTTTTACTGTTTATTTTACTTTTGAGAGAGAGAGAGACAGACAGACAGAGCATGATCAGGGGAAGGGTAGAGGGAGAGACAGAGACACAGGATCCGAAGCAGGTCCCAGGCTCCGAGCTGTCAGCACAGAGACCAACAGGTGGACTTGAACACACGAACCGTAAGATCAGACCTGATCCGAAGTTGGTGCTTAATTGACTGAGCCACCCAAGCGCACCTGAAATTTACTGTTTATAAATGGTAAAGGCTTATGGCTCATAATTCAAAAAAAGGACACAATATTAAAACTATATTATAATCTGAAGTATTAAAAAAGGATAAAGAAAATGTTTAGTAATTCAATTAATAGGACATGGTTTCATTCAGATGAAGAGTGATTGGTTTTTTGCTTATTACTTTCTGTGTTTTCATATATATATATATATATACATATATATATTTAAGTTTATTTATTTGGAAAGAGTGAGAATATGTGTGTGCGAGCAGGGTCAGGGGCACGGAGGGGGTGGAAAGCACAGAGCCCAACATGGGGATCAATCTTACAAACTGTGAGTTCATGACCTGAGCCAAAATCAAGAATCAGATGCTTTTAAGAGACTAAGCCACCCAGGCATCCCCATATTTTTGTATTTTTCTTATGAGCATATATTTCTTTAATAATCAGGGAATAAACTGGTGTGTGGGGGGTAATCTATTAACCATAACCAAGTAAAAAAACATTCCAGTCACACCTACATTCTGTTCCTCCCCAATGGAATCTCCCTGCCTACCCTACACTTTCACTATCTGCCTCCTTCTTTCATAAACGAAAGATCAAAGGAATCCTAAAGGCCACAAAGACATTAAAGACAAAGCAAATCCTATCACTGGCAGAGGAAAAATTAATTTCTGTAATAAGGATCATATGCAAGACCTTATGCTTCACTCACACTGGATTTTTTTTTACATTTTATTTAGAAAAAAATTTTTAATGTTTATTTTTGAGAGAAACAGAGTGCGAGGAGGGGAGGAGCAGAGAGAGTTGGAGACATAGAATCTAAACAGGCTCCAGGCTCTGAGCACAAAGTCCCAGGTGGGGCTTTAACTCAGCAACCTGGAGATCATGACCTAAGCGGAAGTTGGACACTTAACTGACTGAACCACCCAGGTGCCCATCCACTAACACTACAGAAATATACATTTTAAGATTTAAAGAACCGATCTATAAATGGACTTCTGAAATTAAAATCTATGACAAGTTGCAAACTACTTTTATGGTATCAGTGCTGAGGCACCTGCTATCATCAGGTTTTATTTGCTAAAATTCTGTATGTCTCTTACTGAAGTCACAAACCACTCCCTGGCATTGGAAGAGATCTATTTGTTTCAGGAATCTGGTGATCTACTTTAGTATATACTTCAAAAGACTGCCTGAAATAATGACAAGTGAGTTAATTCTAACATTTGTACTATTTCAACACACTATGTTGGTGCCTGTAAATTTAACGATCAGTGTAGAAACAGCATATCGTGACTAAGTTGAACATTTTGATCCTCCATCAAAGTTTCTGAATTACTGTGAATTACAAAAATCAAAATTTACGTAGCATTCTTGATGTTTTCAAACTCAAATTCTTAGAAACGACACTATTGTCATCTATCATATCAATATTTAAACTGTTATTTTATTCTTAGTCTACTGCTTTTAATTCTCTGAAAGCTGAGAAACATTGAGAACTGATGAGTAGAGCCTGCAAACAGGGACACTTCTGGCTCACTGGATACAAGGACTTCTTAAGAGTTGTCTGCAAAGGGAAATTACAGAGGTATTAAGCTTCCCGTAATTGCTGATGTTCCAAGGGAAGCTGGATGTTTATAACGCATGTTATGAATAGAGAAAGAAGTTATGCATCCTGGAGAGAGATGTACTTGATGACCTCTTCGGTCAGCATCTCCAAAAGCTGATTCGTTTCCTCGGAATCAAAACCCTGAAAAGCCATTTCTCCTAGGGTGAGCCTGTTGGTATGATTTTGGGCAATGAGCTCAGAATGCTAAAAATGAGATCTGCACCAAGCGTCGCAATTTATGAAGCTTTTACTCGCACCTCACCCTGCCAAATCACTGCCCTGTGTTCAGACTTGGAACTCGAGGCTCACACTCTCTCGAAGTCACACAGCTGGAGGTAGGTCAAACTCGAAGCCAGGACCACAATTCCCAAAACTCGCGTCCTGCCTTAGGGAAGGTAGAGCCATCCTCTGGACTACAGCCCCACACGCTTCTATACAGCTCCGCGACGGAAGTTGCCCTCCTCTCCCTCCAGACGCTCCCTCCCACCCTCAAATCCCTACGGGGCTGCTCGGAACCACTTGGCCTCCGCGGCCGCACGCGAAAGCCCTCCAAGCTGCCGCGGCCCCCAGTCGGTGCCCACCTTGGCTCCGCGGGGAGCTCTAGCCACGGACTCACCGGTCTCTTGAATCCCTCTCTGCCCGGAAGCTCCGCCCAGTCGGATCCAAGACCTCTGATGAAATCCTTCCCCTGCGCGCAGCGGCGACGGACAAAACGTTCCGGTTGCTTCGAGCGACGGTTCCGGGTACCATCGTGGACCACCGATGGTAGCCAGAGCTGACTTAGGGTGCGAGCACGGGCCTTTTCTCCCACTTCCAGCGGGTACCCATAGAGAGGCGGGGAAACTGGTCGCCGTCGACCCGGGATCCGACGAGCTTGATTTTTGTTATATTATTTCTAAAAGGTTGGCGTGAAGGACTCTAAGAGCAGCAGCAGCTAGGCCAGAAGCTTGCTGGGCATCGGGTTTCTGGGGCTCTGCTGCTCCTGCTGTTGATGTAACAAGTATTACTGAGCGCCTACTGTGGGCCTGAGACAGTTCTAGGCACTGAGTAATAGCAGTGAAAAACGAACAAATCCTTCCCCTTGTGGAATTTTGCTTCTCCTATGGATATACTTCTCAAGAAAAGCATGTTGGATCAAATGGTGATGGTGCCAGTAGAAATCAAACAATAGGGGCGCCCGGGTGGCTCATTAGGTTAGACCTGGGACTTTGGCTCAGGTCATGATCTTGTGGTTTGTGACTTCGAGCCACGCCTCCGGCTCTGTGCTGACAGCTCGAAGCTTGTTTCAATTCTGTGTATCCCTCTCTGCCCCCACCCCGCTTGCGCTCTGTGTCTTTCTCAAAAATAAACATTTAAAATTTTTTTAAAAAAGAAATTAAACGGAAACCAACTTGACAATCAACTATTTAAAAAAAAAAATTAAACATGTAAGGAGGAAAGGGTTGCAGCTTAAAATATTTTAGCCAGAGGAATCCTCACTGAGAAGATGGTTGAACCATGACCAGAATAGAGAAAGGGTGTTAACCATCCTGATACCTAGAGAAAGACTTCCCCAAACAAAAGGAACCGCAAGTGCTAAGGTCCTGAGGTGGAAGCACAATGATGTGTTTCAGGAACTGCATGAGAAAGGAGGTTGAGTGATGGCTGCTGAAATCTGGTGGGGGTCTCTGAACATTTTAATATCTTCTGAGGAATGATAGTGGTTTGGACTAGTGTAGTATGGCAGTGCAGCTAGTGAGAAGGACAGGATTCTATCTAGATCCTGTCAATAGAGTAGATGTGTATTAGGAGAAAAGATCCAATGACCCAGTTTTCAGTTGGGTTACTGAAAGGTTGGAGTTGCAATTACTGAGAGGGTGAGGGGTGATAAGATCAGTTTTGGACAAGTTTGTGATGTTTGAGATGCCTGCCAGTACGTATGGAATTACCAGTGTGCACGCAAGCTGCAGTACATTAAAAAAGGCAACTGATGGGGGGCGTGTGGGTGGCCCAGTCGATTAGGTGCCACACTTTGGCTCAGGTCACCATCTCCCGGTTGGGTTCGAGGGTCTGAGCCCCGTGTCAGGCTCTGTGCTGACAGCTCAGAGCCTGGAGCCTGCTTCAGATTCTGTGTCTCCCTCTCTTGCTGCTCCCGTCCCCTTCATGCATGCTCTTTCTTAAAAATAAATAAGCATTTAAAAAATTGACAAAAAAGGCAACTGATGTCAACCTGTGACTAAAGTGACCTCAAGGAGAAACCAAAGCAATAACAGGAAAACCAGTTAAGCAGAGGCATGCAGGCAATATTTTGGAACAAATATGATAGAAGCACAATGTATTAAGACGACCTAAGGATTTTTCACGTGTCTATGTGGACATCTGTAAACCTTAATTTTTACAATCAAAACAATTATACCTTGTGACAGGCAATTACATATTAGAGAGCTGCTTACCCGCGCTCATATTCCTTCCCCTTTTTATGTATAATCTGTCAAGGGAAAACTTTCAGAGCAGTTCTGAGCCATTTCAAATACTGTTTCCTGGGCTAGAGTCCTCAGTAAAACAACATATAATGCATTTACTAACCTATTTTGAGGTTGACCTTTTTTTTTTTCATTTGATACTAGCATTTCCCACACTTTAGAAATGGAGAGGGGCAAGGCACATATAGAGCACCAGAAAAAGGTTATACCCAGGAAAGAAAGAATAGAAAGGATATGTAAGGGCTGGGGTTTCTTTACTGCCCCATCAGTATATGCTTCCCCTCTGTGGCCTATATAGTTTTGCTGGTTACCAGCATCTTTCCTTGTGCTCTGCCCTCCCCAAAACAGAAACACAAGGCATCTTGCATAGAAGTGGAAAGAGCAGGCTTGGATTTCAAATCAGCCTCTGCCACAATAGCAGGGTGACCACAAGCAAGTCACAACCTAAGTTTCATCTATAAAATGAGGATTCCTTTACCTACCCTAGAGGCCTTATACCACACACCGGGGCAACTCCGTTACCAGCTATTTTTATTTCCCCCTAGAAAACAAGGCCTTATTGTTTGTTTTCGGCATTGTCTTTAAAAAAGAGAGGGGCGCCTGGGAGGTTCAGTCTGTTGAGCAACAAGCTCTTGGTTTTAGCTCCGATCAGGACCTCAGGGTTCTTGAGTTCGAGCCCAGCCTCGGGCTCTGAGTTGATGGTGCAGAGCCTCTGTGGGATTCTCTCTCTCTGTGCCCCTCCCTTGCTCATCCTTTCTTTCTCTCTCTGAAAATTAATACATAAAAACTTTTCAAACATTATAAAAAGGAGAGGAGAGGGGCACCTGGCTGGCACATTTGGTGGAGTGTGTACTCTTGATCTCAAGGTTGTGAGTTTGAGCCCCACATTGGGTGTAGAGGTTACTTAAAAATAAAATCTTTAGGGAGCACCTGTGCAGCTCAGTTGATGAAGCCTCTGACTCTTGATCTCACCTCAGATCACGACCTCCTGGTTCATGGGTTTGAGCCCTGGTGTTGGGCTCTGCACTGACAGTGCAAAGCCTTCTTGGGACTCTCTTTCTCTCAGATAGTAAACATTTTTTAATGTTTATTTTTATTTACTTTTTTGTTTTAAAATTTTTTACTGTTTTATTTTTGAGAGGGGGCAGGGGCAGGGAGAGAGGAAGACAGAATCTACAGCAGGCTCCAGGGTCTGAGTTGTCAGCACAGAGCATGATGGGCTCAAACCCCAAACCACAAGATCATGACCTGAGCGGAAGTCAGATGTTAACTGACTGAGCCACCCAGGTGCCCGTATTTTTTTTTAATGTTTTTTAAATTTATTTCTAGGAGAGAGAGAGAGAGAGAGATAGTGGGAGCAGGGGAGGGTCAGAGAGAGAGGGAGTCACAGACTGAAAGAGGCTCCAGGCTCTGAGCTGGCAGTCAGCACAGAGCCCGACGCGGGCTCGAACCCACGAACCGCGAGATCATGACCTAAGCGAAAGTCGGACGCTTAACCGACTAAGCCACCCAGGCGCCCCAAGGTGCCCGTATTTTTGAGAGATAGCACGAGTGACGGAGGAGAAGAGAGGGGGACACAGAATCTGAAGCAGGCTCTAGGCTCTGAGCTGTCAGCACAGAGCCTGACATGTAACTCAAACTCACGAACCATATCATAACCTGAGCTGAAGTCAGACACTGAGCCACCCAGGTGCCTCCAAAAGTTAACATTTTAAAACAACAAAAAATTTTTTAATTACAAGGAGAGGAGAAATTAGCATTCCTGAGCCTTTCCTAGTGCCATTTTTGCACCCTCCACATCTTTGACTCTTTTTAGGACTCACTTTTCCTTTGCCCTTCTTAGTTTCCCTCTGTCCTCCCTTCCTTCCATTAACTCTGCGTTTTCCTTTTTCTTTACCTCCATTCTGGTCCGCCATCATGTTCCAAGACCAGATGCATTCCTATGGGACAACTGGCCACACCCCCAAGTCCCAAGTATGTGTCTTGTGTATGTTCACTACCCATCAGTCTGGGAACAACTTATTTTAATTAAAAAAAAATTTTTTTTTAAATGTTAAGTAGGGGGGCGCCTGGGTGGCTTAGTCGGTTGAGCCTCCGACTTTCGCTTAGGTCATGATCTCGCGGTTCGTGGGTTCGAGCCCCGTGTCGGGCTCTGTGCTGACTGCCAGCTCAGAGCCTGGAGCCTGTTTCCATCTGTGACACCCTCTCTCTCTGACCCTCCCCTGCTCGCGCTGTCTCTCTCTCTCTCCTAGAAATAAATGTTAAGTAGGGTCCACAGCCAATGTGGGGCTTGGACTCATGACCCTGAGTCATATGTTTTATTGACTGAGCCAGCCAGGCACCCCGAGGAAAGGCCTTTTTTTGTTTCTAATGAAAAGCTCCCAAAATTGAGTCTTCCCAAAATGTAATTTATGGAGAGGAGGCTAAATCATTCAAACTCACAACTGTATAGATTTTATTCATAGATCTTGACTCAAGTAAAAGGGGTACTAAGGCAAAATAAAACATGCATAAATCCATGGATTGTAATCCCTTGCCATAATTATGGCTGACACAATATTCTAATTGTGTACCAATGGGTGGAATAAAGAAATGGATCTAACCTAGCCTAATGTTTCAACTAGTAAAACTAAGGGATAACCATGAAGAATGGAACAGTCAGTTCCTTGCCCACTGGTAGCTGGACACAGTCCACTGAGTTAAGAAACTTATGGAGAGCTCAGCCAATGTTAAGCTGAAATTCAGTGTGTACGACTTTGGAGAATAGATGAGGCTGCCTATTCCAATACCTTTTTTTTCTTAAAAATTTTAATGTTTATTTATTTTTGAGAGAGACAGAGCACGAGCAGGGGAGGGGCAGAGAGAGAGACAGACAGACAGAGACAGAAAACAAAGCATGCTCCAGGCTCTGCGCATCAGCATAGAGCCCGACGCAGGGTTCAAACTCAGGAGCTATGAGATCATGACCTGCACTGAAGTGGGATGCTTAACTGACTGAGCCACCCAGGTGCCCCTCCAATACTTTTAGATGGAACCTAAATCATTCTGGAGAAAGACTCACTGAAAAACCTCCACAACTGCTTTTAACAGTATCTAAAATCCTTATTTTGATACGTAAATCCAACTTTTAAAGCACCTCTTCACCATGTATGAAGTCAAGGCCAAGACGAATGCAGCTATCTGTCTAGAATTCAAAAGAATTTATAGCCAGGGCACCTGGGTGGCTCAGTCGGCTAAAGTGGCCAACTTTGGCTCAGGTCATGATCTCACTGTTAGTGGGTTCGAGCCCCGCATCGGGCTGTGCTGACAACTACCTCAGAGCCAGGAGCCTGCCTCGGATTCTGTATCCCCCTCTCTCTCTGACCCTCATCTGTTCATGCTGTGTGTGTCTGTCTTTCTTTCTCAGAAATAAATAAAAGCATTAAAAATAAAGACTCTATATCCTAATTTATAACAGCCTAATTTATAGCCTAAGTTTATCAATTTATAGCCTAATTTATAGCACCCAGCACAGGCCAAGCATATGGGGATTGGGAGGGTACATACACTCTTAAAACACTTGTTACTTTTTAAAAGCTTGTTTAATGCATCACCTTCCAGCTTTGGGACAGAGGTATTAGAGCCCATTATTTATATTTTCTGACAAGAACTCTTGCTAAGTCTCACATGAATCTTAATAACAACTATGAGATCAGGTACAAATAGCTCTTACACAAATAAGCAAACTGATGGAGAGAAAGCTAAGAAACGTGCCCAAGGTCACACAAGTTATTGGTGGAGGGCAAAGCAAGAATACAACAACCCAAGCAGGGAAGAGGGAGCTAGTCCTGTGGCAGCAATTAGAAATCTTGGGGAGCGCGCGCAAACGCCTACATTTTGTTGTAGTCACACACACAAAAATCATGGTTATGTTTCCATGCTGTTCTCTTAACCACAAAGTAGCATTACTTTGAGGGTTTTCTAAAAACTGCCCATGTTACTTAGGCATTTTTATTTATGAAAACTATTCCCGTTAGGAGGCGCCTGGGTGGCTCAGTTGCTTAAGCATCCAACTTCAGCTCAGGTCATGATTTCACGGTTCATGGGTTTGAAACCTGCGTCAGACTCTGTGCTGACAGCTCAGAGCCTGCAGCCTGCTTTGGATTCTGTGTTTCCTTCTCTCTCTGACCCTGCCCTGCTCACACTGTCTCTCTTTCTCTCAGAAATAAAAACATTTAAAAAAAGGAAAGAAAACTATTTCCATTGAAAGAAATGTTCATATGAAACACAGGAGGGATGACACAGCCCTGTATCTAATTCATGTCTTTAAAAAAAAAATGTTTCTTTTTTGAGAGCGAGCGAGCATGGTGGGGAGGGGCAGAGAGAGAGGGAGACACAGAATCTGAAGCAGGCCTCAGACTCTGAGCTATCAGCACAGAACCTGACTCAGGACTCAGAACACACTAACTGTGAGATCAGGACCTGAGCCAAAATCAAGAGTTGGATACAACCGACTGAACCACCCAGGTGCCCCTGTTCTTATCTTTCTTTAAAATACACACACACACACACCCATTCAGATCTTTTCAGATACTTCAGAAATTTCATATAAAGCATTTTACATTAATTAAAAGTACTTAAAATGCACTTAAAATATGAAATTTTATTAACACCAGACAGAGCAATCCCATCTTACCCAATCCATTAATTTAGTGACAGTCAACCTAGAAGAGCAGGAGTACAGAGCCTAATATTTTCAACAGACCAAGCTTCCAATCCTAGTTTAATCACTTACTAGTATGTGACAGTGGACTAGTTAATCTACCACATTATTTCTTTCCTGTAAAATGAGAATGAAAAATGGTAACATATCAACAGAATGCTGTAAGGATTAAGTGATAATTTCATGTGTGCATACCATATAACTTTTACTGTAAATACCAAAAGACTTAAACTTATTTCACAAAATAAAAGGCATATGACAAAACTAACACCTGTCATTTTTTGGTGATGGATATATGTATTTTTGAAAGTTTATTTATTCATTTTTGAGAGAGGGAGTAAGCAGGGAAGGGGCAGAGAAAGAGAGAGAGAGGGAGAGAGAATCCCAAGCAGGCTCCATCCACACTGTCAGCGTGGAGCCTACCGTGAGGCTCAAACCCATGAACTGTGAGATCAAGACCTGAGCAGAAACCAAGAGTCAGACATTTAACTAACTGAGCCACCCAGGCGCCCTGGATAGTTGTATTTTTCATTTCCTGTATTTCTTTAAATTTTTCAAGATAAAGAGCAATTAAAATATTGATCTTACCTACTTTCATTACAGAATCACCTATGTAAGGGAATTGCTGTATGCAATTAACTTTTGTTAACAGGACCACATGCTTTCACAACAGAACGTATGGAACGTTCTATACAGAAGGCAGAATGCACATATAAGAATCTCAGGCCAGAGGGGCACCTGTATAGCTCAGTCAGTTCAGTGTTGCCTCTTGATTTCACCTTCGGTCATGAACTCATGCCTTGAGCGTTCAAGCCCTATGTTAGGTTCTGAACTGACGGAGTGGAGCCTGTTTGGGATTCTCTCTCTCTCCCTCTCTCTCTCTCTCTCTCCCCCCCGCCTAACGCCCCCAATCCCACTCACACATGCACACACTCTCTCTCTCATAAAAAAAAAAACAAAAAACAAAAAAACTTGAAAAGAATCTCAGGTCAGACATGGAAGACATTTCTGACATCAAATCTAATTCTCTTATTTTCTAAACTAGAAATATGCCTGGGTGCTTCTTTAAAGTTACCTCCAGCTGGTGAACCCTGAGTGGTCTTTAAGTACATCTGAAAAATGATTTTCTTGTTTTTCTAGTTCAAAGTTCAGTTTTATGACACAAGTTCACAATGAAAACTCATGCTATTTGATTTTCTGCATTCAGGTGAATAGTCCTGTTCTGTCAGAACACTGGCATCTTGCCGCCTTCATAACCTACGTACGCGGCCTTCCAAGAACACAGAGATTTATTGTATGGCACACACAAAAACAAGTTATGTTTCCCAAGGGAGTCCTTCCCATTTGGTGTGAATCCAAAAGGCATCCAAAGTATAAACTATTACGTTTTGTAGGAAGTATGTACAACACAGGAGAGTTAAGAATTTCTTCAATTTGAAGAAAGGAATCAATGTTATAAGAGAAACATTATTTTACAGTTTATCTTTGGAAAATGATTCAGACTTGTACACAGAGTGATGTCTGAACTGCATACTCACGATTAAAGGTTATTTTTCCAAAACTGTCACAAAAACCGTTCTACACCGGGGCGATAAAAACAATCAACTGGGCTAGCTATATATGTCCACTACTAGCAGCTAATTTTACTTGACTAATAAAAATTTTAATTAAAAAAAAAGTGGTGAGACCAAGGGCACCATCTGAAATAATTCGATGTTTTGTGGTATTGCGCTCTCTTCCCAGACAAATCAGCCTTCTTATAACCAAAAGACTGGAAATTCAGCAACCAGCACAGCACCCAATATAGTTTAATACAATAACAGATAAAACTGAGTGTAATTTTCCACAACTTAATATGAGTAGCACAAATGATGTCAAACAGGTGTATGAAAGAAAGAAAACACCAGGTTGCATACCTTATAAAATATGTACAGAACTTGAACATCATTGTAAGATACAACTCAAGTCAAAACCGAATTAGCAATGTAATCAGATACTCTTGATATAATGAAAAAGCCTACTCGGTTAAAACAAAACAAAACAAAACAAAAAACACATGTAAACCATAAAGGATTTAAGAGAATTTTAAAATACACAGCCAAATTCTAACCAGGTTTAAACTGTGATTTTTAAAAACTGAATACCTGTATGTATTTACAATCTTTAAGTTTCACAATGTGTTAATTTTTGCATGATCTTTATTATCTGGGTAAACACACAACAATGAAAAGCTCTTTTAACCATTTACACACAGAAAAAAAAAAATCAATAGGGAGGTTGACAGAATGCACCAGCCACAGGAGCTAAGTGAAAGGCTAAGGGACTTCAATTAAGGGAGTCAAGTCGTAAAACAGACTTAACCAAAACTGTAAGCCAGGAAACAGGCAGATTCACTTCTGAGCTTTCACTGCAGGGACCCAGTCTCCCTACCTGAAAAGGAATGATCATAAATAACAGTTCTGAAGAAGAATTCTGAGAGGAATGGATGAGATCACCAATGTGAACTAGTGAGTTCACTTAGGTATTAAGACTGCCTGAGTGTGAAAGTTCACAGCACAGTTCACCATGGGACCTGCCTTCAAGGTTTAAAAACCTCAACCTATAGTCAGTCCTTAATATAAGAGCCGAAGTGTAAAGTGTACAGAATCCTTAACTGGAGTGTTCAGCCCCGTTGATTATCAAAAGCTATTTATAAAATGCTTCAACACTGATGATATGAAACTGATGATAGTAAAGCCACCAAAACTGTGTAACGTCACAAAGGTTTGGCTTCCTGGGTTAGAATGCAAAGTCATTTTGCCTTCTGACGGCATGGCAGAGATGTCAAATACTTTTCAATCTCTCAAACGATGTGGCATCTGCCTTCTAGGTTTTCTGTCTGTCATAATCTCCAACCATCTTCTTGATATGTGACAATTTGCTCTTCAACTGCTTGCAATAATTCCTCTTACTTTTGTAATCTGCAGACTTAAGAAAAAAAAAGCCAGGTAAACTTAACAAAATAAAACAAGTTGTGTTAGCTGATAAGAAGGCAGAGGTGAATCAAAAAACCACAGAGTATTAGTCAAATAAAATAATTAGGGGTGTTGAATGGAGTAAGATACATGGTCATCTGGCACTTTCTCCGACCATTCTGACCATACAGGCAATGGATTCTTTTTGCTCAATCACATCTCCTGAGTTTTACAAAGCATACACTAATTTCTAGTGATTTGTAAAGTGACCCAAAAAATGGACTCGCCTTTCTGCTAACACATCATCTAAAAAACAAAACAACAACAACAACAACAAAAAAACAGTAAAACCGGGGCGCCTGGCTGGCTCAGTGGGAGGAGCATGTGACTCTTGGTCTTGGGGTTGTGGGTTCAAGTCCCATGTTGGGTGTAGAAATTACTTAAAAATAAAATCCTTAAAAAAAATCAGTACAACAAAAACTGGTGATATCAGCTGACATGGAAAAGGAGATGGGCAGAGACAGGAAATTTTACTATATACTCTTTCATTTTATTTTTTTAGTTTTTAAGTAATCTCTACACCCAACATGGGGCTTGAACTCACAACTCCAAGATCAAGAGTCGCATGGTCTACCGACTGCACCAGCTAGGCACCCCACTATATAAAATTCTGGCATTTAAAATTATAGTGTTTTGAGATTTAAAACAAATTTAATGTAAAATCTTTTAAAAACAAAGTTTTAAATCAAGAAAGACCAATAATACCAAGTGTTGACAAGGATATGGAGCAAAAGGAATATGCACAGCTCAGCGGGAATATAGCCTGGCAATCCAGGAAAGCTGTGTGACACTCTTTAACCCAAGGATAGACAGACACTTGCCCAATGACCCTGCAATTCTAATCCAAAAGTATATCCTTAACATATGTGCGCACATGTGCCCAGACACATCCAAAAATGTTTGAAGTTGCATTAATTATAAAAGCAATAATCTAGGAATAAGTCAAATGCTCACTAACGAAAGAATGGATGAATAAATTATCTTTTATTTACCAAGTAAAAATAAATGAACCATAGCCACACACAAAAATATAAATGGGAATTCAAAGAGCAAAAGAAATTACACATGAAAAATGCATACTATATGATTCCATTTACATCAAGTTCAAAATAGGCAAAACTCATTTATGATGTTAGAAATTAGGATGGCAGTTATCTATGGGGGCAGTAAAAACTGGACAGCAGTACCAGAGGGGGTTGCCTAGGAAAGTAGCATATAGATTTCTTCATCTGGATGCCAAGTACAAAGGTATATGGTTGCTTGGTGAAAATTTACCAAATTGTGCACTCAGTATTGGTGCCAAGTTTCTGTATGTATACTTCAACTTTAAAAAAAAGTTTGGGGCGTCTTTGTGGCTCAGTTGGTTGAGTGTCCAGCTATAGCCCAGGTCATGATCTCACAGTTCATGGGTTTAAGCCTGGCATTGGGCTCTGTGTGGACAGCTCAGAGCCTGGAACCTGCATTGGATTCTCTGTCTCCCTCTCTCTTTGTCCGTCCCCTGCTCGTGCACGGTCTCTCTCCCTCTCTCTCTCAAAAATAAGTAAACATTAAAAAATAAAATAAGCTTAAAAAATCAGTACTGGCTGTAGTTGCAAACACCTGAAATTAAGGTTCTGAATTCTCAGGTACAGTTTTCACCTTGCAATTATAAGGTCTTTTGTCATAATCAGTGCTTGTGTGACACAGTCATTCCAAAGGTTAAATAAAAAACACATACTAGAAAAATTCTCTCTGAAAGAATCTTACAATCTGGGATACTTACTCCCTTAACTTGCTTCAGTCTATTGTACTCATCAGCAGCAGCCTATTAATGAGAAACACAAAAGACTATGTTTAGGGGAGCATGTTCTCTTTTAAAAATGACATTCCTGATGTTATATTCTGGAGCTAAAACTGCCAACAATGCCCAAAATACAGGAAATTAAAGTAATGAAGTCGTTAGGTTCTTTTAATCAGCAAGAGGGCCTGAAGGAAACCAGTGCAGAGAAATTTATGACCCATTCCTCACATTCAATTCACACCAACAGGTAACGGTTCTGCTGCTTCTCATCTCTCTCCTTGCGGGTCCATGGGCCGTGCTGACCCCACAGAGATCTGCAAAGCGCAGCTCTCCTCAGGTTATACCCCATTATGAAACTGGTCTGAGCTCCCACTGCACAGTCAAGGAAACTGGTCTGAGCTCCCAGTAACTAACTACCTCCTCTCTCTATATATATGCATGTATATTATGTATATAACTTAATGTATTATATATACATAAAATACTTTGAGCAACAAAATGAAGTAGTATTGGATTATAACCCAAAGTATAAAATAGATATATCCATGAGTCAGTACTAGTATAAATGAATGATTAAATAAATGGGAGGAAGTAACCAATTTCTCATGCACAAGAATTCCAAAGAATGTGTGTAGGTACACGGTCTTTAAAGAGCTGTTGTGTAAGTCTCCAGTCCTTAGGTGTAACCTATGCATAGTGACTTCCTTTCAAAGACTATAGTATGGAAAGGGGGATTAAAAAGGAAAGAGTAACTTTCACAGACAAACGTTACCTCAGATGAGAAGGGGGAAAAAAAAAAGATAACTTATCAGAGATGGTGTGTGTCTAGGTGCACTTTTGCATGAAGGGCATATTTAAACAACTAACATTTTGGTGACAATCAGGCAGCAGAATTTAAGGCAGTTTATCTTTCTGTACTCAGTTCTGTAATTTTTAATATTTTATAGAAAGAATGAACCATGCTTATAAATAGAAAAATACAGCTATTTTATTTTTAAACAGAAAGGGATATATATATACATAGCCTTTGCTTTCTATTTCTTTCTTAACTACATTAGTACTTTCTTCAATTTGGAAAGACTTTTATCCAAGACTGGACTTCAATTATTTCTCAGTGAAATCAATTTGAGAATTACTAGCAAACTTTGAATCAACATTAATAGAAAGGATACTATATCTTCATAATTTAGAATACCATCATACGTAATACCCAATTATGGAGTTTGATTTTACCATGTACTCTTCACTTTCTTCTCTGTAGTCATCCAATTCTTTATCCAGACGAGAGAGTTCTTTACTAATTTCATCAAGTTCTGCTTGTAAGCTCTTGTATTCCTGCAGGCCAGTGTCAAAACTTCTCTTGTAGAGTTGTCTTTGTTGATCTGAAGTGATAGGTGGATATTCCCTAAAAATCCAGTGAGAAAATGACTATTTATGATGCTAGCAGACAAAATCCAGTATGTCTTCAGCAAAGATAATAAAACTAGTGGGATGTGAGAGTGACATTCTCCTGTTTTTTACTACTTATAAGGAAAGGGAGATGGGAAGCAAGCAAGCTGTCTTAAGAATGATTATACTTAGAGGCGCCTTGGTGGCTCAGTTGGTTAAGAGTTCTGACTGTGGCTCAGGTCATGATCTCACTGTTCCTGAATTCCAGCCCTACATTGGGCCCTCTGCTGTCAGTGAGGAGCCTGCTTTAGATCCTCTGTCTTCCTCTCTTTCTTTCTCTCAAAAATAAACATTAAAAAATAATTTAAAAAAAAATTAAAAAAAAAAAAAAGCATGATTACACTTAAACAGACAAACAATAATGGGGCACCTGGGAGGCTCAGTCGGTTAAGCACCTGACTTGGTTTGGGCTCAGATCATGATCTCACGGTTTGTGAGTTCGAGCCCTGCGTCAGGCTCTGTGCTGACAGCCAGCTAAGCAGAAATAACTTATTTTAAATCCTTTGATTATAAGATCAGACATTAAAACGTACATGTACAAAAATGCATGCTCCATGTACAAATAACCTGGTGAGGCATGAAATTCTGTATCATTTGTACCTCTCAATACACTAGCTATTCTTTACATCTCCAGGTGATGTTATTAATCCACTGACGAAACACTCTGGTTTCACAGGACTAAGGAACTTCAGAGCAATATGGAATTTCAATTTTTACACCTAAACTGACTTAATATCTTCATTTTGCAAACGGGAGAAATTAAAGGAGTGCTCAAAAGAGAAACAAGAAAACAGTTTCTTAAAAGTTTTCATTTAAATCTTCCATGAAACAAATTAGGAAAATATCTTATAGCTTTATGACTGAACTTGTCCAAGAATCTGTTTTGTGTGTTTTTAAGTCCATTTATTTTGAGAGAGAGAGCACATGAGTAGGGGGATGGGCAGAGAGAGAGGAAAGAGAAAATCCCAAGCAAGGCTTGATCCCACAAAACCATGAGATCATGACTTGACCCAAAATCAAGAGTCGGACATTCAACCTACTGAGCCAACCGTGGCCCTCTGGCCAAGAACTCTTGTGGGAAGAGGGGAAGGTGTGGTGTGAGAACTACCAGAGAGGAGATTTCAAGCCATGCTACACCAACGCATCTCTCACCACACATTTCAGACTTGTGTCCCATTTCTCGGGACTCCTGGGCATAAAAGGGCCGCACGGCATACATGAGGGTAGTTAATGATGATGAAGTACAATTAAACCACCAACACACATAGGAACTTAACCACAACCTTGGCCAGAACACTGAATTGTTAACTTAATTGTTTACAAAACTGTCCGGCAAAGTCCTCCGGATTAAACTTTTAAAAGAATCTCTGGTCTCTCCATGAAACCTTAACTGAAAAGTAAATGCTGAAACAAAGTCAGAGCTCTGGTCTGGGAATTATATAATCAGGAACAAAAGTTCCTCCATACTTGTGTTTCATTTATTTGAAAGACCTTTCTTGGGTGACTAGTAAGAGTGAAGGTCATCAGTCATTTTGTGAAAGACTTCGAGACTGTTTTTAAGATGCAACTGGAGCCGAACCCATCCCTGCACATCAGTCTTGATTACAAAAGAGGGATAAAGAAAAGAACCTAAGGAAATACCACGTCCAGTCCTGGCTGTCCAGGAACAAAATCCTACCAGCCAGCTCCAGTTCGGCAGGCAAAACCCTCATGGCTGGCCGGCCGAGGCGAACCATCGGACAGATGTGCACGCAGTTCCAGCACGAGGCGCCCTAGTACCTGATCCAGTCCTCCTCCAGCTCGTCGCAGGACTCGCCCCCCGTCGTGTAGTCGGTTTCATAGTGGTCCTGCTCCGGCCTCTTGGACTTCCCCGCCCTTCCTTTCGTAGGTGCCCTTTTTGAAGGCGTCTCAAAGTTACCACTGCTGCTGTAGCGAGGCTGCCTGAAGTCGTCCACCGGTGAACTCACTGGAAGCTCCTGTACTACCTCGGGCACCCTAACAAAACAGGAGTCGTTTTTCAGGGGTCACTAGGTACACCACAGCTCTTTGCCAGTGAGGGATCACAAAGGGCAGCCAAGGTAAGAGGTAAGGGACATGTGAACAAAGGTGTGTTCATGCAAGCAGCTCACGTTCTCAACACTAAGCAGATCCCCAGCTTCCTGTGTTCTGTTCAGCACCAGCTCAGATCCTCTGAGACACACCAGGAGCGTTAAGGTTCCCATGTAAGGGGAGCCCATGCATCAACCTTCCTAAGCAGGATGCATGTAAGACTGCACCTGAGGAAGCTCCGGCTGATCCGGAAGAGGTATTTGCCTGACCCGGGCCAGGGATTTACTCCA
Organism: Proteles cristata cristata; assembly: GCA_017311185.1. Classification (NCBI taxonomy): domain Eukaryota; kingdom Metazoa; phylum Chordata; class Mammalia; order Carnivora; family Hyaenidae; genus Proteles; species Proteles cristata. The sequence goes on from JAESUZ010005390.1 coordinate 190,895, forward strand.
CAGAAGACAGGCAGGAAAATAATGCTCAGGATTCTTTTCTACAGGTTCTTCCAGTTTCATGGAATGCTAAGTGGTAAGAGAAATGCACATACTTATCTACCTTCGGAAGCTGATTCTCAGAGGTCAGCATTCTGTAATACTAGTTTTAAACTCGTATATATCACCTTTTTTTTCAAGATACACTCATGGAAAACTAAGAAGACTAAAACTTTAAACACTGCTATGATAATCCTGCAGTTATGTAGACTGAATGGCATGGAGGTGTTACCATTAGACTTATTTTCCCAATTGCATCAGGTTTTTTTAATGTCTACTTATTTATTTTGAGAGAGGCAAAAAGAGAGAAAGAGAGAGCACACGCACACACCAAGAGTGGAGGAGTAGCAGAGAGAGAGAATCCCAAGGACAACCCATGCTGTCAGCACAAAGTCCATTGTGGGGCTCGATACCAGGAACCGTGAGATCATCACCTGAGCCGAAATCACCAGTCAGAAGCTTTACTGGCTTAGCCACCCAGGCACCCCCTTGCAGCAGACTTTTAAGTGCAAATGAAGGACAGAATAAAACACCAAGAGCTGTGGCAAGAGTAAAGCACTTCTGAGTAACAGTAATGCAAAGCTTAACTTTCCTTGGTAATAAAGCTAAAGGCAGGCAAGACGACCAATGAAAGGAACACAAAGGACATGCTGGGGACTTTCCACCATCGGCCTTACTATTCAAATCAACTATTAAAAATGTCTCAAGATTTTTGTTTTCTTACTGCTTTTCCACTTACAGAAACTATAATCTTTTTTTTAATGTTTTTTTTTTAATGTTTTATTTATTTCTAGGAGAGAGAGAGAGACAGCGTGAGCAGGGGAGGGTCAGAGAGAGAGGGAGTCACAGGCTGAAACAGGCTCCAGGCTCTGAGCTGGCAGTCAGCACAGAGACCGATGCGGGGCTCGAACCCACGAACCGCAAGATTATGACCTAAGCGAAAGTCGGACGCTCAACCGACTAAGCCACCCAGGCGCCCCTTTTTTTTAATTTTTAACATTTATTTATTTTTGACGGCGGGGGTGGGGGTGGGCGGAGAGGACAGGTAGAGAGAGGGAAACACAGAATCTGAAGCAGGCTCCAGGCTCTGAGCTCTCAGCACAGAGCCTAATGTGGGGCTCAAACCCATGAACTGTGAGATCATGACCTGAGCCAAATCAGACGTTTAAATGACTGAGCCACCCAGGTGCTCCTACAGAAACTATAACCTTGAGTTTTATCTATGAGGTATACTCTATTTTCTAGCTGATCCAGAACTGCTTGATTCTAATTGTCAAAATCTTCAGATTTTTAAAAAAATCTTTATTTATTTAGAGAGAGCCAGAGTGTGTGTGCGCGTGTGCATGCAGGCGCGCACAAAATGGGGGAGGGGCAGAGAGACAGAGAGAATCCTCAGCAGGCTGCAAGCTGTCGGCACAGAACCTGACACGGCGCTCAATCTCACAAACCGTGAGATTGTGACCTCCAGCTGAAATCAAGAGTCAGGTACTTAACCAACTGAGCTACCCAGGCACCCCAAAGTCTTTAAATTTCTAATCACACTTAGCAATTTCTTGTAGAATCCTAAAGCTTTGGGATGTGTGTGCATAGTTGGGGGTGGCAGTGTGATTTATTCCTTCCGTTGGAATGTATTCAGATTCCCAAGGCTTAGTGTGCTATATTAATGCTACATCTAAAGGAGGGAAAATGTGACTTTGTCCAGGAGTCAAGGAGTTACAAGTTCCTAGACATTCTGCCAAAACTGCCAGGTATTATGCTCCTCGCTTTGGGCATGAAGTAGGTTTATTTGAGGGAGTAGGGACTAGAAGAGGAGGAAACTAAAAAGCAAAAGAAATCAGAAAAGAATAAAACCTAAAACGTTAAAACGGGCCTCCTCCCATAATTGTATACTAATATTATAAATCTTGACTTTGGAAGCTCTCCTCCTTCTTACATTCCCCTACATACTTTGATACGGCATAAAACCTAAAAACAAAATGCTTAGCAAGTATATATAAATTCAAGAGTCAGGGAATATGTGTATTGTCAATAATCTTTGAACCTACTTTTATTTATTTTTTTAAGTTTATTTATTTTGAGAGAGAGAACACAAGCAGGGGAGAGGCAGAGAGACAGAGGGAAGAGAGGCTCTGCACTATCAGCACTGAGCCCAATTTGGGGCTTAGAACTCACAAACAATGAGATCATGACCTGAGCTGAAATCAATAGTCGGACATTTAGGGGCACCTGTGGCTCAGTCGGTTAAGCATCCGACTTGGGCTCAGGTCATGGTCTCATGGTTTGAGTTCATCCCCCATGTCGGGCTCGGAGCCTAGAGCCTGCTGTAGATTCTGTGTCTCTCTCTCCCTCTGCCCCTCCCTGCTTGCGTGTGTTTGCGTGCACACTCTGTCTCTCCTCGGTCTCTCTCTCTCTCTCTCTCTCAAAAATAAACAAACATAAAAAAAGAAAAAAGAAAAAAAAAGAGTTGGATGCTTAAGCAACTGAGCCACTCCGGTGCACTTGAACCTACTTTTAGACGCAAATCCTATTAGGTCATAGTCTGCTCACCCCAGAAGAGGCAACCAACTGCATACTTTCCCTGGTATCCAACTCAGTACCCAGGTCCAGAAGGTCACCCTTTTGTATTCCGTCTTTTTTATTCATCTGTTTTATTCACAGACACATGCTCACATGCCTTTGCTGCTCCCACCTCGCCCTGACTCTCAGTGCAGCCACTGTGTGCTATCTTCCATCCCTGGTAGACTGCAACCTCCATGACAATAAGGACTTGCTATTCAGGGGCAGCTAGCTCACTACTGTGTACCTGGCAGGTGTTCAGGATCATTACTGAATTGAAAATACCTTCACAAGAATCCTAATGACATCCAGTATCAGTGAGGGAAGAGAAACGATGCATGATCAACATCAGTGTCCTATGAGCATAATATACACGAAGTCCATGGTATTTTAGAACTGTCACCATTATTGGGGGAAATAGCTAAGCCTTGTCAATCAGAGAACTCCATCTCCCTGGCCTCAGGAAAGACAATGATCCAAAAAGGGCCAGTCAAGAATCTTTCATTAGGTTTTATATGTAAGCTTTGGGAGAGGGCATTCCATTTTCCAAATCCTATGCTGAAGGTTCAGTCAGTATAACCTGGAGAATGTGGATGACTCTCCTGCTCTACTGACAATAAAGTCAACATAGCAACAGGAGCCCGAGAGCTTCTGAGTTTCTAGATCATTCTAGTTACTAGGCAATTCTTGAAACTGGACTATCCCTTGTCCTAATGTGAACCACTGAATTTCTAGAACTCATATGAAAGTCCTACTAGCCTATTTACTGCTACCAAACTTGGCACTCTAAGATGCCAGCCTGCCTTGAGAGCTCTGTGTCGTGTCAATATTCAACTTCCTTGGCTTGTAAAGGTTAATTCACCTTGGGTTTGGACAGGAGGGTACGGAATGTACCTAATAGGGAGTATCTCCTAAATTTAATTATAATGTGGAGAAGCAGGGCGCCTGGATGGCTCTGTCGGTTAAGCATCTGACTTTGGCTGAGGTCATGAGGTCATGATCTAGTGGTTCGTGAATTCATGATCTAGTCGTTCGTGAATTTGAGCCTTACATGAGGCTCCCTGCTGTCAGCATGGAGCCTGCTTTGGATCCTCTGTCCTCCTCTCTCTCTTTACCTCCCCTGCTCGCTCTTTCTCTCTCCCTCAAAAATTAAACATTAAAAAAAAAAAAAGGTGGAGGGCCGCCAGGGTGACTCACTTGGTTAACCGTCTGACTTTGGCTTAGGTCATGATCTCATAGTCCATGAGTTCGAGCCCCACGTCAAGCTCTGTGCTGACAGCTCAGAGCCTGAAGCCTACTTCGGATTCTGTGTCTCCCTCTTTCTCTGCCACTCCCCTGCTTGTACTCTCTCTCTCAAAAATAAAAATAAATAATCTTTCAAAAAATAAAAATTTTAAAATGCTTTAAAAAAAGGTGAAAAAGGGGTGCCTGGGTGGCTCAGTCGGTTAAGCGTCTGACTTCAACTCAGGTTATGATCTCATGGTTCGTGAGTTCGAGCTCCGCATCGGGCTCTGTGCTGACAGCTAGCTCAGAGCTTGGAGCCTGTCTTTGGATTCTGTGTCTCCCTCTCTCTCTGACCCTTCCCTGCTCATGCTGTCTCTATCTCTTTCTCAAAAATAAATAAAATATATTTAAAAAAAAAAAAAGGTGAAAAAGCAACCATTTTCAACTATATTCTGCTATCTCCTAATCCAGGATGAATTCCTTGAAATTCTAAGACATAGGACATTACGATGAACAAAAAGAGCCTGATGCAACTGTAATTACCATATAATTCCACTCTATAAGAACTCCTAAAATAAGGTCAATAATAGGTAGTTATAGGCATCAAAAAGTGAAGGTAAGAGAAGGGGCTATCAATGGAGACGGGGCACCAGAGGACCTTCTGCAGTGCCTGGTATCTCTTGGTGTGGTGGTGGTGACTTCCGTGTTCACATATGTGAAAAGTCATGAGGCAGTGTACTCAGTATCAGTACTCTTTACTCAATGTATGTTATGTCTGTTTACTGATCGTATGTTAAAAATCTTAGTGTAGGACTAAGACACAAAGTTCCCTTTTTAATTCCTTCTCTATCCATTACAGTAGAAATAAGAGGTGTTTGTAAACACCTGTAAAAAAATTTTTTTCTGTTTATTTTTGAGAGAGAGAGGGCGAGTGAGTGAGCATGAGTGGGGGAGGGGCAGAGAGAGAGGGAGACACAGAATCTGAAGCAGGATCCAGGCTCTGAGCTGTTGGCACAGAGCCTGACATGGGGCTCAAAATCATGACAGGGGGCTCAAAATCAAACTGTGAGAACATGACCTGAGCTATGGTTGGACACTCAACCAATGGAGCCACCCAGGTGCCCTAAGTACCTTTTAAAAACCCTGAGGCAAGATAGTCTAGGACTTAAAGTGCATCCCTATCGCACCCAAGTGGATGTGCTCTGAATCTTCCATAGCACTCAGTACTCTACCATGGGCAACACTCGACAATTTCTATTAGTCCCCAGAGGCTGCAAGTTCCTTCCATCATTACTGCGCACAAATCAGGAGACAGTGTCGCATTCACATCCCTTAGCATCTTCCCATACTCCACCACACTTCTTCTGCGTTTTTAAACTGAGTATTACCTTTACATTTTCGAGACCTTCAAAAAAGTTCTGGGGTATAGGCTGGGAATAGAAACTGGTACATCCCTTATGGAGTACCAGTAAGGCACCAATTTGACTATATCAATCAAAATGAAATATGACATTTCCTTTAGCCCAGCATTTCTGCTTTTAATATTTCTCTCCAGATACATTCACATAAGTGTGCAAATTTATTCCCTCTAGAAGTTTGTAATGACAAAACTTTGGGGAAAAGTGTGCACCAATAAGGAATTAACAAATTATAGTACATCCATCTGGTGGAAGAGTTAGCGGCTATAAAACAGATGGGTAGGGCACCTGGGTGGCTCAGTAGGTTAAGTGTCCTACTTTGGCTCAGGTCATGATCTTACGGTTTGTGAGTTTGAGCTCTGCATCGGGCTCTGTGCTCAGAGCTCAGAGCCTGGAGCCTGCTTTGGATTCTGTGTCTCCCTCTCTCTGCCCCTCCCCCACACATGCTGTTTCTCTCTCAAAAATAAACATTAAAAAATTTTTAAAAAATCACTAAACTCTTTGTATGCTGATATGCACAATGTCTAAGACGTATTGCTAACAATGCATTTAATATGCTAGTATTTTTTTTAAAGGAAAATATAACTAATGTACATCTTGGCCAGCAATTTATTTTAAAAACGGCCTCTGGAAGGTTATATTAAAGAAAGTGGTAATACCAGCTGCTCCTAGGAAGAGGAACTAGGTGGCTGGGTCAAAAGCTATCCTTCTGTCCATTTAAAATTTTACATTACAAAGGTACTGGCTTATTCAAGAATAAGGTTTTTCAACGGTTCCAAATGAACTTGTAAAAATATCTTGGTTTTCATGATGAGGCAGCATGTGGAATGCCATGTAACCATTCAGACTTTACAATTAATTTAGAGACACAGCTGGTCACAAGATGCTTTATAAATATTTCTCATGGATGCATGAAGTCACGCAACTGCTAACCTGAGCCTTTTAAAAGGACTGTATCTCTACCATGTATACCTTTGCCTCTCACGGCCTCAAGTGCTTTGGATTTTTGTCAAAACCCACCCAGGAGAACAGAGAAAATGCTCTTCTTCCAAATCATTCACAACTGATAGCAAAAGGAGGGTCAATTCTGAAGACCAAAAGAGAATATATATGGAGGGTAAGGCAAGCTGCCAGTGTTTCCACATTCCATCCCAGGGTAATAATACAATCTATTGTCTCAAACTGATTCCATAATTAACTCAGCTACTCGTGTCACCTTAAGGGCTTCTAGGCGCCCAAACTACCGCACGCTCAGGGTTGACTTCTACATAAATTGGCCCATTACATGGAGGTGGGGCAGGGAGTTAGGACACAAAACTTTGAACAGAAAGTTTTCTAGTAGATACATCTAGAACTTAAAACAATCAAAGCAATTCAAGGAAAGGTATTTCTTGGTTTGTTTTTTTAGTCTACAAAGGAATTTGGAGTTCTAGAATTACATATATTAGAAGACGGGGTACATGGCTGGCTTGGTTGGTGGAGCATGCAATTCAATCTTGGGGCTGCAAGTTCAAGTCTCACTCTGGGTATAGAGGATACTTAAAGATAAAATGTTTAGGGGCGCCTGGGTGGCTTATCCATCTTCGGATCAAGTCATGATCTTGCAGTTCGTGAGTATGAGCCCCACGTTAGGCTCTGTGCTGACAGCTCAGAGTCTGAAGCCTGTTTCCAATTCTGTGTCTCTCTCTGCCCCTCCCGCAGTTACACTCTGTCTCTTTCAAAAAACGAATAAACATTAAAAAACTTAATTAAAAAAATAAAATCTTAAAAAAAAAAAAGACCAATTTATCATCCTCATCCTCAGGCAAAAATTACATCCAGTCCATGACAGTCTCTCCAATATCCTTCTTCATCAGGATGAATTAGAATCAGGCTTTAGGGTAAACTAAAACCACAACGGAGATACCATCTCAATAACCATAATGGCACGTACTCGAGGCCAGAAACTCACTGTGAGGTTTTTTACACTCCTTGTAACTCTAAACGTAGAGGCCTTATTAGTTTCACGTCCCCCTGGACATGAAGGATCTAGCACAGCAAGTGAGATCTTGGAATTCCTGAATTCAAACAAGGTCTTCTACTTTAATAAAAATGTATGTGGCTGGGGGTACATCAACCAGCAATCACCCGCTTCCATTAAATGAGCTCTAACACAGGCGAGGAGAGACAAAACCACACAGAGTTCTGATGTCTATCGGTAACGTCCCTGACCCTCACCTCAACTTCAAAACCAGAAACAGAAAGAGAACCACCTTTTTAGAGTGAAAAAACCCAACTTACCCTTTCTCTATTAAACCAGCAAGAGAAAAAAGAAGCTTAGATGGGGAAGACCCCTCCAACTTACAGCCCCTCTCTCCTCATCTTCCAAGTAGCCGCAAGCATCCACCAACATACAAACATCAGTCTCCAACCTTTAGGAAACTGTTAGTTTTGTTTTTCTTTCTCTTCTTTTTTTTAATGGAAAATGGCACAACAGGAACTGATTTTATCCATCTTTTTTATTTTGACTCATTCTATCTGAAGAGAAGGAAGCTGCTACTTACGGTGTTGATTTATAGGAAGACTCTGGATATGACCTCCTGTCATTCACTTTACCATTGGAAGAGTAGGCCATGGGACTGTCCACTCTCTCCACATAGTCAGAGGGGGGAGGAGGCATGTCTTGTGTGCCAGCAGAAACATTTTTAACCTAAAGAAACAAACCCAAAAGATACAATTATTATTGAGCCTGCAGGGTTTTAAAAGAAAATTTTTTAAGGTTTTATTTATTTCAGAGAGAGAGAGAGAGAGAGAGAGACAGTGTGAGCAGGGGAGGGTCTGAGAGAGAGGGAGACACAGAATCTGAAACAGGCTCCAGGCTCTGAGCTGGTTGTCAGCACAGAGCCCGACGCGGGGCTTGAATCCACAAACTGTGAGATCATGACCTGAGTTGAAGTCGGACGCTTAACTGACCGAGCCACCCAGGCACCCCATGAGTCTGCGGGTTTTTTTTTTTTAAATATTTATTTCTAGGAGAGAGAGAGACAGTGCGAGCAAGGGAGGATCAGAGAGAGAGGGAGTCACAGACTGAAACAGGCTCCAGGCTCCGAGTTGGCAGTCAGCACAGGGCCCGATGCGGGGCTCGAACCCACGAACCGAGAGATCATGACCTAGCGAAAGTCAGACGCTTAACCGACTAAGCCACCCAGGCGCCCCGAGTCTGCAGGTTTTTAAAAAAAAATTTTTTTTTAATGTTTATTTACTTTTGAAGGAGAGAGAGAGCATGAGCAAGGCTGCAGTTTAAAGGAGAAAGAAATGGAAGAAAAATATCACATATAAAATTACCTAATACTTACAGGCTCATTAAATACTATTAACCTGTAACGACAACCTTGTTATTGTTAGTGTAAACAATCAAATCAGTATTGTTACTGACGCCACAGTAACAGTGATGCCAATTCCTTAGTGTAACAAGTCCAGGATGAATTACAAAGAAGGAAAAAAAAATCACAGTGACCTGACTCTCATCCTGATGTGACCAGGCAGAATCCTTATCCTTGGTAATCGTTCCACCCCATATGAGAAAGATTAATCTCATTTTTTAAAGTTTATTTATTTATTTTTGTGAGACAGAGAGCATTCTTGTGCACAAAGTAGGGAAGGGGCAGAAAGACAGGATCCCAACCATGACTGTTGGATTTTATGTAGTAGATCCAACACTTTCAATTTCATTTCCAATCTTTATTACATATTACTCTGCAAATAATAACAATAATAACAACAACTGTTAAACCCAGGTAAGTCACTTAGTTGTTACAAAGTAACAGAAATAAGGTGTGGGGGAAAATTAAATATAACTCCACAAAAATTAGTTCTGTGAAAAAGAGCAACGTTTCAAAAATAAGGAGGAAATACTGGCTTAGCCTGGTAATGAAAACAATGACATGAGATTAACCCAGGCTCACTCTAGATCTGCCAACTACAAGTTCTAGAAAATCTGTCTCTTTTCATCAAGAAATAGGGAAATTACCACTTTTATTGAACATAGTACTGGAAGCTGTAGCTGCAGCAGACAGGAAAAAGAAATAAAAAGCATTTAAATTGGTAAGTAAGAAGTCAACTTTCACTTCAAAAGTGACATGATAGTACATACAGAAAACCCTAAAGACTCCACCAAAAACTACCAGAACTGATAAATGAATCCAGTAAAGTTGCAGGCTACAAAACCATTATACAGAAATTTGTGGCTTCTCCTTTTCTTTTTTGAACACTCCTTTTTTAAAAGTTTATTTCTTTTGAGACAGAGAGAGAGAGAGAGAGAGAGAAAGAGACAGAGAAAGCAGGAGAGGTGGAGACATAGAGAGAGAGAATTCCAAGCAGGTTCCACACTGTCAGTGCAGAACCTTATGGGGGGCTTAAATTTTACAAACCGTCAGATCATGACCCGAGCCGAAACCGAGTCAGATACCTAACAAACTGAGCCACCCAGACAACCATGTTGCATTTCTATACACTAATAATGAAGTAGCGGAAAGAGGAATTAAGAAAATAATCCAATTTACAATTGTACCAACAAGAAAAAAATAACTAGAAATAAATTTAACCAAAGACATGAAAGACCTGTACTCGAAAAACCATAAAAAATGATGAAAGGAATTGAAGATGACACGAACAAATGGAAAGATATTACATGCTCATGGGTTAGAAGAACCATGTTAAAATGTTCACACTTCTCAAAGCAATCTACAGATATACTGCAATCCCTATCAAAATATCAACAGCACTGTTCACAGAAGGAGAATAATACTAAAATTTGTATGGAAACACAAAGACTCCAAGTAGTCCAAACAGTTTTGAGAAAGAAGAAAGCTGGAGGCATCACCATTCCTGATTACAAGATACCCTAAAAATCTCAAGTAATCAAAATAGTATGGTACTGGCACCAAAACAGGCACATAGATCAATGGAACAGAATAGAGAACCGAGAAATAAATCTAAACTTATATGGTCAATTAATCTATGACAAAGGAGGCAAGAATATACAATGGGGAAAACACAGTCTCTTCAACAAATGGTGCCGGGAAAACTGGACAGCTACATGCCAAAGAATGAAACTGGGCCACTATTTTACACCACACACTAAAAGTCAAATAAACTCACAAGCCGAAAGACCTGCTTGTGAGACCTGAAACCATAAAACTCCTAGAAGAAAACATAGGCAGTAATCTCTTTGGCATCAGCTATGGAAACATTTTTCTAGGTAGATTTCCTGAGGCAAGAGGAACAAAAGCAAGAATAAAATGCTGGGACTACACCAAAATAGAAAAGCTTTCAGACAGCAAAGGAAACAATCAACAAAACAAAAAGGCAACCTACTAAATTTGGAGATCTTTGCAAATGATTTATCCAATAAGGGGTTAATAATCCAAAATATATAAAGAATTTATACAACTCAACATCAAGTAAAACCTAATAATCTGATTAAAAGATGAGTAGAGGGCTTGTTAAACATTTTTCCAAAAAAGACAAACAGATGGCCAAGAGACACAAGAAAAGATGCTCAATATCACAAATCATCAGGGAGATGCAAATCAAAACCAAAATGAGGTATTTCCTTATACCTGTCAGAATAGCTAAAATCAAAAACAATAAAAAGACAAAACACCAACAAATCGTAACAAAAAAATAAGAAACTGGTGAGGGTGTGGAGAAAAAGGACCTCTTGTGCATTACTGGAAAGAATACAAATTGATGCATCCTCTTTGGAAAACAGTATGGGGTTTCCTCAAAATTAAAAATAGAAAGGCCATATGATCCAGTAATTTCACTAGTGGCTACTGGCTCAAAGAAAATAGAAACACTAATTTGAAAAGGTACATGCACCTCTGTGTTTACTGCAGCACTATCTATTATAACCAAGACACAGAAGCAACAAAAATATCCAATGATAGATGAATGGGTAAAGAAGATGGGATATATATATGTACAATGGAATGTTACTCTGCCATAAAAAAGAACGAGACCTGGCCATTTTCAATGACATGATGGACTTAGTATAACGTTAACTGAAATAAGTCAGATAAAGAGAAATACCTTATTATTTCACTCATATATGGAATTTAAGAAACAAAACAAACATAGAAAAAAAGACAAAAGCAGACTCTTAAATACGGAGAACAAACTTCTGGTTGCTAGAGGGGAGGTGGGTGGGGGGATAAGTAAATTAAAGAGGAATAACAGGTATAAACTTGCAGTTACAAAATAGGTCACAAAGATGAAAAACATGACATAGAAAATATAGTTAATAAGACCGTAATAATCTTGTTTGGTGACAAATGTGATTATGCAACACGATGAAGTCAAAATTGTTGAATCATTATGTTGTATACTTGAACTTAATGTAACATTGTATGTTAGCTATACTTCAATAAAAAAAAAAAGTGGGGGGGAACGGGGAAACTACCTAGTTCATAAAATTCTCTTTGCAATCAAATCACATGACAAGGCATCATATTTGGCACAGTATTTTTTTTTTTTTAATGTTTTATTTCTAGGAGAGAGAGAGAGAGACAGCGTGAGCAGGGGAGGGTCAGAGAGAGAGGGAGTCACAGACTGAAACAGGCTCCAGGCTCTGAGCTGGCAGTCAGCACAGAGCCCGACGCGGGGCTCGAACCCATGAACCACGAGATAATGACCCAAGCGAAAGTCGGACGCTTAACCAACTAAGCCACCCAGGCGCCCCTATTTGGCACAGTATCTTGATAAGCACTGTAAAAACTCAGAAGATGCTGGGTTCTGAAATTAAAGCTACTGGGTCTAAACAAAGAATTTTTGTAAGTATTTGAAGGTGACAGCAGAGTTTTAATGTGATTATTTTGCTATTATAAATCCTTGCAATTAGGTTCAGTATCAATACACTGTACTTCTCTGAAACACACACTTTACGCCTTGTTTTCCATAGCATAAAAACATGACCTGCTCCTTTCCTACTGGTGCAATAACACATACCAAGTATTGCACCACTTTAAGTACATAAAGTATTCTTTTTTTTGTATGTTCATTTATTTCTGAGAGACAGAGACAGCATGAGGAGGGGAGACAGAGAGAGAGAGAGAGAGAGAGAGAGAGAGAATCCTAAGCAGGCTCTGTGCAGTCAGCAGAGTCTGATGTTGGGCTCGAACTCATGAAACCATGAGATCATAACCTGAGCTGAAACCAAGAGTTGGATGCTTAACCGAATGAGTCACTCAGGCGCCCCAGTACACAAGGTATTCTTGATTGTTTAATAGACCCTCAAGCCAGAAAAGAATGGGATCATTTTCTGAAAGTGCAATCTGTCTGCAACTGGGAAGCCTGTGGGTAGGTTGCACGTGAGTGTGCTTAGATGGCACCACAGTGGGGACAGGGATGGCTGGGAACCATTCTTGGCTCCCACTGAATTCCCTAGGACTTGACACCATTGCCAAGCTTCACAGGCAAATGTGCTACCAAGTCAAAGGTCTATTCTTATTCTGGACACTTCATCAGAATTTAAAATGACTTCCTTTTCTTAAAAACCCATTTAACCCTTTTCCAGGTTGTCATCCTTCACAACCTCAACACAGAACGTAAAGCTTTAATGACTCTGGCAAACCTGAAACCAAAACCTTACGAAAAAAAAAAAGATGTCTGGGTGTCCTTGTAAACTTTTTACTGCCTGGAATGGAATGTCCTTCCCCTTTCTTTGCCAGGTAATCCTTAATTGGGCTTCAAGTTTTGGCTCACTACCCCCTGGAGGCCTTCCGCCCATGTCTCTGCTGGGAGAGGCAGCCACCTGTCCTCCTATCTCCGTGAACACCTGTGTACATAAGTCTCCCACCAGAGCACTCGTGCACTGCGGAACAACTGCTCACACACAGGATACTGGCTTGCTCCCCTGATCTCTAAGTCCAGTGGACAGTGCACTGTCCTGTAAGTAAGCAGCCAGTACTGCCCGCCTGCTTACAATGTGCCAAACAATGAACTGACAGATTGTGTAGTAGGCTCAGCCTTACAGGTAGGTACTATTAGTCTCTTTTTAAATAAACTTTTTTTTTAATGTTTTATTTATTTCTAGAGGAGAGAGGAGACAGCGTGAGCAGGGGAGGGCCAGAGAGAGAGGGAGACACAGACTCTGAAATAGGCTCCAGGCTCTGAGCTGGCAGTCAGCACAGAGCCCGACGCAGGGCTCGAACCCACGAACCGCGAGATCATGACCTAAGCGAAAATCGGACGCTTAACCGACTAAGCCACCCAGGCGCCCCATATTATTCCCTTTTTAGAAATGAGGAAGCTATGACAACTTTCCCAAGGACCTACACCTCGTAAATGGTAACATGGAATATTTAAATACACCGCTCACGCAAAAGCCTCTGTGACTATCCACCATGGTTACTGGGGCAGTCTCCTATCTTCTTCCTCTTTGGGTTTCCAGAGCCCAGCATGGTACCTGGCACACACTCAGGAGCCCAGAGTTGTTGCATAAAGGTTACCCGACTTATGACCGTGGTATTTCTACACTGTGTATATTCAAACACCTTATCGAATGAGCTGCTGTGAGCTGACCTTTATCTCTTAGAGTCAGCAGAACTGGACTAGCTTGACCAACTTCACCCTCCAGCATAGGGCTCCCGTTTCTTATATCCCTTTTTTTTTTTTTTTTACACATATGCACAAAAAACTCCAAGGCAGTGCTTGCTTTGGCAAAACACATACTAAAGTTAGAACAATGCAGGGAAGATTAATTATTAATATGGCCACTGCACAAGAATGGCATGCAAATTTATGATGCTTTGCAGATTAAAAAAAAATCATCAGCCAGACCCAATGATGAATAAGCAGCAGTCTCTGTATTTTTTTAAAAATTCCTTTATAGTTTATTTATTTTTGAGACAGAGAGAAACAGAGCATGAGTGGGGGAGGGGCAGAGAGAGAGCGGAAGACACATAATCTGAAACAGGCTCCAGGCTCTGGGCCGTCAGCACAGAGCCCGACGTGGGGCTCGAACCCATGAACCATGAGATCTGACCTGAGACAAAGTCGGACACTTAACCAACTGAGCCACCCAGGCGCCCAGTCTCTGTCTTTTAAAAAGGAGCTTAAAAATCTAGAAGCCAAGGCAAAATGTATTTGTAAAATAAGTGGTAAGGTACTTGTTTCCTTTTTATGCTTCATTTTTCTCAAAGAAGCTAAAATACTGTTTTTCTCATAGTACGACTGCAAAGTGAGTATAAACCTGCTGCTTTCAAAGGACAGAAGGGGAGAAGCCCCAATGGGAACTGAACCAGGGATTACTAATTTATACAAGGAGTCCTCAGCCTGTGTTCCTGGTGTGAGCAAAGGGATTTCTGAGCTTCACTGTATTACGGATAGGGTGGCCAGCCAGCCAACAAAACCTGATGATGTAGCTCAAGTTCTTCTTCTTTTTTTTAATGTTTTATTTATTTTTAAGAGGGGAGGAGAGGGAGAGAGGCAGAGAGATGGGCAGAGGATCTAAAGCAGGGTCTGTGCTGACAGCAGAGACCCCGATGTGGGGCATGAACTCATAAATGGTGAGATCATGACCTGTGCCAAAGATGCTCATCTGACTGAGTCACCCAGGCACCCCTAGCGAATGTTCTTTAAAACATGTAAACAGGCAAAACCAATCATTCTAAAGACTGTAGTAAATTTTTAAAACCTTAGAACCAGAGAAAAGTGAGGCTTAATGCTATACAGCAAATGGTGGACAATTTTCCTCCAATAACTTAAGAAAAGATCTAAGAAATTAGGGTCAAAAGAAAGCAGAGTGAAAACATGAAGAAAAAAAGATATGTCTTTTAATTACCGATGGGAAAAAATAGTATGAGAGTCCATCATGACCAGAGATGCAGCTCTGAAGCCCAGGGTATTCTCGGGCCAGGTGGGAGGGCTGATCCCGCACTCCCACCCCGGGCTCTCCGGTGCGGAGGAGACCCCAGTGAAGGGAGAGGGACGTTGCAGGCAGCAGAAATCCACCCAGGGGGGCCCAGCTGGCTTCCCGTAACTGGGTTCTGCTTGAGGAGGTGCTGATAGTGGAACCCCACCTCACACCCAGACTTTAAAAAAGAAAAAAACAACAGGGGCGCCTGGGTGGCTCAGTCACTTGAGTGTCTGACTTCGGCTCTGATCGTGATCTCACAGTTCCTGCGTTCAAGCCTCAAACTGGGCTTTCTGCTCTCAGCCCAGAACCTGCTTCTGGCCCTCTGTCCCCTTCTCTCTGTCCCTCCACCACTCACTGTCTTTCAAAAAGAAACATTAAAAAAAGGGGAAAACAAGACACCAGAAAGAAACACAGACATGCTAAGAGGCTGAGGAAAAAAGGAGACCTAAACAACCACAAGAACGATACAGACTCAGTATTGAGACTAACTTCAAAAAATAACAAGTTCACAGAATAATGAATTAATTTAGGGTAATACACAGGGCAGGTTCACTACGATTCATATTCATAATAAAAAAAGAAGTGTTTCTGAAATGTCAAAACGAAATACATTCAAATCAAGTACTTTCAAAAGATTTTCACAAGAGGTCATTATAATGAGGACAAATTTTTATTCAAAATTTAATTATCAGAAGAGTTCTGATCACACACTTGTGAAAAATATCTTGGTAACAAATACAATCTAACACTCCTTGGAGAGTTCATGAAAACATCCTAAATCCCCGTGGGGTGCCAAGAGGCACACAAAGAGCTAGGCCCCAGATGGGCTGCACTCCAAACACCTGGCCTCCTCACTGTGATTTCCTCACCTCACAAAGCCATGTCCACCATCACGCGTGCCTCTATGGACTCCTGAGAGGCCATGTGACCCTGACTCTTTGAAGTCAGAGATGGCATAAAATGGTTGAAGAATTTTTAGGTCGCGTTGAAAGAAAATTTTCTAGGGGTACCTGGGTGGCTCAGTCGGTTAAGCGTCAACACTTTGGCTCAGGTCATGATCTCACAGTTCATGGGTTTGAGCCCCGCATCAGGTTCTGTGCTGACAGCTCAGAGCCTGGAGCCTGCTGTCGGATTCTAGGTCTACTTCTCTCTCTGGCCCTAACCCTCCACTCCTGTCACTCTCTCAAAAATAAAAACATTAAAAAAATTTCTTTTTCAAAAGAAACAAAACCTTCTTCTCCCAAAACTAAGTGTGGGGAAACCCTTCTCTCCATGCAAATCAGTGTTATTTGGAATTAATACAACCAAAAAGGTGCAATAACAGCCATCCCCTACTTTTCTTTTCGTCCTGTCTTCATTCCTACTTCACCCAACACAGGAAACAGAATCAGGCTAGACCTGCATCCAACTGGTGGTAGCAATGTGACAAAAGTCATCTACCTCTAAGAACAAAAGGGAAAGTTCATGTGTTTGAGTATCAACCATGTGCCTATGAAACCTGTCTATTCCTCATCACCGCCTGGTGAGATAGGATTATTTCCATTTTCAGATGAGGAAATTGAGTCTCTTGAGTTTAAATTAATTTGCTCAAGGTCACATGGTAGAGGGAGGATTGGAACCCTCATCCACCTGACTCCCAAACCAGCTCATTCTGGCATAATATACTCATATTCTTGAGTAGTACTGTTTACTCCCTGTAACAAAAGGAATCATTCTCATTGCCTTAACTCCTTACCACACCGTAATGGGATATGACGTGAATCCATTTGAAGTTTTATTCACCTATTAGACTAACATTGTTAGAGCAGCTTTCGACACAAAATTACTATAGATTAAATTGACTTGAAAATTAAAATGAATACATGCTGGGGTGCCTGGGTGGCTCAGTCAGTTAAGCGTCCAAAGCCTGGTTTCAGCTCAGGTCATGGTCTCACAGTTCATGGGTTCGAACCCCACATCGGGCTCTGTGCTGATGGTGTGGAGCCTGCTTGGGATTCTTTCTCGCTCCCTCTCTCTCTGTCCCCCCACACCCCTGCCCCCCCACCGCTGCTTGCTCAGTTTCTCTCTCTCTCTCTCAAAACCAAAAAACAAAACCTAAAATGAATACGTGCTTTATCACCAGGTGCCTTTGTTTAGAACAGAGCGTAGGAACACCACCCTCAGAAGGGAAACAGAAAGGCTTTTCCTGCTTGGTAATTAAAAGTGGAGAAACACATCAGACATCAGAGGGAAAAGCACTGCAATCTCAAAGTATCATCTCCCGTTTCTACAACCTGAGTTGCCCCTTCCCTCGCACTACAAGTTCTCAGAACAGTAAGTGGTCCAACTCGTTTTTCCTGTTTGCTGTTATTTTACACTCACAGATGCTCCCTCAACAAGAACCTCAAAATTGCCTCGGAAAAAGTACCCTCAGATGTTTCTCCACTCCTGGTTGTTTGAAGGCGGATGCTCCCCGAGGGACAGATCCCGCAAATGAAGACATCACGGACGGACAAAGTTTGAGCAAAGTCTGATTAATTTATGTTAATCACGTGGCACTGAGGATTTAGCAAACACAAGGTCCCCTTACCCAAATACAAGCTGCCCACAGGGAAGTATTAACACACACCAGCCAAGATGAATTCTGCAGCTCCTTCAGAATACTGAGTTGTTCAAGCTCTGGCAGCGGGTGCAGTGGAGAAACTTCACCCTCAGCCCCCTTGTTCTAGAAACAGAAAAAGAAATCCTGGCGCAGACTGTGTTTTAATACACATGTAGCCTGTGCCAGCACACTCCAACAGGTGTGCCCCAAGGCACAAAACACCTGGTCCTCACGGCCCGTGGTCAGCCAACACGTGGGGGGTCCCAAATTCTTTTAGTTTATTCTATTACTCTCTGACAATACCATTTTCTTTTCTTTCTTTTTCTTTTTTAATGCTTTATTTATTTCTGAGAGACAGAGAGAGAAAGACAGCATGAGCAGGGGAGGGTCAGAGAGAGAGGGAGGCACAGAATCTGAAACAGGCTCCAGGCTCTGAGCTGGCTGTCAGCACAGAGCCCGACGCGGGGCTCAAACCCACGAACTGTGAGATCATGACCTGAGCTGAAGTCAGATGCTTAACCAACTAAGCCACCCAGGTGCCCCAGACAATACCATTTTCTGAGTATGCGGTGGGTTAGAAAAGGCTTTACCTTAACTCAAAAGCTCTCTGGGCTTGCAGTGTTTCAGCTGCAGCTTGGCTCTAAAGAACAGTGGTTCTCAAAGAGAGTGGTCCCCAGACCAGTAACATCACCTTGACCTGAGAACTTGTCAGACTCACAAATTCCCCCGCCCCAGTGCTGAACACGAGAAGCCATGGGGGTTGCGGTGGGGTCCATCCAACAGGCTGTTTTCACCAGCCCTGCAGGTGATGCTGACGCCCGCTAAGCATGTGTGAGAACAGCTGAGGGAGGACACAGCGTTCCTCCACGCAGTGGACAACTGCCCCACTTAGACCAGGAAACTGCTGTTCACTCAGCATTAACTGTAGGCTGGAAGCCCGGGAATCTCTGCTTCCAGACAGCCACAGACACGTCCACTAGCGCGAGTGCACTTCGGACCTCCCACCTCACCATTCGCTACAACTCTCTAAACCGGCTCGCCAGGATGCCTCGGCCCGTCCGCCAACCCCTTTCCATTGACGGGAACGCTGGGACACACGGGGCTTTCTGTACTCCACGCTGCTGGGCGCCAGGTCAGGGGACCACTTCCACTTTTGGTCCATTTTGTCCCCTGTGAGGCGACAGATAACAGCACAATCGTTCCAGGATGAGAACCTAATATCCTGACAGTCAGCAGCCCACAGGATTACTGCGAAGAATGCTGGCACTGGTTGAAAATTAAAAAGGCGTTCAAGTTGCTTCAGATGTCTCGTGCTGATTACCAGCACCACGCAGTCCCAGTCACCTGCCCCACACCCTCCTGCCTCCCTGCTCCCGTGTGCAGGGAGATAACACGCAGAACCTGCCTTCGACCTTCCGGAAAGCCTTTGTTATTTTATCTTGTGGCAAGCTTACAAATAAGGAGAAGATTAAGTTAAACTGAACCAACATTAAATGTATTTATATTTTGGGAACTCTTACCCCAGCTTCCTTATTCCAGCTCTCAGTGCAAACACTGACAATTATCACTCTAGCTAAAATTTTACTGTGTTAATAAATTACATGCTGGTCCTAACCTAAGACCTTTATTTCACGTTTTAAAAAAATTTTAATGTTCATTTATTTTTGAGAGAGAGAGAGCAACAGAGTGCGAGAACAGGAGAGATATAGAGAGAGGGAGACACAGAACCCGAAGCAGGCTCCAGGCTCTGAGCTGTCAGCACAGAGCCCGATGCAGGACTCGAACCCACAACCCAGCAACGGCGGAATCATGACTTAAGCTGTAGTCCTGTAGTCGGAGACTTGAGCCACCCAGCTGCCCCCTAAGCCATTTAATCATGACAGCATCAGCTTATCTGTAGACAAAACCTTTATTTTTATTTACATATAATGAACAGATAAAACCACCTTAGGGCAAAGTGATTTCCTTCATCAGAGTCCAAGGAAACCAAAAGCCACCCAATGCTCACCATAAAGGACAGGGTCCAAGATGTACATCAGGGACCCTGTCCCTTTCCCTACACCCAGACAGATCATCCTAACTATCCTGACAGGTAAGTGCTGAAAACAACGCTATATCCATCTTGCATCACCATGTCAAAACCATACAAATTTCTAGAAACAAGACTACCTAGATAACAAAGTTGGCCTTTAGACTTAAGTGCTTAGAAATACGATCTTGTGTAACAACCTTTTTACTACTTGATAACAATGGAGAAATGAGTCAATGGCATGTTCTCTCCAAACTTACTCTATTCTTGCTTCTGAAATCGGTCAAGTGGCATAACAAGAAAAAGGGTGCAAATTAGGAGCCATGCAGGAAATACTAGCTGAGAATGGATAAGCTGGTTTGCAGTAGATAAGCACCTTACAAATGTATACCTCATTTTAGTCTGTTAGTTTTAGTATCTAAGGGCTATTTTCCCCAATTCTGCTGGCAAAGAAAACTAAGGCTCAGAGGCTCTCAGAGGAAAAACAACAGACCCAAAAACACTAGTTACAAGGCAAATACAGTACTTGTCCTGCTGATTATGATGTCAGGTTTGAGACAAACCCTTTGCAAACCTCAGTCTCTCCTTCTGCGAGACGAGTGCCCACACCGTCAGGACTGCAGTTAGGATAATGATCATGTATACAGTCGCTTGCCTATAATGGTTACTTAGGAAATGCTGGTTCCTTTCTTTCTTCTACTGTGATTTTTTTTTTTTTTAGCTTTACTGCCAAAATTAAAATGTGAAGCTCAAACCTGAGTCCGCTTGATGTACTACACTGGCCAGAGCATTGAGAAAGAAGTCTAAACAAGAGCAGTCTACTCCTGACCCACTGTGTCACCACCTTGGCCGCCATCTTACCAGTGTGTCCACCTGGTGCACCCAGAGCTGACTGCAGGTAAGGTCACTGAGGTTGACTGGAGGACCTCATTCTAAAGACCCAGACCTCTCTCAAACTGTTTCACTTGGCCAAAGCCAAATCAAAAGTTATTCACAGGAGCACCTGAAACGAAGGTTCTTAACTTTGCTACTACCGCACCACAACACTGTAGGTATCAATAAAACCTAACCTCAAGGGCACATGTCTTACAATCAATGCTTTAATATTTACCATTGGCGTGTGCTCTTCCAAAGCCAGGCCCCACTTATAAGTATTTACTCTAAAGGAAATGAGTCTCTATGTCTTGATATTTGTATTTATGACCTTCTGAAAGTATGGGTGGGGGAAGAGAGATCTGAGCACAAAGATCAACAGGAAATACTCATCTTCAAGGACTAATGAATATTTGTCTTTCCCACCTCAGCTCTGGCACCATGGCAGAATAGGGCCCCATGGCACTCCTGGTGTTCTGCCAGGACACAGCTCCTCAGATCGCAATCCCCTGCACTGGTAAGAAGCCAGCTCAAGCAAAGGCCCAAAGGGATCTGAGCATCATGACGCCCTCCCAGGAGGAGCGACAGAGTACAGAGGGGCACTGGGGTAAAGCAGGCACACTCAGAGCTGCTCAGAAAGTCATCCTAAGCTATTCCAAAGGCACTATGAACGTGAACCTGGCTAGATGTCCAGATGGAATCAAAAATAAGAGGGCAATTACAATTAATTCATGTAGTATGTATTGTTTACAAAGCACTGTTTCTCTACAAACCATCTCCCTAGCCACACAGTAACTGTGGGAAATGCCATCTGCCATATTATGTGAGGAGGGCCATCCCTTGAGCCCAGCAGGCTAGTGTACAGATGGTGACCTAATCCAAGCCTGATCAGGGTCCTTTCCTCAAGCTGGTCTTAGATGAAGCAATAATTTGAAAAATTCAAGAGGAAAGATGCTGGATTACAGAATTTTTAAAGGTAAAACACAGCTTAATCTTCACTTATGATAATGGTAAACATTAGACTGGTAATGTCCAGAGCAGGGCAAAGATGTTGTGAAATGAGCACTCTCATATAATGTTTAAAACAAGGCAATTTTGGGGCGCCTGGGTGGCTTAGTCGGTTGAGCGTCCGACTTTCGCTTAGGTCATGATCTCCCGGTTCGTGGGTTTGAGCCCCGCGTCGGGCTCTGTGCTGACTGCCAGCTCAGAGCCTGGAGCCTGTTTCAGTCTGTGACTCCCTCTCTCTCTGACCCTCCCTGCTCACTCTCTCTCTCTCTCTCTCTCTCTCTCTCTCTCCTGGAAATAAATAAAACATTAAAAAAAAAAACAACAACAAGGCAATTTGGCAGTACCTAACAAAATACAAAACTTGCACACTTGATGAACACTTTTAGAGATCTTATACAAATACTAGCAAGGGTGCATGAAAACACGTTTAAGAATGTTCACTGCACCGTTATCTATCTTGAAGACCAAACAACTAGAAGCAATCAAAATGTCCATCAACGGGGGGAATGATTCATAGTATCGTCATACTGTGTAAAACCACACAGCTGCTAAAAGCAATGAGGTAAATGGATTAGGTACCAACAGACTTAATTATTTTAAGTATTTTACAAATTTAACTCATTGTAACAAACCCACAAGGTAGGTACAATTATCATCCCCATTTTAGAGATGGAGAAGCTCAAGTAGAGACATGAAAGGCCTTGCCAGGTCTCACAAAATCAACTGGCAGGGTTGGATTATGAGTCAGGCAATTTGGTTCGAGTCTACACTTCACACCCACTCTACTATACTGTGCTGATTTTGTGTCTGTGACCATACACATGGAGGGAGTCTGAGATGGGGAATTAGCGGAAGAGAAGCATCCACACTACAACAATAAGTGCCTAATCTCAAACAATTACATTGGAGTGAACAAAGGAGTATCTTGGAATATATGAAATCAATAAGAAAAGAAAAAGATATAAATCTGTTAAATGTCATAGCCCCAATGGGAACTGGAGGGAGAGGAGTAGGAACTTCCCCCCCCCTCCCTTTTTTTTTCTGATTAAGTAGGCTCGGGGTGCTTGGGTGACTCAGTCTGCTAAGTTTCCAACTTCGGCCCAGGTCATGATATGATCTCACAGTTCATGAGTTTGAGCCCTGCATCGGGCTCTGTTCTGACAGCTAGGAGCCTGGATCCTGCTTCAAGTTCTGTGTGGGTCTCTCTTTCCCTCTCTCAAACATTAAAAAAATTTTAAATTAATGAAGTAAGTAAGTAGGCTCTATGCTCCAGTTGGGGCTTGAACTCATGACCCTGAGATCAAGAGCCGTATGCTCTTGACTAAGCCAGCAAGGCGCCCTTTCTTCTTTTTTCCTGTGTTGCTTGTGTTTTGTTACAATAAATATGTACTATTTTCATATTAAGAACTTCTTGCAAACCACCATAAACAAAAACCAGTGTTTTAAAATGTCAAAAAATGAAAAAAATAATGATAGGGATTGGCCAAATCATCTGTACCACAGAATATTACTAGAAAAAGTGTGTGGAACCAGAATTTCACACATCACTGATGGTTGTATAAACTGGTACAACTATTCTAAAAGGCAATTTCAGTATTCACTTTCTCAATATTTATGTAAATTATAGATGTATATATCCTCTCACTCAGTAATACTACTCTGGGAAATCTTTCCTAGAGAAGAAACTAGACACATACACAAGGTATACAAAGATTTTAAATCATGTCATTGTAATACTAAATCACAAATGTAACCATCAATGAGAGATTGGTTACATTAAATCATGGTACAACCATACCAGGATGAGGCTCCTTAAAAGTGGTAAGGAAGTTCATCAAGATGCTCTGGAAAGCAAAAAGGACAAGGTACAGGGAGAATGGTGTGATCAGCACACTAACTTTGGTGTAAATAAGCAGGGAGTCTATTTTTCTTTGGTTTTATATTTGCAAAATAAAACAATGAAACGAATCATAAAAAACTAAGAAGAGTACCTAGAAGAGCAGGAAAGGGTGGGGAAAGATACCTAAAAAAAAAGCAAATGGGCACCCAAGGATGGCAGAGAGACATTTTAAATTTTTATTATTTTTAAAAAAAAATTTTTAATGTTTTATTTATTTCTAGGGGAGAGAGAGAGACAGCGTGAGCAGGGGAGGGTCAGAGAGAGAGGGAGTCACAGACTGAAACAGGCTCCAGGCTCTGAGCTGGCAGTCAGCACAGAGCCCGACGCGGGGCTCGAACCCACGAACCGCGAGATCATGACCTAAGCGAAAGTCGGACGCTTAACCGACTAAGACACCCAGGTGCCCCAAATTTTTATTTTTAAGTTACTATTTTAATTCCAGTTAGTTAACATACAATATTCTGTTAGTTTCAGGTGTATAATATGGTGATCCAACACTTGGATACAACACCCAGTGCTCATCACAAGTGCCCTCCGTAATCCACACTACTTACTTAACCCATCCCCCCACCACCCTCCCCTCAGTAATCTTCAGTCTGTTCTCTATATTAAGAGCCTGTTTCTTGTTTTGTCTATTTTTTCCCCCTTGCTCATGTTTTATTTCTTAAATTCCACATGAAATCATATGGCATTTGTCTTTCTCAGGCTGAATGACTTCACTTAGCAGTATACTCTAATTCCACCCATGTCGTTGCAGATGGCAAGATTTTATTCTTTTTAATGGTTGAACAATATTCCAGTGTGTGTGTGTGTGTGTGTGTGTGTGTGTGTGTGTGTGTGTGTGTGTGTGTGTGTGTAACCACATTGTTTTTATTCATTCATCAATAGATAGAGACTTGGGCTGCTTCCGTATTTTGGCTATTATAAATAATGCTGCTGTCAACATAGAGGTACACATATCCTTTTTAAATTAGCGTTTTCATAAATACTCAGTAGTGCAATTGCTGGATCCTATGGTAGTTCTATTTTTAACTTTTTGAGGAACATCCATACTGTTTTCCACAGTAGCTGTACCAGTTGGCATTCCCACCAGCAGTGCACGTGGGTTCCTATTTCTCCACACCCTCCCCAGCATCTGTTGCTTGTGTTGTTGATTTTAGCTGTTCTGACAGGTGTGAGGTGATCATTCATGGTAGTTTTGGTTTCTTTTTCCCTGATGATGAGTGATGTTGAGCATCCTTTCAGATGCCTGTTAGTGATCTGTATGTCTTCTTGGGAGATATGTCTGTTCATGTCTTCTGTCCATTTTTAAATTGGGTTATTTGTTTTTTGGATGTTGAGTTTCTAAGTTCTTTATATATTTTGGATACTAACCTTTATGAGATCCGTCATTTGCAAATATCTTACCCCATTTCATAGGTTGCCTTTTAGTTTTGTTAATTCTTTCCTTTCCCGTGCAGAAGCTTTTTATTTTTTATAGTTCCAATAATTTATTTTTGCTTTTGTTTCCCTTGTCTCTGGAGACATATCTAGAAAATTGTTCCTATGCCCGATGTCAGACTATGCTTGCTTCTATGATTTTTATGGTCAGGTCTCACATTTAAGTCTTTAATCCATTTTGAGTTTATTTTTGTATGATGTAAGAAAGTGGACCAGTTTCATTCTTTTGCATGTAGCTGTCCAGTTTTCCCAACATAATTTGTTGAAGAGATTATCTTTTTCACATTGCTTATTCTTCCCTCCTTTGTTGAAGATAAAGTGACCATATAATCACGGGCTTATTTCTAGGCTGTCTATCCTATTCTATTTATCTCCATGTCTATTTTTGTGTCAGTAACATGCTGTTTTTGATTACTAAGTTTTATAATATAATGTAAAGTCTGGAATTGTGATATCTATACAGTTTTTTTTCTTTCTCAAGATTGCTTTGGCTATTTGGGGTCTTTTGTGGTTTCATACAAATGTTAGATTGTTTATTCTAATTCTGTGAAAAATGCTGGTGTTATTTTGATAGCGATTGCATCAAATGTGTAGATTGAATCGGGTAGCAAAAACATTTTGACAATATTAATTCTTCCAATCCATAAGCATGGAAATGTCTTTCCATTTCTTTATGTCATCTTCAATTTCCTTCATCAGTGATGTCTTTCACCTCTTTAGGGAAACTTTTTTTTTTTTTCACTATAATTCTGACCAAGGGATTTTTTTTTTAAGGGGATCCTTAGGAAAGTTTCTACTTTGCCAAAAAATACAAAAACTAAAACAGTATCATACTGACAGATGCAACAGTATAAATGAATCTCACAGATACTGTATTAAGTGGACACAAAAGGACACAGTACATAATTTCATTTATATGAAGTTTAAGAACGGGCAAAACCAACTGATGTGACAGAAATTAGAGAGGTTACCACTCTCTATGGGATACTGAGAAGGGGCATGAAGAAATCATGGACGCTGGAATGAACTATGTCTTAATCTCTTTGAGGTATGTGTACCTGTAAAAACTTACAAGCCATGCAGTTAGTATACCTGCTATACTTTGTGTAGGATATACCTTGTACTTGAATAAAACTAACAATAGCAAAAATGTATTTGAGAAATACTTAATAATGTGATAAAAAACCTATAATATAATGTTAAGTCAAAAATAGGATTTTAGGGATGATAGGGTGGCTCAGTCGGTTAAGCATCCCACTTCAGATCAGGTCATGATGTCGAGGTGCATAAACTCAAGCTCTGCATCAGGCTCTCTACTGTCAGCACAGAGGATGCTTTGGAACCTCCGTCCTAGCCTCTTTCTCCCCCTCCTCTGCTTCCGCTCTCTCTCAAAAATAAATACATTTTAGGGGCACCTGGGTGGCTTAGTCGGTTAAGCATCTGACTTTGGCTCAGGTCATGATCTCATGGTTTATGGGTTCAAGCCCCGCGTCGGGTTCTGTGCTGACAGCTCAGAGCCTGCAGCCTGCTAAAGAGTCTGTGTCTTCCTCTCTGTCTGCCCCCTCCACACCCCTGCTTGAGCTCTTTCTCTCTCTCAAATAAAGATTAAATAAACAAAATAAAATAAAATGAATAAACATTAAAAAATAAGACTTTACATAGAGTGCCTGGGTGGCTCAGTCGGTTAAGCATCCAACCCTTGAGTTCAGCTCAGGTCATGTCCTCACGGTTTGTGGGTTTGAGCCCTGTGTTGGGCTCTGCGCTGACAATGAGGAACCTGCTTGGGATTCTCTCTCCATCTCTCTCTGTCCCTCTCCTGCTCATGCTTAGGCTCTATCTCAAAAATAACTAAATAAATTTTTTTTTGAAAACTCTATTAAAAAATAGGGTTTTACACTGATGGGGAATATAGTCTTACTTCTTCGGATTCAGATTAAGAAGGTACAGGAGGGGATGGGGATATTAAAGAAAATATACCAGAACAGTAACTAAGGGTGGAAGAATTTTCTTTAGAGTTCACTGTATTTTCAAAATCTTTAGTTACCAATAAGATAAAATAAATTTTAAAAATACATACATATATATGTATATATGGTTTTTTTTATTCAGAAAAAGTACCAACTACAGAATATGAGGACGTAACAGAAAAAATAAACACCTGCAAATTTAATTAAAAGAACCTTCAAGCATTTAATCTACAACGTTGGTACGAACTGAAGTGAATGACTGACTACAAAGGACCAGGTGAACACCCCAAACAGTGTGCAAACATGCCTGCTTATTTTACGAAGTACAAGATATCCTGAAAGGGGAAGGGGGAAAAAAGAACAACTCAAAAACTCCCTAGGAAGGCAGAGAAACCACTGAGATTCAGCGAAGGAAATTACAGAGTTGCACATCTTCCCCACACATAATACTTAAGAGCTGAAACATGCTTACAACTCCTAAGGCTCAACTTTTGAGGTATCTTTGCTCAGAGGTTTCAATAATAGAGATTTTAAAATCCAAGAAAGGCAGTAAGATCTAATAAAATAATGAACGTCTAGACCTACCCTAACATAAAGGGAAGGAGTAAACTAATGTTCAGTAGCTGATTAATTGTTCTTCTGGTTAAGTTTTTCTTTCCCCACCAAAAACAAAACAAAACAGGGGCACCTGGGTGGCTTAGTCGGTTAAGCAACCGACTTTCGCTTAGGTCATGATCTCGCGGTTCATGGGTTCGAGCCCCGTGTCGGGCTCTGTGCTGACTGCCAGCTCAGAGCCCGGAGCCTGTTTCAGTCTGCGACTCCCTCTCTCTCTGACCCTCCCCTGCTCACGCTGTCTCTCTCTCTCTCCCAGAAATAAATAAAACATTAAAAAAAAATTTTTTTAAACAAAACATAAAACAAAATAAAACAAAACCTTAACAGCTAATATGAGGAGTATCTGGTCTCAATTCTCTACAACTAGAATTCAAACTTTAATCCTCAGTACAAATAATCAATGCTAGAGGTTTTTTTTAACCATTATTTTTTTCATTTTTACAAACAGTTTATTGTCAAATTGGTTTCCATATAACACCCAGTGCTCATCCCCACAAGTGCCCTCCTCCATGCCCATCTCCCACCTCCCCCTACATCCATCAGTTCTCAGTTTTTGTCAGCATTCAAGAGTCTCTCATGGTTTGCCTCTCTCCCTTTCCCCCACCATTTTCCCCCTTCTTCTCCCCCTTGTTCCTCTGTCAAGTTCCTCCTAATCCTCCTATACGTGCAACATATGATATTTGTCCTTCTCTGCCTGACTTATTTCGCTCAGCATAACACCCTCAAGGTCCATCCATGTTGCTACACATGGCCAGATTTCATTGTTTCTCATTGCCATGTAGTATTCCATGGTATAGATAAACCACATCTTCTTGATCCATTCGTCCGTGATGGACACTTAGGCTCTTTCCATGTTTTCGCTATTGTGGAGAGTGCTGCTATGAACATTGGGGTACATGTGCTCCTATGCATCAGCATTTCTGTATCCCTTGGGTAAATTCCTAGCAGTGCTATTGCTGGGTCATAGGGGAGTTCTATTGTTATTTTCCTGAGGAACCTCCACACTGTTTTCCAGAGGGGCTGCAGTAGTTTGCATTCCCACCAACAGTGTAGGAGGGTGCCCGTTTCTCCACATCCTCGTCAGCATCTAGAGTTTTCTGATTTGCTCATTTTAGCCACTCTGACTGGCGTGAGGTGGTATCTCAGTGTTTTTAACCATTATTTTAGGCAGAGATCATTTTTATATTAAAAATACACACACCTTTGGGGCATCTGGGTGGCTCTGTTGGTTGAGTGTCTGACTTTGGCTCAGGTCATTATTTCAAAGCATATGAGCTTGAGCCCGGCATCAGACTCTGTGCTGACAGCTCAGAGCCTGGAGCCTGCTTTGGATCCTTCTCTCTCTGTCCTTCCCCCACTCGTGCTCTGTCTCTCAAAAATAAATTAACAATTAAAAAAAATTTTTTTAAATAAATAAAAATACATATACCCCCAAAAATGCCTTTTTAAAAGTAAAGTGATGGGGCGCCTGGGTGGCTTAGTCGGTTAAGCGTCCGACTTTCGCTTAGGTCATGATCTCGCGGTTCGTGGGTTCGAGCCCTGTGTCGGGCTCTGTGCTGTCTGCCAGCTCAGAACCTGGAGCCTATTTCAGAGTCTGTGACTCCCTCTCTCTCTGACCCTCCCCTGCTCACGCTGTCACTCTCTCTCTCTAAGAAATAAAAAAAAGTAAAGTGCTGGGGTACCTGATTGGCTCAGTCAGTGGACCACTCAACTTTAGATCTCAGGGTGGTGGGTTCAAGCCCCATGATGGGTACAGAAATTACCTGGGTGGCTCAGTCAGTTAAACACCCAACTCTTGATTTGGGCTCAAGTCAAGATCTCATGGTTGGGGAGTTGGGAGCCCTGCACTGGGCTTCAGGTAGCCTGGACCACATGCAGTCTGCTTAGGATTCTTTCTCTCCCTCTCTTTTTGCCCCTCTCTTGCTCACCCATTGGTTCTCTCTCTCTCTCTCTCTCAAAATAAAATAAACTTCTTAAAAATTAAAAAAAAAAGAAAAATAAAATCTTCATAAAATAAAAATTAAATTAAAATTAGATTTAAACATTTTTAAATAAAAATTTTAAAAAAAGGGTGCTTTCTGCTTCATCATCATTATCACTTTCATAAAGTGTTAAGGCTATCTTCTGCAAAATTATCAAAAGCACCTAGAACTGATTAAAACTTCAGGACAGTAAAATCAGATAAGATGCCAAAGTTCACTGGAACTCTAACATTACCAGCCCTGGTCTCTCTTGAGTCAGGTTTTTTTGTTAGGCTCTCGAAACCTTAAATAAACAATTCCAGCAGCCAGTGAAAACTGACACACCCAGAAACTCCCAGCGAAACGTTTACTTCATAGTTCACAACAGACTGTCCTATTCCATCTACAGGTGGCCTTGCCTGGAGCTAAAGGTCGAATGAAAACAGTCCTTAATACCTTCACACTTTATGGGGGGGGGAGGGGAGGAAAAAAAGGACAAGCAGGCTTCAAGGAGAGAGAGGTCAGGAACACAGGAACTATCATCTCAGTGGCCTATCCATACCACACCTGCTGATTTTCCTAAGGCTTTTGTTTTGGCTCCTTAACTCACTAGAAGAAAATCTCATCTTCGTTTCTTCCGATCAGACACACAGCAGGCCGGAGCTAAAGGGTCTTAGAGATGAGCCTGTCTTCAGCCCTGCCCTGCCCAGCAGTTCCCACCCTTAGCCTTCTTTTCTCCACCCCCACTGGCCAGAACGCACCTACTCTGGAACCTGTGTCCAGGATTTTCTCTCTCTCTTTTTTTTTTTTTTAGAAGATTTTTTTAAAAATTTATTTCTAGGAGAGAGAGAGAGAGAGAGAGACAGCATGAGCAAGGGAGGGTCAGAGAGAGAGAGAGTCACAGATTGAAACAGGCTTCAGGCTCTGAGCTGGCTGTCAGCACAGAGCCTGACGGGGGCTCGAACCCACGAACCGCGAGATCATGACCTAAGCGAAAGTCGGATGCTTAACCGACTAAGCCACCCAGGTGCCCCCTGTGTCCAGGATTCTCATCTAACCTTCACGGTAAGACTTCAATCTGCTCCAGGAACCCCATGATGCTAGTTTCTGAGGATGCTTCCAACAGCATCCTAGCAGGACTTCTGAGAAATTACGTCCTGCAGACAACTCTAAAGGCATGTTAGGTATCAGGAACACCTATTTCCGAGATACTAACACACACCTGTAGGAATAACAGTACAGTATACACAAAAAGGAAAGGGCTCCCATCTTTCTCTGCCTCACTGAAGTATTTCTTAGGTAAGCATCCACGCAGGATCAGTCACTGTGATTTGCTAGGCTGTTATTCATGTAAGAAGTTTAAACGTATGCCACCTGCTACCACTCCAAACCACCACTGCCAATATTGAGCCAAGACAGCAAGCATCCGGAGCGTTTCCCTCCAAAATGACAAGCAAGAAAATAAAAGGGGTGGGGGAGGAAGTGTTTTGTTTTCAAGCCAAGTCCTTTCTACACGATTCCTTTAGAAGCCATTTTGTTTCCGGGTCTAGGTACACTTCTTAAAAACGGAAATCTGACTTTCACCTTGCAGTAAAACAATTTCCACTTCTCATACCACCTTCTGAAAGTTCTGAGTAAAAACAGGAGGGTACAACTTTTGCAATATACACAGATAAAACTTCTAAGAACAGAGGTTCACAAAGTACCCAAAGTCAAGTTTAGAGATGGAAACCAGGAGGGTTAATAAAAGATCAGATATAGGCTGATTTTTTTTTAACACTTACCCATTCTTCGACATTGGGGGGTTGCTCATCATAAATATGTTCCTTGTCCCACAAAATATTTGACTTGTCATACCGGTCCATCTTACTTCGAGTTTTCACAGCAAAGAAAATTATTAAAGCAAAAGCCACAATCACCATGAATCCCAGCACAATGGCAATTGCCTAAAAATAGATTAAATATTGACAGTTAGATTTTAATTGTTTACTTTATCCTAATCCACTCTCGATAAATATCTAAGGCCCTACACTTACATATATGTGGTGTGATATAAAACTGATATAAAAAAGTTACGTTTTAGAAATATAAAATGTAGTCCACACCAGTTGGGCAGAGGCTAGCAACACATACGAGACTTGATTCAATACTCAGAACATCGCCCCATTTTAAATTATAGAAACCAGTTCCAAAGCTTGAGCACCAAGTGGCCTTCTTTTTACAAACAGATGAAAATGGCCAGTAAATTAACCCAATTGCTGGTATACTTCTAAAGGGCTTGAAAAATGTTATTCTCAGAAGTACCTTTAAATTTTTAATGTTTATTTTGAGAGAGAGACAGAGTGGGGCTGGGGGGAGGGGCACAGAGTGAGGGAGACAGAATCCAAAGCAGGCTCCAGGCTCTGAGCCACTGGCACAGAGTTCTACGCAGGGCTCAAACTCACGAGCTGTGAGATCATGACCTAAGCCAAATTTAGTGGTTTCACCAACTGAGCCACCCAGGTGCCCTCTCAGAAGTAGCTTTAAATACCCAATCATGTTACAATCTTATTCGTAACACATGCTTG
This sequence comes from Proteles cristata cristata, assembly GCA_017311185.1. Taxonomy (NCBI): domain Eukaryota; kingdom Metazoa; phylum Chordata; class Mammalia; order Carnivora; family Hyaenidae; genus Proteles; species Proteles cristata. The sequence goes on from JAESUZ010005390.1 coordinate 222,968, forward strand.
GCAAATCTTTTTATACTGAATGTAAATTCCAGTCTATAGTGGATCGACCCTACCATAAATTAGGCAAACATGATCTAACCAAGCTTTAAATTAGAGAAAATGACTGAATGATTCATTTAGTCTGGCAGGTGGTTTCCGTAGGGAGTCTTTTGTGTACTTGCAAGAAAGGGCCCTGTGACAAGGAATTCCTCCCCCTGACAGTTCTCCCAGTGGCTGATAAGCATGTTGAGTGGGCCACTGGCCTGCAGACACTTGAAATTAGGCAAGGACCAGGCCCCTGGCCTAGATTTTGCTCATGGGTAACAAGCGGGTCTCTTTGCAGCCATCTAACAGTGGTACCCTTCTTCAGTGAATACAAGTTGGGGACCTTCAGAGGACTAGAGAGACAGGGATGTGGTAAGGTAGGAATACCAATCCTCAGTCCTATTTACCAGAGACACATTCGAATGTCAGCAACACACATTCTGAAAACCTACATTTGCAGGGAAAACATTTCAATCTTCAAAACAATGATAGTTACTGGAGATGATCCAACCTCAAAAGAGTGACTCATTCACATAAAAGAACAAGAATTCCTGAGTCAGTATAAGGAGAAAAAAACAAAAACAAAACAGGGAAAAAAAGATTAGAAATCCATCAGGAAATAAAGATTAGCAAATTCACACCCATCAACATGGATAGAATCAAACAGAGAAAACATGGTGAGGATGTGTAGCAACTGCAATCCTCATACATTTCTGGTAAATGTAAAACAGCACAACCTGTTGAGAAAACAGTTCCTCAAGAGATTAAACACAGAGAAACTGGAGTTGCTGGGTGGCTCAGTTGGTTAAATGTCTGACTCTTGATTTGAGTTCAGGTCATGATCTCATGGTTCGCTGAGATACAGCCCAGTGCTAGGCTTTCAAATGACAGTGTGGAGCCTGCTTGCGATTTTCTCTCTCCCTCTAAATAAATAAACATTAAAAAAAAAAAAAAAAGCCCACAGAGACAACATAAGACCTAGCAATTCTACCCTTAGGTACATACGCAAGAGAAACTAAACTAAACTAAAACATGGGTTCACACAAGAACTTGTACACAAATGTTCAGAGCATTATTCTGAACAGCCAGTGTGGAAACATCCCAAATGTCCATCACCTGATGCATGGATAAATAATGGTACAGCCATACAATGGACTATTATTCAGCAATGAAAAGGAATTGACATCACATACTATAACATGGATGAACCCTGAAAACATCCATGTGACCTGAAAGAAGCCAATCAGAAGGATACCCAACTCGCTCGTTCAGGAGAGTGTAGGACTCCTGATCCCAGGGTCATGAGTTCAAGCCCCAGAATGGGTGTAGAGATGGTTAAACAAATAAAATTTTAAAAATGAAAGAAGCTTGGGTGCCTGGGTGGTTCATTTGGTTAAGCCTCCGATTTGGGTCCAGGTAATAATCACTGGGTCCATGAGTTTGAGCCCCACATCAGGGTCTCTGCTACCAGCATAGAGCTCAGATCCTCTATTCTCCCTCTCTCCCCTTCTGTCTCTCAAAAATAAATAAACTTTAAATAAATAAGTCTTTAAAAAAAAAAGAAGCCAATCATAAAAGACCACATATTGTGTGATTCTGTATATATGAAATATATATCCAGAATGGGCAAAAATATTCCATAGAATAGGATTAGTGGTTGCCTTGGTCTGGGAAAGGTTAGAGAAATGAGAAATTACTGGTAATTGTGTTATGGGGCTTCTTTGGGGATAGCGAAAATGTTCTAAAACTGATTATGGTGATGGATGCACAACTCTGAATATACTAAAAACTACCGAATCCAACTTTAAATGGATGAGCTATATGGTATGTTAATAATATCCTAATAATGACACCAGACCCTCTCCAGATCCTGATTTAAACAGAAGTAAGACCTTGTCATCAATACTTTTAACAAGTTTCCCAAGTGATTCTATTAAGCCTCCCGAAAGCCTCTATCCAAAGCAGGGCAGGGAGAAAACCAGCCATACCTCTTGGGGATCCACCACACAGTAGTGGTACAAATACTGATCCATGTAGAATCCACTAGTTCCAGCTGTATAAAACTGGTTGCAGATAGCATATATCTGTGAACTATACAGAGAGCCAGAAGCCTGCGCAGTTGGGTTGACTCCCATTATATAGACAATTGTGGCAATAAACATCATGATGCCAAGGATAGCACTCAGTATTATTACAGTCAAGTAATATCTTCTTGTTCTAGAAATTTCAGATCTTATAACGCTGGTAACAAAGATCACCAATGCAGCAATGAAACAAAAGGCAACCATGGCCAGGAGGAAGCCCTTGGCTGCTCTTGGATCTGTGTAGCCTCCATAGCCATAACCATAGCCATAGCCATAGCCGTAGCCAGTTCCGTAGGTACCAAAGCCACCTCCGTAAGGGTAGCCTATACTGCCTCCCATTAAGCCAGTTCCATAGCCTCGATCCCAGGCAAGCGTGGAGGCGACACAGGCAAATATGGCAATGCACATCACGATCACAAGCATAGACAGAATCCGAATCACTCCTGGAGGAGAGGTCCATTTATAGAAGTGAAGAATTTCATCTTCGGGGTAGAAAGAATACGCCGGCTGAGACAGCATTGGTCGAACGTGCATGTCTCCACCATACATATCATTGCTTGGGGCATAATGATTGGGTTTGCTGAAATACATGAAAACAATTTCAAGTTAGTACTGTTTGGAGGTAAGGAGGAAGAACATACAATGTACCTGGAGTACCTGAAACTCTCCAGTGGCAAATAAAACTATTATTAGTACCACCCCACTACAATGCAACAACACTTTATGTCACACACACCCCCCACTCCCGCCAAATTCAAATGTCGACATCTTAAACTCCAATGTGATGCTATTAGGAAGTGGACTAATAAGGTTATGACATGGAGCCCTCATGAATGGACACAGTGCCTTTATAAAAGAGACTCCTTCTACCTTGTGAGGGGACACAACCCCAAGGTGGTAGTCTGCAACCCAGAAGATGGACTTCACTAGAACCTGACCACAGTGGCACCTGATCTTGGACTTTCAGCCTCCAGAACTGTGAGAGATAAATGTATGTTGTTTATAAGTCACCGGTCTGTGGTACTGTTAAAGCAAGCTGGCTGCAGCTACCGAGGCACCCACTGAACAGTACAAGTTTCTGCGTCAGAATCTCCTGGGGGGGCTTGTGAATACAGAGACTGTTGGTCCCCAAACCCAAGGTGCTGATTCTGCAGGTACAGGGTAGGACAAGTTTCCAGATGCCGCTCATGCAGCCAGTCTGGGAAGCATGCGCTGAGCATGACTGCTCTAATCTCTACGGAGTAGAGGTTCCCAAATTTCCTGCAAATCAGAAGCACCTGTGGAATGGGTACAATCCCTAGATGGAGCATTCCATACCAGTTAAACTGTAATCCCCGGGGAGGAGGGGCCAAGCAGTTTAGAACAAGGATGTCAACCCTACTGATTGAGGGACCTGAGACCAGTGCATTCAGACAGACACCTAAAGTGGCCTAACCAGGGTCATGTCCAATTCTTGGCAGCCTCACTCTCCTACCTGAGAAATCACCTTCACTCATTCATTCATTCATTCACGTGATAGCTATTTAATGGAGCCACGAAGCTGTTGTGTGGTACGCACTGTGCCAGTTACTGAGGATACAACAATGAACAAGAGGGTCTCAGTTTAGACCCCTCACAGGTCAGTTATGATAAGAGTTACAAAGTAAGTCAAATATGCAATGAGGACTCATCATGGTGATGCCTAATTACATCTTTATAAAGTCACTTTGCAGAGGGGCCTGGATGGCTCAGTCAGGTGAGTGTCTGACTCTTGATCTGAGCTCAGGTCATGATCCCTGGGTCATGGAATTGAGTCCCACGTCGGGCTCTGCACTAATCATGGAACCTGTTTAGAATTCTCTCTCTCTCTCTCTCTCTTCTCTTTCCCTCTGCCACTCTCCCCCTCTTTCAAAACAAAACAAAAAACAAAAAAAGCTACTGTGCAAACTTCAGTAATTCAATCATAAACATCATTTATGTGTGGGAAAACAGGCACATTTATGTGTGGACACACTGAATCTGAGAAATGTGGGTCCTGTGGGGAACAAAATTTAATTGCTAAACTGACCTCATTCCCTTTTGTTTCTGCCATTATTTTCTTGGTCCACTTCTGTTAGTCCAAAGCAAGATATCTTACTACTGGGTGCTGCTAACCACATGAATTCAAGAAACTTGAACTACTTGGATATTTGGGATGTCTCCATCTGGGGCTGTTATGAACAACTTAGCTCTGAACATCATGGAACTTGTGACCTCATACACAAAAGCACTTCTTTTTATTTTTTTTAAATTGTTTAATTTTTCTTCTTAGTTTATTGTCAAGTTGGTTTACATACAACACCCAGTGCTCATCCCAACAAGTGCCCTCCTCCATGCCCATCACCCCCCTTCCCCTCTCCCCTACCCCCATCAGGCCTCAGTTTGTTTTCAGCATTCAAGAGTCTCTCATGGTTTGCCTCCCTCCCTCTCCCCCACTATTTTCCCCTTCTTCTCCGGCATCATGCTCCGTTAATTTCCTCCTAATCTACCTATATGTGCAAACATATGGTATCTGTCCTTCTCTGCCTGACTTATTTCACTCAGCATAAACACCCTCTAGTTCCATCCATGTTGCTACACGTGGCCAGATTTCATTCTTTCTCATTGCCATGGAGTATTCCATTGTATAGGTAAACCACATCCTCTTGATCCACTAGTCAAGAGGATGGTTGATGGACATGGCTGATGGACACTTAGGCTCTTTCCATGTTTTGGCTGTTGCTGAACGTGCTGCTATGAACATTGGGGTCCATGTGCCCCTATGCATCAGCACTCCTGTATCTCAGTGTTGAAGTTTTTTCCAAAATGATTATTTCAATAAAAATTTTTTTAAATACTTTTTATTCATTTCTGGGAGACAAGAAGAGAGGAAGAGTGCAAGCAGGGTAGGGGCAGAGAGAGAGGGAGACAGAATCTGAAGCAGGGTCCAGGCTCTGACCTGTCAGCACAGAGCCTGATGCAGGACTCAAAGTCATGAACCCACAAACCGTGAAAACGTGACCTGAGCCTAAGTAGGACACTTAACTGATTGAGCAACTCAGGTGCCCCTACAAAATGATTGTATCAGTTTTAAAAAGGATTATTCCACTTAAAATCCCATTAACATTGTAACATTCACAGAAACTCTGTTTATAATAACTCCAAACAGGAAAGAGTCCAAACGTCTCCCTAGAGTGGAGAGCTAACTGTAACATATCCACAGGACAGAACGCTACAGGGCTGTGCTGTCTAATATGGTAGCCACTAGCCACATGATCCACTGAGCACTTGAAATGTAGCTAGTCCAAACTGAGATATGTTGGTAACTGTAAAATACGTAATGATCAAAGTATAAAAAAAACATGTAACACCATCAAGGGAAAACTCTAATATTAACTATGTACATGGTGACAATGTTTTGTCAATGAAGGTTCATCAATTATAACACAGGTGCCACCCTGAGAGGGGATACGGAGACAGGTAATGTATGTTATAAGGGCAGGGGCATATGGGAAATCTCTGTACCCTCCTCTCCATTCTGCTGTGAATGTAAAGCTGCTCTAAAAAATAACGACTATTAACAAGGAATGTAAACTACCTCATGAGTAAGAGTTTCTATCACATGTTGAAATAACAGTTTAAGTATATTGGGCTAAGTGAATTATTATTAATATGGTTAGAAGAAACAAAAAATACATGGATTGTTCACATTTTATTTCTACAGCATTGCTCTAAAGCAAAAAAAAGTTAAATAACAAGTAAAACTAAAATGCATTGTTTAGATGTATAAAATGGTTAAATAGAAAAGAAAAGAAAAAAAAGAAAGAGAAAATCAAGTGATAATCATATGTCAGAAGAGTGATTTCCAGGGAAAGGAGAAGACACAGGATGGACTTGAAGATGCTCTATTTCGGAGAGCCTGGGTGGCTCAGTCAGTTGGGCGGCGGACTTCGGCTCAGGTCATGATCTCATGGTTCATGGGTTCCAGCCCCGCATCGGGCTTTGTGCTGACAGCTCGCTCACAGCCAGGAGCCTGTTTCAGATTCTATGTCTCCCTCTCTCTCAGACACTCCCCTGCTCACGCTGTCTCTCTCTCTCTCTTTCTCAGAAATAAAAATAAAACATTTAAGAAAAAAAAAAGATGCTCTATTTCTTTTTTTTTTAATATTTATTTTTTAGAGAAAAAGAGACCGCGAGCAGGGGAGGGGCAGAGAGAGAAGGAGACACAGAATCCGAAGCAGCTCCAGGCTCTGAGCTGTCAGCACAGAGCCCAATGCGGGGTTAAACCCACAAACTGTGAGATCATGACCTGAGCCGAAGTCGGACACTTAACTGACCGAGCCACCCAGGCACCCCGAAGGTGCTCTATTTCTTGACCTACATGATGATTATGCTTTGTGCTTATTTCACTCATCATTCCATACACATGTTCTGTGCCCTTTTCTATGTGTGTGTGGTATTTCACCAAGGTTTACAGGGCCAGAGTAACAGAACACAACCCCTACTACAGTTATCAAAGACTTGAAGCTACAAACTACTCAAAGGAAGAAATTCCTATCAAAGTTTGATAACAAATTAAAATTTTTTCATTCTTAAATCCTCAAATGACTAGGGATGCCAGGAACCCTGAACTTTGCTTCTTGGTTTTATAATGACAGGAATCAGTCTAAGGATGTGGATGGGGTGCCTAAGTGGCTCAGTCAGTTACGCACCTGACTCCTGATCTCAGCTCAGGTCATTATCTCACAGTTTGTAGGTTCGAGCCCCATGTCGGGTTCTGCACTGATGGTGCAGAGCCTGCTTGGGATTCTGTCTCTCCACTCTGCCCCTCCCCAGCTTGTGCTCTCTCTCTCTCCCTCTCTCTCTAAAAAAATAAACTTACAAAAAAAAACCCCTAACAATGTGGAAGACATTATGCGAAGTGAAAGAACCAGCCACAGAGGTTCTTGCAATCATATATTGCATGATTACACTTGTATGAAATGTCTAACATGGAACAATCTAGAAACAGAAAGTGGATTGCTGATAGCCTAGTACTAGAGGGAAATGAGGACTACCTGCTGATCAGGAGTGATGAAAATGTTCTAAAATTGATGTGGTGATGGTTGCACAACTCTGTGAATATACTAAACCCATTAAACAGTCCATTCTAAATGGGTGAATTATTTGGTGTGTGAACTGTATCTCAATAGAGTATTACTAGAAAACTGACAAGGAGTCAATTTTAGGGCTAGTCACTTAAACAAGGCATTAATAAAGAAGCTTCATACCATTTGTGAAAAAACAAAAAGGAATAAATATACCCAAAATGTAAGCCTAAACCATCTAGAAGCTAACATCAGAAACAGGTGACAATAGGGGTGTCTGGGTGGTTCAGTGAGTTAAGTGTCTGACCCTTAATTTTGGCTCAAGTCATGATTCCAGGGTTGTGGGATTGAGCCCTGAGCTGGACTCTGCACTAAGTGCGGAGTCTGCTTGGGATTCTCTCTCTCCTTCTCACTCACGCTGTCTCTCCCTTGCCCATTTAAGCGTGCACCTGCTCTATCTTGCAAGGAAAGAAAGGAAAGAAAGGAAGAAAGGAAAGAAAGGAAAGAAAGGGAAGGAAAGAAGGAAGGAGGGAAAGGGAAGAGAAAGAAGGAGGGAAGGGAAGGGAAGGGAAGGGAAGGGAAGGAGGAGGGAAGGGAAGGAGGAGGGAAGGGAAGGAGGAGAGAGGGAGGGGAGGGGAGGGGAGAAAGGAAGGAAGAACAGTTGACAACAGTTGCCTCTGCAAAGAAAAACTGGCATCCTGGAAGTTAAGTGGCAGAGGGATACTAACTTTCACTTTATATCCTGTTTCAATTTCAATTTATAAACACATTTTTTTTTAATATTTATTTTTGAGAGAGAGAGAGAGAGAGACAGCGTGAGCAGGAGAAGGGCAGAGAGAAAGGGAGACAGAGAATCTAAAGCAGGCTCCAGGCTCTGAGCTGTCAGCACAGAACTCAACTCAGGATTCGAACCCACAAACCTGTGAGATCATGACTTGAGCTGAAGTCAGATGCTTAACTGACTCAGCCACCCAGCAACCCTGAACACATACTTTTAACAGCAAACACTTAACAGATGAAAATCTCAACTATACATATTTTTAACATGTGACAGTCTTAAAAAGAAAAAAAAACAACTAAAGATTACTTACAATTCATCAGGTCTATAAGGAGGTGGACTTTCAAAAGGCCTCGATGACATGGCTGATGGCAAGGATCACCTGATCTTCAGGATAAGCGCTGCTAGGTAGCTTCCACGATAAGCCAATCTAAGCAATATAAGTGGGATAATGGTGTTACTACTGACCTCAGAGCTCCCTGCCATCTGCTAAGAAAACTAATGATACCTATCTCTAGTAACTTGTCACACCGTGATTATTTCTCTTGTCCTTCTCACTGCCATCTTTATACAATGGAGTATAAAGTATATTCCTTGAGTACAGGAAATCACTGAGCATAGGAATCATTCAGTCTGGTTGTCCTTACAGCCCAAAGCACCACACTCTGCATATGGCTGGCATACAAATATTAACTTTCATTGCTAAGTTGTAGTATTAAAAAATTCACAAAGTTTTCACAGCACAGGTAAAAACTGGTAATTTTCTACTGGCACAAAAACAGACACTCAGATCAGTGGAACAGAATAAAGAACCCAGAAATGGACCCACAAATATATGGCCAACTCATCTTTGACAAAGCAGGAAAGAATATCCAGTGGAAAAAAGATAGTCTCTGTAGCAAATGCTGTTGGGAAACTGGACAGTGACATGCAGAAAAATGGACCTGGACCACTTTCTTAACACCATACACAAAAATAAACTCAAAATGAATGAAAGACCTAAACATAAGACAGGAGGCCATCAAAAAAAAACCCTAGAGGAGAATTCAGGCAAATCTTCGACCTCAGCCACAGCAATTTCTTTTTTTTTATTATTTTTATTTTTATTATTTTTTTAATGTTTTATTTATTTCTAGGAGAGAGAGAGAGACAGCGTGAGCAGGGGAGGGTCAGAGAGAGAGGGAGTCACAGACTCTGAAACAGGCTCCAGGCTCTGAGCTGGCAGTCAGCACAGAGCTCGAACCCACGAACTGTGAGATCATGATCCAAGCGAAAGTCGGATGCTTAACCGACTAAGCCACCCAGGCGCCCCAGCCACAGCAATTTCTTACTCAACATGTCTCTGAAGGTAAGGGAAACAAAAGCAAATGTGAACCATTGGGACCTCATCAAAATAAAAAGTTTCTGCACAGTGAAGGAAACAATCAGCAAAACTAAAAGACAACCGATGGAATGGGAGAAGATACCTGCAAAAGACATACCAGATAAAGGGTTAGTATCCAAAATCTATAAAGAGTTTATCAAACTCAACATCCAAAAAACAAATAATCCAGTGAGTAAATGGGCAAATGACATGAATAGACACTTCTCCAAAGAAGTCATCCAGATGGCCAACAGACACATGAAAACATGCTCAACATCACTCATTATCCGGTATATACAAATCAAAACCACACCGAGATACCACCTCACACCTGTCAGAACGGCTAACATTAACAACTCAGGCAACAACAACAGGGTGGAGAAAGAGGAGCTCTTCTGCACTGCTGGTGGGAGTGCAAACGGGTGCAGCCGCTCTGGAAAACAGTATGGACGTTCCTCAAAAAAATTAAAAATAGAACTACCCTATGACCCAGCAATTAAACTACTAGGTAGGTTTTTATCCAAGGGATACAGGTGTGCTGTCTCAAAGGGGCACATGCACCCCAATGTTTATAGCAGCGCTATCAACAATGGCTAAAGTATGGAAAGAGCCCAAATGTCCATCAATAGATGAATGGATAAAGATGATGTGGTGTACACACACACACACACACACACACACACACACACACACAATGGAGTATTACTCAGCAATCCAAAAGAATGAAATCTTGCCATTTGCAACTACATGGATCGAACTAGATGGTATTATGTTATGGGGAAACTAGCCAGTCACAGAAATACAAATATCATATGACTTTACTCATAAGAGGACTTTAAGATACAAAACAGATGAACATAAGGGAAGGGAAGCAAAAATAATATAAAAACTGGGAGGGGGACAAAACATAAGAGACTCCTAAATAAAGAGAACAGAGAGGGTTGCTGGAGGGGTTGTGGGAGAGGAGATGGGCTAAATGGGTAAGGGACTTAAGGCATCTACTCCTGAAATCATTGTTGCACCATGTGCTAACTTGCATGTAAATTATAAAAAATAAACAAATTACAGAAGGAAAAAAATTGGTAATTTTCAAAACAGTCCCTTCAAAGAACAAGAAACAAAAAAAGAAAACTTCTTAAAACATATTTATTGTTTCATATTACTTCTGAAAGGTCATATAAAAAGAGAATGCATATGAAAGTGCATATAGAGGTGTGTCTAGCACATACTTGTCTCTGGTTTAAAAGTATGCCTTTAGGGGTGCCTGGGTGGCTCAGTCAGTTGGACGGGCAACTTCGGCTCAGGTCATGATCTCACGGTCCATGGGTTCGAACCCCATGTCGGGCTCTGTGCTGTCCACTCAGAGCCTCGAGCCTGCTTCAGATTCTGTGATTCCCGCTCTCTCTGGCCCTCCCCCACTCAAGCTCTCTCTCTCTCTGTCTCAAAAGTAAAATAAACATTGAAAAATTTTTTTTTTAAAAACAAAAATAAATAAATAAAAGTATGCCTTTATCATTATAAATTATTACACAATTCATCTATGGGTGGTAGGATTATGGGCACTTTTCCCTTTTCCAAGTCTTCAAAATTGAGCATAACATTTACAAAAAAGGAGAAAACATTAATTATGTGTTATATTAAAGAGTCTTCTTCCCTAAGAGAAAAGCAGTATGATTTTTGTTCTAAAATTGCTCAGAGTACAATCCCTAAACTTCTGAGAGGCAATTTCACTCAATCAACAAGTACTTATTAAGTGTCTGTCTACACTATACCATGGGAGGCTGTGGAAGTACTACCGAAGGTCACACACAAAGAAAAAAGCAAGTACAATAGGCAGTTATTTAGTTTTCAGGGTTGACTACATGAACAAGCACAAGATAGGGAAACACAGAGAAGAAAGACCAAGACCTGAAGAGGAAGAGAGGAAACTTGTGGTGGGGTGGGGGTGGCAGGGATAGGAAGGTCACTTGAGCAAGATCTACTATCTGCATATATTAAAGGGTCTAATATTTTTTTTCCTTTCCAAAAAAGTAGGTACAAGTAAGGTATTATGTTAGTAAAGTAAGTAAATTCAAACTCTAAATTTTGTTCTTTAAAATCAATGGCAACTATCTTCCACATCCTCAAGGACTCTCAAGTCCAAATTTCTCAGAAGAAAATAATGCCCGAATGTCCATTAGGTAAAACCTCAAAGATGGAAACAGACTGAATGTTAGGAACACCAACAGAATTAGCATGATTTTCCAAACACAGTGAGGGAAGACGACTTCTTTGTTTTTTCTTTAAAAAAATATTTGATTGAAGTGTTAACATACAAAAAAAGTACACAAATCCTAAGGGTACTGAGACCTTTAAGTAGCACCCAAATGTACATATAAATGGGGAATTGAGGCAATTAGCACATTACAGTGTTCTGGAAGAGTAAAAGCCCAGATTGGCTTCCTAACGGATGTCCAGAAAAATAACATTACGAAAAACTGAACTTAAACACTACTTAATGCAGGACTCTAGATGTGAAACTGAACGTCAAATACTGACAAACTGACCTTAGAGGACTCTTAACCCTTTTACAGCCATGGCTTACTCATTCAAGACTATGCCAAAAATTCCAGGCTCCTTGGTGGTTTTTTGTTTTCTTTTGGCTTTTTTAAGTACCCTCTATGTGCAACGTATGGCATGAAGCCATGATCCCCTGCGATCAAGAGTCGCATTTTCCACTGAGCCAGCCAGGAACTCCTCCATGGTAGTTTTTGAAAACTTCTCAATTAATCCAGACCCAGGCCAAAGTTTAACTTTTGTCAGAAATCCAGACAAAAAAAAATCCCTTTCCTGGATTCAGAGTTTTGTTATCAAATCTCCGCTAATACCAGAGATTTTATTTTGTGAAAAAATAATTTTAGGAAGCCTATCAAGGACAAGTCATGGCGTATCAACTTCATTTCCTTTTCTGAGAAGGTTACCGGCCTGGAAGATGAAGCCTGCAGACCTGCAGCACATCCCTAAGCACAGCCTGCATGCTCAGGCACGGTCCTCTGGGACTAGAAAATAAAATCTAAATAGGATGAAAGAATGGAGCATTTAGGTCCCCTCCACGGAGGTCGTTTTGGTGACCACAGACAAGGTGGGCAAGCTGACAAAATGCTGGCAAGGATAACTAACCCAAGGACTCCGAGTACATCACAGTGTCCGCAGGGCCAGAATGATGGGCTACCACAAACGGAGTGGTTTTAATAGCTCACAACTGGAGAGGACAAATTCTGCTGGTCTTCTGTGAACCTCACTACTCTCCTAGGCCAAAGGGCTGGGGACAAGCCTGACTTCTAGGCTGGAATAATGAAGATAACCTATGAAGGAAGATGAGTAAAAGGATTCACAGCAAGGTAGTTATCTTGAAGGTAAGCAATTTCAGTGTTTAGGCACTTTCGGTACGTTATGCTCATTTTCGAATACTGGTGGCATGAATAAATCATTTTACAAATGTAGACTCAATTTTTATTTTATTTAAAAAATTTTTAAGTTTACTTACATATTTTGAGAAAGAGAGAGAGCACGAGTGGGGTAGGGGCAAAGAGAGAGGGAGAGAGGATCCCAAGCAGGCTCCAAAACGTCCGTGCAGAGCCCGATGTGGGGCTCAAACACATGAACCGTGAGATCAAGACCTGAGTCCGGTTAAGTCGGACACTTAACCGACTGAGTCACCCAGGCACCCCTAGACTCAATTTCTGGAAGTGCATTTCCTTGGTGAGAATTTCAACAAAGTTAACAAGCTATCCCAAACTTTGGCAGTATTCACAGACAGTGCTTAGATCTAGGAATGATACAGTTATGAAAAAGAAACAAACGTCTGCATAACCCTGAAATCTGTACATCATGTTCCAAGCAAGTGCTTCTCTAGGAGGTGACTAACAGTGTTAAAGAACTAGAAAAATCATGTCTTAAGACAGATGATTGAAAAAACAGGAAATGTTTGGCCCAGACAAATCAACATGTAGAAGGACCAGTATAGCAGCCTTCAGATATCTGCACAGCTGGCTTTGTAGTCCTAGAAACCATTCTTTGAAGAAAAGATGCCACAGGGTCAGATTTCATGTCAATGTTAGGAAGCCTCTCCCTTACCCTGACTCCACACACCCTTCAAAAATAACAAACAACAATGTGCTCTCAAGCCATGTGTGCAAAACTTAAGTTGTTTGATATTTTAAGGGGACTGGACTGAAGGAATTCTAACGTCCCCTTTAAGGCAGTCGGAACTATGCTTTAAGGCCACAGCCAGAAGGAGAAAAAAGGACCAAGAACCGACTGTTACAACCCAATGTCCAGCACAGTAATATTAACATTATCTGTTCAATAAATGTATGTTGAGTGAAGGACAAAACGAATGAAAAGGATACAGGATCTGGCCTAGGGGCTCAATGCTCACCATCAAAGAACCTGTACCATGTGAATGACAGGACATCAATCAAACAGCTGAGTAAAAGTCCAAAGCATAGGACAAACAACAGACTCTTCCAAAATACGTAAAGCTGATTAACGTGAAAATACTTAAAATGTTCTCTTCTTGAAAATGTTTACTGGCCAAAGCTGTCTTTATAGAAACCTAAGCCAAGAGAAAGCCTGGAAATGCTGTCCCCCTGATTAATTCTTTGAAGCAACTGTCAGTTAAGTAAAACATAAACTTTATCTTATTTAAGGGGAACCTATTTCTTTTCAATCATATGCAGCAACAGTTAATCTGCCTTAAGGAAGTTTTTAGCGGCACGTGGGTGGCTCAGTCGGTTAAGCGTCCCACTTTATCTCAAGTCATGATATCACGGTTCTTGAGCTCGAGCCCCACGTTGGGTTCTGACGGCTGGGAGCCTGGACTCTGCTTCAGATTCCGTGTCTCCCTCTCTCTCTTCCCCTCCCCAACTCATGCTCTGTCTTTCAAAAAACAAATAAATGTTAGGGCGCCTAGATGGCTCAGTTGGTTAAGCATCGACTTTGGCTCAGGTCATGATCTCACAGTTTGTAGGTTTGAGCCCTGCATCGGGCTCTGTGCTGACAGCTAACTCAGAGCCTGAAGGCTGCTTCAAATTCTGTATCTCCCTCTCTCTCTGACCCTCCCCAGCTAGTGCTGTCTCTCTCTCTCTCAGAAATAAATTTAAAAAACATTAAAAATCTTTTTAATAAATAAATAAATATTTTACAAATTTTAAGAATTTTTCAAAAATTGTGCCTGGTATTAAATGATTATATCTTGGCACATAATTAGTAAATTGTCTACACTTTTAAAATTAGGCAGATTTTGAAACAGACTAGCTCTATATCAGAAATTGAATTTTTGATAAGACCTCCAGATGATTTTTTTAAGTTTATTTATTTTGTGAGAGAAAAAAAACACAAACAAAACAAGGTTGGGAAGGGGGATCCCAAGCTGCCTCCACACTAACACAGGGCTCCATCCCATGAACTGTGAGATCATGACGTGAGCCGAAATCAAGAGTTGGCCACTCAACTGATTGAGCCACCCAGTTGCGTCTCTCCACATGATTTTTTTCCCAAAAACTTGTTTTTAATGTCCATTTACTTTTAAGAGACAGAGAGATAGTGAGAGCAGCAGGGCAGAGAGAGACACACACACAGAATCAGAAGTAGGCTGCAGGCTTCAAGCTTTCAGCACAGAGCCCGATGTGGGGCTTAAACCCATTAAGCATGAGATCATGACTTGAGCCAAAGTTGGATGTTTAATCGACTGAGTCACCCAGGTGCCCCTGCAGATGATTTTTAAGCACACCATATATTTTTAGCATCACTGCATCGACTAGAAGCATCAATCCAAGGAGGGCCTTGATCTTGTCAGTTTCCTGTCTATAATGCCTAGATCTATACATGGCGGACACCAGCTGTCCAGCTTTCATCTCAAATGTCACCTCTTCAGAGGTGCTCTCCCTGTCATTCACTCTACCCACCAAACCCATTTTATTCTCAGAGCAAATTTTCCTCAATTACTATTTTCTTTTTATCTTTTAAACTGCCACCATCTCCATCCTCCACTGGCACACCAGCCTTACAAGCTCCCAGATGTCTGTCATGACCATCACTCTTCTTCCTGATCCCTACAGTCCCTGGTACACAGTGGTGGTCAATCAACATTTGATTTATAAAACCAACAGCCCATATTAGAGTTGGGATTTCAGTACAGCTGTGAATGCCCTCAAGTTCTTCACAAACTTGAAGGCACTAAATATCCTTTACATTCAACCAAATCAGTTAAGTGTTTACAGTCTGAAGGAAAGGGAGAGTAATGGGTCAAACATTCAACCATGGACATCATTTGGTAGCTTGCTGAAAAACAGAATTCCAGGACCCACATGTGACCTATGAATCAGAATCTGTGTTAATAAGATCCCCAAGTAACTCATACCATATTCAAGATTAGCAAGCAGTAAGTTGCAGAACAGCTCTAAGCCTAGAAGCTAAAATAAAAAGTGTAACAAAAATCCTCATGGTCTTTTTTTTACCTCAGTACGTCCAGAAATAATAACGTGGATGAAAAAAGCTCACTAGGGATTCCAATCAAGTAAGCCTTAAAATCCAACTGAAGAAAACTTCTCTTCTGGCAGGCTCCCGGGCAGGTGAAAGACTTTCTATCAGCTAACTTGTGTGGTTAAAAGTAATATCATATGGGGCACCCGAGTGGCTTAGTAGGTTAAGCCTCTGACTTCGACTCAGGTCATGATCTCCCTGTTTGTGAGTTCAAGCCAGTGCAGGGCTCTGTGCTGACAGCTCAGAGACTGGAGCCTCCTTCAGGTTCTGTGTCTTCCCCTCTCTGCCCCTCCCATGCTCATGCTGTCTCTTTCTGTCTCTCAATAATAAATAAAAGCGTTAAAAAAAAAATTTTAAGGAGTCTCTTACAATTTTCAAAGGGCAATAATTCCAACATCTTAAAAAAAAAAAAAGACGTTTATCTTCACATCAAACAAGATTTGGAAATATTCCATGAGACCACAGGGACCAGTCAAAGGTAGAGTGTTCCAGAAAAACACCCTATCGTCCTGGTGCTGGAATATCCAGGACTGCTTCTTGTCCACTATAACCTCCCTGATTAGATGAAACAGGTTTCAAGCCACAAAATTTGTAACATGTTTTCCCTACCGGTGTTTTATCTTTAAAATGGAGTTCTAATAAGACTTACCTTTCAGAGTTGATAAACAATACAAAGCACAGAACTCTTTTTAGCACAGCACTTAGTTAGGAGGCACTGCTCATCATTTCCCTGAACAGCCTGGAAACTGCACAAATCTCACCATCCACCTCTCCATCATTTAACCAAGGAGGCACCTGGTAACTACAGAAATGCAGAACTACACAAAAGTGTTGCTTGGAGGACACAGCTAATACTGTGGCTTCACCATTTACAAGGTCTGTTTTAAAATACCGTAAAGGGAAAATACTCATTTGTACCGTGCCAAAGAAGCCCTGTTACACTGGGAATCGGCAGCTTGAGAAATCTACCCCCGTCTAGAATTACCCTTCAGTTACAGCAAGAATCACCAGAAGCGCCTTAATGGGAAGGTTTCACCCTTTCCAAGGATCCCAATAATACACCTGTTGTGCGGGAGGGCCACACACTAACCTGGAACCCGGCCTCTTCCCCCGCCCCCGGTCATTTCCCAGGTGGGAGTTTGCCCAGACAGCCCAAGGGCCGGCCAGGGGATGCCGTGGCTTCTCGGGGTTAGTCGCTTCACCTGGGGCACAGGGGGTCGGAGCTGCTCCTCCAGCCCCAAAGAGCAGAGGCCATTTTGGCCCCTCAACCCTGCTCTCCCCGCACACTTCCTCCGACCCAGGGAACATGTCGGCAGGCCGCGCGCCGGCCGGCCCTTCCCTGGAGGTCTCTAAGCCCGCGGCAATTGCGCGTCTGTGCGCCCCGGCCGGTGCGCGCCAGCGCGCGGCCAGCAGGGACCGCCCGGAGGCAGGTCCGCCCACCTGGCGGCCGCCTCTGGGTCACGGGTGAGGATCCCCAGCGCGAGCAGCTTCCCTCGAAATACAGCCTCGCTCGAAATTAAATCCCCGCCCCCAGGCTTAAATCGACGCGCGCTCCAACAACTCCCATTAACTGGATTCCAAAGAGCCGGCCGGACCACCCCACGGCTCTAGGAACACTTCACGGATTAAACCGGTCACCTCCCTCCCCGCCCCGTACCCAAAGGGTGAGTGGGGCGGATTCGATGCGGTCTCTCCCCGCCGCCGGGATCCAAGTGCCCCGGTCTCCAGCCCTCAGACTCAGGACCCCGGAGGACCCCGCGCGCGCCCCACTCCCTGAGGGCCTCCCACCTCTGCGCTCGCTCAGTTCGGGAACGGCCCGTCCGCCCCCCTTTAAAGCGAGAAGGTGCCCGCGCCACCTGGACTCGGGGAGTTTGGACGCGTTTCCGCCTAAAGAGCTGATCGGCGGCTCCAAGCGGCCCTTCGCTGGGGGAGGCAGCCTCGGGATTAGCCCAGCGCTGCTCCCTCGGCGGGTCCGCGCCCCTCCGGCTCCCGCCAGCCCCAGCCTAGAGGCGAAACCGCCACCGAAACTAGCGCCGGGCGTCCTCCCCGCCGCGTCTCCCCTACCCGCCTGGAGCCACGATCCCCCCGCGGGTGCTGTGGGGCCACCGTGAGCCCCCGGCGCCGCGCCCAACTCCCCCCTACTCACTGCAGCCCCGCCCGACCCACCGAGGAGCGCGCTTACCTGGCGAGCGCACCTGACGCTGTGCCGGCCGCCCGCCAGCAGCCCGGGACCTGGCTGGGAACTCTGTAGATCCTCCGCCTCCACTCCTCCTCTCCTCCTTCCCGCCCCCCGCCCCCCATCCCTGCAGTCCGGCCCCCGGGCATGCGCACCACCGCCAGGCGGGGGGTGGAGGTCCGCGGCCGCGAGCTGGCCCGCCTCACCTGTTCCACCCAGCGCGGGCTCTTGGGCGCTGTGGCTTGCTTTCCCCGGAGTCCCGCGGCCTCCAGCAGGGGAAGGAGAAGGTCGGGGGCGGAGGGGGGGGTGTGTGTGAACCCCGGCGAGGAATTGTGTCGTGGCCGTCTCCTCCCTGGTGACCCATTCACCTGAAACTCGGATGGGAGGGGGAAGGGAACCGAGGAGGAGGAGGCGGGAGGGAGCAGCCCTTCTCCGCACACTCTCGCAGCGATCCCAGTTAAAGGAACCGCGCAGCTTTGGGGACCGAGCGGAGAGGAGTGGCCCCCGCTCCCAGAAGGTGGGGGTGGTCGAGGACCGCCCTGCGGCGCGCTCGGAGCTCCTCACACAGAAGACGAGAGGCGGAGGGAGATCAGGACGCGACTCTTAACTCTGAAGGGGGTCCCAGGGTGCTCAGCACTCTGACACGAAAGGCAGGTCCTTACCCAACAATTTTCTGTTCCTAAAATTTGGTTAAAATTTTGTTGGAAAGCAGCCAGAAATGGGAGATTTGCGAAAGCCACTTGTAAATTAAGGAGCTGGCTCTGGATTTCTGGAGCCAGACAAAAAGACTATTACTCAGAGTGGTTAAATGAAGGTGAAGTATGATGGATCTTGTTGGTAAATTTGCTGTAAAAATAAAGTGCATACTGTAGTATACATTAATGCCACCTCAAGATCCTTTGCCCACTCCCACCCCTAAGGGATTTAAACTATTTTAGTGTTCTCTTAGCTTAAAAAAAAAAAAAAAAAAAAAAAAAGACGGTATGCCTGGGTAGCTCAGTCCTTAAGCTTCTTCTGACTTTGGCCCCTGTCACGATCTCACAGTTCGTAGGTTGAAGCCTGAAATAGGGCTCCGCGCCGGCAGTGGGTAGCCTGCTTGGGAATTCCTCTGCCCCTCCCCAACTTGCACCGTCTTTGTCTCTTTCAAAAATAAATTTTAAAAGGAATAAAAAATTAAAGGCCCTAGTTTTGTTTACTATGTTGATCTGGAGACTGGTTCCAAAGGGGTGTTCACTTAGGAAAATTCATAGTCTACACATAACATTGAGTATCCTTTTATGTATGAATATAGTATATCAACATATATTTTTTTTTAGGTTTATTTATTTTGAGAGAGAGAAAGCATGCAAGTGAGGAAGTGGCAGAAGAAATCCCAAGCAGGGCCCACAACACCACTGCAGAGGCCAGTGCAGGGCTCAATCCCAGAAGCCTGTGAGATCATGATCTGAGTCGGACCCTTAACCAACTGAGGCAGCAAGGTGCCCCTCAATATATATACACATATTTTTTAATTATACTCCAGAATATTGCAATATTAGTTCTTGCAATTTAACCTGCATTAAAGGCTATAATTTAGGTTTCTTAAATTCCTGCTTCACTTTGTGTTCCAATCTGGAATGTCAGCATTACTAATTAATTTTTGTCCAATCCCACCCACCTCTCTACCTTTAATTAAGTGATTAGAGATGTGACTCTCCCATACATTAGATCTTAAGGCATAATTCAATACTTAAGGAAGTAAAAAGCATTATATAAATATAAGGTATTTGAAATGATGACAACCTTAATGGGTAATTAATGTAATTGGGGTGTGTGTGTGTGTTTGTGTGTGTTTGGAAGTTATTGCTACCATTATTTTAGCATGAGCATGTAGGTTTTGAATGATGCAGTTTAAATTGGTGGTGTTAACACTGGGGAAGTCAGGTTAATCCTCTTAATGTTCGTTGTCAGATTACTGAAATCTCCAAACATTCCATTCAGTTTATAATTAAACAAGGGAACATTTCCTAATACTCTCTGATTCATAAACACATATCTATTATTTTATAGTGTACTTTGATATGTTCAGAAGAAAAGCTAGAGGTTTCTTTTTCCACTTTTTAAAACTTGAAATAGGGGCGCCTGGGTGGCTCAGTCGGCTAAGTGGCTGATGTCAGCTCAGGTCATGATCTCACAGTTCATGGGTTCGAGCCCCACTTCAGGCTCTGTGCTGACAGCTCAGAGCCTGGAGCCTGGCTTCGGATTCTGTGTCTCCCTCTCTTTCTGACCCTCCCCACTCTCACACTCTGTGTCTCTCTCTCTCTCTCTCTCTCAAAAATAAATAAACATTAAAAAAAAAAAACAAGAACAAAAAACTTGAAATATATTTCATATGCCATAAAATTCACCCTGAATTTTAACGTATGCATACAAGTCAGTGTTTTTTAGTATATTCTGAAGGTTATACAGCTGCCACCACTGTCTAACTCTAGAAACCTTGTATGCCTCTTAGCAGTCACTCCCCATTCCCTCTTACCTCCAGACCCTGGCAACCACTAACCTACCTTCTGTCTCTATTGATTGACCCATTCTGGACATTTTATATGAATGGATAATACAATATGTGGCTAATACAACATTCTTGGCATATTGTTTTCAAGGGTCATTCATGTTGTGGTACCTAGTAGTACTCCATTCCTTTTTATGGCTGAATAATACTCCATTGCATGGATATACCAATTTTTGTTTAAACTTTCATCAGTTGTTAGACATTTGGGTTATTTCTATTTTTTAGCTGTTATCATAATGCTGCTATGAACACACATGTACAAGTGTTTGTGTAGGCATATGTTTTCAATTCTCTTGAATGAATTAGGTGTTTGAATATTTTATCCTTTTAAGAGACTAACTTGCATAGAATGTTATTTTACTTATTCCCACACTAAACCTAACCCAAAGGCATGTGTTAGGATGGAAGGTTAGTTGCCATATTTCATTTGCTTCCCAAATTCATTCAGTCAACAGCCATTTTCTGGGGGCCTACCAGGTGGACAATAGTGAACAAAACCTGAAAATCACTGTCTTAGTGAAGCTTACATTCTAGTTACTGCTGAACTCGTGTAGATGAAATAATCAGATTTATTAAATTGATCTATATGAAATTGGTAAGTTTTATCTACATTTTTACCTACAAAACGGCAATTTCATATGCTTCAATTTAATACTAAGCTAAATTTCTATTGGAATGTTGTATAGCATTTTTATTCCATTCAGGTTGATTTTCCAAACAGTGCTAACCACACTGAAAAATCTAAAAACTTTGTTCTTTTAACTATTTCCTAATGGTGTGCATGGTGGTAGTAGTTGAAAAGGTTCAGAAAGAAAAGCCAGCCTGAAAATCTAAGCACATCATTGAAGTAGCTATTGAAGTAGCAGAATAAAGTTTGCTGAATGTTACATGAAGCCGTCCTCAATGTAATCATGTTATATAATCATAAATTGCAGTAAAGCTTTAATTATTTTTAATCAAATATTCCTTCCCAGCAACTCAGTTACACTATATATATTTGATGAACATATTTGATGAAAATTCTCATGACTCAGAAACAAAGTAAATATTATTCTCAGAAACCTGTGATTATAACTTTGTTGATTTTACATGCAGTCAAGCGAATGATAAGATAAAAAAAACAATTTTTCTTCCTTTTTATATGTAAAAGATAAAGTTCAGAGCTCAGAATATGGTACCAGAAATATGGGTTCAAATCTCAATGTTGTCATGTAGCAGCCAGATAAGATGGATCCTTGAGGGAAATTAAACTACATAAGCCTCATTTTTCCCCACCGTAAATATGGGATGCTAGTAAATAGTACTCTCTTCATAAGAGTACTATTTACTAGATTGTTGTACAGTACATGGTCTGTTCAGCAAGACGGACCATATGCTAGGCCACATGATGAGTCTTAATAAATTTAACAAATCACTGGGGCACCTGGGTGGCTCAGTCAGTTAAGCATCTGAATCATGATCTCACAGTTTGCGGGCTCGTCGGTGCAGAGCCTGCTTGGGATTCTGTCTCCCGTTCTCTCTGCCCCTTCCCTGCTTGTGCGCGCGCTCTCGCTCTCGCTCTCTCTCTCTCTCAAAATAAATGAAAATAAACTTTGAAAAACAAATTTTGAACAAGTCATTGCTGTATCCTGTCTGCCTGAAACAGTCCCGGTCACATGGTTGCTCCATAAATATGTGCTGGATGAGCAAATGGATACAATGCTGATTCCTCATTCCAGCATGCCTGTGGAGTCGTGCTCATCTCTCAGTAGCTTGTTACTGTGAAAACAACTTATGCTTCACAGCATTCCAAGGCTTATATCCCTAGTACTAGGTTTCAAAAGAGAAGACACTGGAAATTAGAAAATTTCTTCTCTGCCTCCCCTGCTTAGTGAATGATTTCAGTGATTGGTATTTGATCAAGGGCAACTCAAGAGTTGCTGAGGGCCTGGCCCGAAGGGCCTCTAGGCTCCCCACCCAATCACGAATGGGGAGGATCCCAGTCCATGGACGGTGGATTCCTTGGACAGATTTATGGGGGAATTCATGGGAAAGTCAATGGGAAGGCAATTTCTGAGAGGATGATGACACTTGGTGAGTAAAACTCTATCTCCTCCATTCCTATGTATTAAGCAATATCCTCCTGGAGGGATCAAAGGTTAAAGAGAGGGCGCACCTGAAAGGGAACTTCAAGTAGAATGATAGTAACTGCAATGGCCATCAGTTCCGTGCCAGGCTCTGTGCTATGTTACCCACATTTTTATTCTTTGTCCTTATAACAATCTTAGGTTGTACTATTATTTCCCTCATCTGGGGATAA
The DNA here is from genome assembly GCA_017311185.1 of Proteles cristata cristata. Classification (NCBI taxonomy): domain Eukaryota; kingdom Metazoa; phylum Chordata; class Mammalia; order Carnivora; family Hyaenidae; genus Proteles; species Proteles cristata. The sequence continues at coordinate 245,849 of JAESUZ010005390.1, forward strand.
CTAAAGCTCAGAAAGATTTCTTCGTTTACTTAAAATATCTGCTAAGAAGTTGTAGAGTCAGGATTCAACCCAGGTAATCTAATTCCAGAACTGACGTTTTAACAGTTTTCCTATTCTCTAGGACTGCCTTTTTTTTCTCTAAAAAATGTGCAAACTCCTTTAAACTCCCTGCCCATAGAAGATTTCATAGTGCTGCTATTAAAACAAAACAAACAAACAAAACAACCCTTAAAAAATGGAGTGTTATTGGGGTGTCTGGGTGGCTCAGTCAGTTAAGCCTCCGACTTCAGCTCAGGTCACGATCTCTCTCACGGTTCATGAATTCAAGACCCGTGTTAGACTCTTATGCTGACAGCTCAGAGCCTGGAGCCTGCTTTGGATTCTAAGACTCCCTCTCTCTCTCCTTCTCCCTTGTTCGTACTCTTGTTTCTCTCTCAAAAATAAAGATTAAAAAAATCGAGTGTTATGGATGAGAATGAATCCATTCCAGTCTTTCAAACATATTGAACAAAATAAACAAGCCCACCGCCATTCAAAACATACAGTATGATTCCATTGATATAAAGTTCAAAGCCAGACAAAACTAAGCTATATCATGTGGGGATTCCATACATAAATGGCAAGCTACAAGGAAAAGCAAAGCAATTATCATCTTTCTGAAGAAAATCAGAGCTGGGGCACCTGAGTGGCTCAGTCAGTTAAGCGTCCGACTTCAGCTCAGGTCATGATCTCACGGTTTGTGGGTTCTAGCCCCGCGTTGGGCTCTGTGCTGACAGCTAGCTCAGAGTCCAGAGCCTGTTTCAGATTCTATGTCTCCCTTTCTCTCTGACCCTTCCCTGCTCACGCTGTCACTCTCTCTCTCAGAAATAAATAAAAACATTAAAAAAAAAAAAAGAAACAAAATCAGAGTAGACGAGAAGAGCAAGATGTAGCTGGGTTGCTGGCAATATTCTGTTTTCTTCACTTGGGTGCAGGTTATGTAGCTCTTAGCTTTACAACAGTTTTTAAACCGTACTGTATGTTTGATGCACTTTCTATGGGAATTTTATATTTTATAATAATTTTTTAAAAGAATAGAGTTTAGAGACATTTTTAAAAGTTGGTTGGAGACCTGTGTTTCATTTGTTTTGTTTTGTGAATAACATTCCTCAAACACAAGCAGAAAAGAATTTCCTAGGATCAGAGTAAGTTGAGACCATCATCTGAAAAAGGAGAGGCAGTGTTTCAGTCTGGGTCAGAATGTTGCCACAATTACGCGGATGATGCAGACAAAGAGATTTGGGGCTGGTTTTTAAAAATTATATCAGTCATCCATTGCAGTGGAAAATTGGCCTTGCAGGGTTTGTCTGAAATTGATCTTCCTAAATCTTTTAAGCTCAAATAAATAAATAAATAAAAAGGAATAGGTAAATATTAACCAAACATTGTGTTCTTTTATCTCATTTTAACTTCACAGGGCTCTTTACCTTCTATGTCCCCAAACTTTGAAAAGTACTAATAATAAGCCTGTTACTTATCACAAGGAATCCTAACCCCAGAAAAATCACTGGAAGAGGGTTGGTATGAAACTGACATACTCTTACCAGACCACAAACTTCTCTTGACATTTTGTGGATTATGAGTTACAATTCTCCCTTTATTCGTTACAGGGGCTTCTGCCTGGCAGCTTTTTGACTTCATTTGGAGATGATTTAGGAGAAACTTCAGGAGTCTACAAAGGGAAACTTAGTACAGCTCCTGAAATGTTGACACTAACCCACACAGGGTGTGGTCGGAGTGGCACATTTGTGAACTGTACACCAAAGGGAATATTTATTTACTCATAAAATATTTACTCAGTACCAGGCTATACACCAGACCCTACCCTATTCTGAGCCCTGGAGATAAAATGGACTCAAGACAGACAGGGTCCTTCACCGAGGCTTATCCTTCAGTTGGGAGACTTGCAACAAACACGATTAAGCTGAAAATGAACAAGATACTTTCGAATAGTGATGAATGACTTAAAGAGGTGAAGTCAGCTGGGGTGCCTGGCTGGCTGAGTGGGTGGAGTGTGTGACCCTTGACCTAGGATCCTGAGTTCAAGCCCCACGTTGGGTGTAGAGCTTATTGAAATTAATTAATTTAAAAAAAAAAAAAGAAGACAAAGTGAAACAGGCTAAGGGGACAGAGAGGGCGGGAGAGGCAGCGGGCAGAAGCTGCCTAGGGTAGAGTGGACACCTGTGGCTGTTCCAAAGAGGTGATATATGAGCTGAGACGGTGAAAAGGAGCCAGCTGTGCAGACAACTGAGCCAAGAATAGCCTAAGGCAAAATCTAGGGCCACATTCAAACAGCAGGAGGCCAGGAGAAGGGGACTTGAAGCCTGTGGGAGGCGAAGTCTGAGGAAGGTGGAGGTCAGTCTTCAGACATCAGCCACGTGAGTGTGTTTGTGCATCTAACTGAACTGGAAGGCTTTGGACGGTTTTAGGCATTTCGTCATAATGAATTTATGTTTCAGAATTTTGTGGAGTTGTAAGTGTCCTCCAAAGCATTCTCCTGCTTTTTGGTTTTTTTTAAACATAATTTTTGGTTACCACTTGAGTTCTTTATCTTTGAAGTTTGTAGCTTCTGAATAGACAGGATTAAACCTGAGAAAGAGAGCCTGGTGACCTGAAACCATTTGATAGAATCTTGAGAAATGTAAACGACTCCCGTTTATCTTCCTACATGCATCTTAATTAGAAAAATGCTTCCCTAGAAGGTAAGATGATAAGGGAACTTCTACAATACTCACACGATTACTTTCTTTTTCATGCTTTTTCAGGTTTTCTAAAATTTCTCAATCAACAAGCATGTAGTCTTTCTGATGATTAGGAAAAAGATAGGTTTTCATTTTTTCCTAACTTAGTGTGTTGGAAAATTCGAACCTACGGAAAAACCAAAAAAATAGCACAGTGAGCTCTATCCTTCACCTAAATTCACCACTTTCTGAAATTGTTCACATTTGCTCTCTCTCTCTCCTCTCTCTCTCTCTATTGAGCATCTGCTGAGCACACACACTAAATTTATACATAGTATTTTTTTTACCTCGATCTCGTTTGTACTCATTGATACTTTTTTGATTCAGCCATTTAAAAGTTACTTCCAGATATAGTGACACTGCACCACACATACTTCAGCATGTATTCCTGAGAACAGACACATTCTCCTACACAGCCAAGGTCAGTTTGTGCTGCTATAACAGAATAGCATATGGGGTGGTTTATAAACAACAGAAATTTATTTCTCACAGTTGGAGCATGCAAGTCTGAGATCAGGATGCCAGCATGGTCAAGTTCTGGTGAGAACCCTTTTCTGAGTTGCAGACAGCAGTTTCCTCTTTGTTTGATGAAGAGGGTGAGATCCCTCTGTATGGTCTCTCTTAGAAGGGCACTATTCCCATTCCCAAGGGGACGGCCCTCATGACCTCATCACCTCCTGAAAGGCCCCACCTCCTAATACCATCAGGTTAGTTAGGCATGAATCCTTTTAATGTAAGAATTTGGGGAGGATACAACATTCAGACCATAACAACCACCATACCATTAACAGACCCCCGCAAAATGAACATTAATATATAATCCTATGTAATGTGTAGGATATACTCACGTAGTTCTGGTTGGTCCAGACATGTCTTTTATGGTTTGTTGTTGTTTTAAATCCAGGAACCAGACAAGGATCATTCCTCACCTTTCATGGTCATGTCTCTTTAGTCTCCTTAAATCTTCAGCAGTCTCATTACCACTTTCGTCTTTCATGACATTTTCATTTTTTAAAAGAATCTGGTTGTCCTGTTGAATGTCTCACTGTCTGGATTTGTATGCCTCTTCCCCACTGCCGACTTTTAGATTTAGAGGAAACACCACTGGTAAGAATACTACATGGGTGACGCCATGGTCTTCGTTCTCTATCACATCAGGAGGCTGACACTATGAAGCTGTCCCAGAATGAGTGATGCTAACTATGAACCAGGTGGTACCATCCCTTTGTAATCAATAAGTATTCTGTGGGGTGATGCTTTGGCCATCTTATTCTCCAACAACCTTTCATCCAGGGAAGGCTTTCAGTGTCCATTGATGATTCTTGCCGATCTCCAGTATTGCACCAGTCGGTGCATGGTTATTTTCCAGTACCACCAGGTATTCGTATCAACACTGTCTAGTGCCATCAAGGAAAAAAAAAAAAAAGAGCGAGAGAGAGAGAGAGAATCTTCAAGTGTGAGAAAAAGAAGAAGTGTGAGAAAAAGAAGGTAGAAGGTGGAAAACATTCTAAGTCACTGACATATTTACCTCAGGTGAAAAAAAGTTGATTTTTTGTGATACAATTTTTTTCTGTGATTTCTTTTTTAAAGTTTTTTTTTTTTTTAATGTTTTATTTATTTTTAGGAGAGAGAGAGAGACAGCGTGAGCAGGGGAGGGTCAGAGAGAGAGGGAGTCACAGACTGAAACAGGCTCCAGGCTCTGAGCTGGCAGTCAGCACAGAGCCCGACGCGGGGCTCGAACCCACGAACTGCGAGATCGTGACCTAAGCGAAAGTCGGACGCTTAACCGACTAAGCCACCCAGGCGCCCCTGTGATTTCTTTTTTAAGTCAACCAATCCCCTTACCTGCATAATATATGTACTGATTGTTTATTTACTAAGGAGGGTGGGGGATGTGGGGAGAAAGCAAAGCTGACTTTTGTATAGCCCCCTTCCCTCACATAGCCCAGGAGATGAGGTGTACACTCATAAAAATAAACATAATAATAAAAAGGATAGATAAGTGCTATGTGAGTGGTAAAGATAAGGACACTCTCTTTTCTGACTCAGTGAAACTCCTCACTGGTCTGCCCATGTGCTTCCCACTTGCATGTCTGTGACTTGCCCTTTGCTCACACTAATTCCTCTACCTGGAGTGTTCTTCTTTCACCTTTGCATCAGGTTCAGATATTAAAATATTGCCACTGCTTCAAGACTGAGCGACGCCCTCTCCTATTTAAAAAACAACAACAACAACAAAACCCTTCTTTAAATTTTCCTCTTCTTTAAAAATGTTGGCCTCAGGTTGCCTGGGTAGCTCGGTGGGTTAAGTGTCTGGTTCTTGAATTTAGCTCAGGTCATGATCTCATGGTTTGTGAGTTCCAGCCCTAAGTCTGGCTGTGCACTGACAGGATCCTGCTTGGGATTCTCTCTCGCCCTTTCTATCTCTGCCCTTCCTGCGCTCACACTCGGTCTTTCTCTCAAAATAAATAAATATACATTAAAAAATGTTTTTCAAAACATATTTTAATGTATATTTATTTTTAAGAGAGTGACAGAGACAGAGACAGGCAGAGAAAGAAGGAGACACAGAATCCAAAGCAGGCTCCAGGCTCTGAGCTGTCAGCACAGGCCTCGACGCAGGGCTTGAACTTGTGAACTGCAACATCATGACCTGAGCCAAAGTCAGATGCTTAACCGACTGAGACACCCAGGCACCCCCCCCCCAAAAAAACTTTTTGTAATTAAATAATAAAAAGGTTGGCCTCTCCCAATTTTGCACATATTCCAAAATCAATTTATCAGATCTTTTGGCTGCCCTGTGTTAAATTACCTTCTACCTTGGATTATACGAGGGTATAGATCCTCTAGAATATACACTGAGGGTGAGCTCTCCTTCTGATTTGCCTGGGCTCCCAGTGGGCCCCTCTTTCTGGTACTTTGCACTTTTGTTACTTTGAGTAAATGAACAACAGTCAGTGCATCAATAAACCGTCCCTAAGTTTATTGAGGTTGAATTATGCTGTTAATAACCTTGTTGAGAAATTCTACTCTTGCCCTCCGGGCTTATTTTTTTCCAAACATGTTCCTTACAGTACTAAGTTAACAAGGAAGTTTCCTTTACTCCCTTCCTCTAGACAGAGGGAAAAAAATAACAGGAAACCAACCCACAGCAAACAATGAAGATGGATATCAAATATTTGTTCCTTTCCGTACAAGAGGAGTTATGCACAATATTAGGTCATCACAGCACCAATTGAAACAATCAAAGTTGCTTTGAGCTTTAAGAATTTTCAGTATAGCAATCTGGCTGCTTTTACTGAAATGAGGTCAAGTTCAAATACAGCCTTCTAGAGGAACCTGGGTGGCTCTGTGGGTTGAGCGTCTAACTCTTAATTTGGGCTCAGGTCACGATCCAAGGTTTATAAGATCAACTCCAGAGTGGGCTCTGCTCTGAGCATGAAACCTCTTTGAGATTCTTTCTCTCTCTCCCTCCGTCCCTCTCCCCTGCTCAGGCTTGCTGCCTTTCTCTCAAATAAATAAATTAAAAAAAAAAACTTTAGCATTTGGGCAGAAATAAGTAGATATTATTCCAAGTATCCACAATTGTCCCCTGGAAGGTGTGCTTAGTATCAAACGGGTATTTAGGAACTCAGGCCACAGCTGCAGGTAGGTAAGTTCCTATCTTTCTGTGCTCCCATACATTTTGTAGATTGTGAGAAAATAAATAGAAGGTAGTATCAAGTAACACAATGTCACAAGTTAAATATTAACTCCATTTTGTAGATAGGAAAACTCAGTTTCATAGATGATAAAAATTTACTTGAGATTACAGAGCTAGGAAAGAATAAAGCTGGGACATAAAATATATGTCTTTCTGACCTAATCCAGGCCATCATCATGGGACTGTGTTTTTTAGATGCCTGCCCCCTACACCAAACTGTGAGGTCCTCATCTCCACAATTCCTAGTGCAATGTCCGATGCATGAATACTGAATATAATTAAATATCTCCCAGTTTCCTCTGTCTCACCGAATGTCCATTTTAGCCTTATATTCATCCTCACCAGGCAGGCAAAGCCTTCAGGAGAAGCTGCCTCCACTCCAGCTCTTGGGGAGTGGCTTTTGACTCAGGCACTCACATCTCAACCCATCCACACGAACATGGCTGGACACACTGCTCCACTGCTGTTGGCAACCATCTTCACAAACACAAGGGGGATCAACCTAAAGATCAAGGTTACACCCAGACAAGGCACAGATCCAGGAGAACCAAGGAAACCTAGAGCCTAGAGCCCTCTCTGGATTTCCAGTTATGTGCGATAAAACATTGTCTTTTATTTAAACGACTTCACCATTGTTTGTTGTTGCATTGAGCTGAAATTCTCCTGAAATAGACAATGTGGGCACTTAGTAAAGATCCACTGATGAATATTTCTTTTGTGCTGGGAATAAGGCTAGCCACTTTCTGTGCAACCCTTCAAAGGTGAGTGTTATCATCCTCATTTTCTAGAGAAGGAAACTAAGCCCCAGCGGGTTAAATGATTTGATTAAGGTCACAAGTGGTGAAAAGTGAATTTGGAAATCAAACTGGGATCTTTTGATTCTGTGGCTTCCCTGTACCATACAGATGCAGGATGAGGGTCCTTACTCAGTGGACACCGTTTTCCTTAAGGAAGAACTTACAAGAAGTGATAAAACCATTACATGGCAAGATTAATTTCTTCTTCCTGTTTTACTAAACAAACATGTCCACAAACTTCCCTTGACATTGACCAAAAGATCCATGTCCAATATGGCCAAGCCAATCATAGTGATTCAATAAACATAGTCTAGGTTATGCTGAAGTAACAAAAACCTAATAAAATCTTGGTGTCCAAAAACAACAAAGGTTTATTTTTGCTCATGCTCCACATCTAAAGAGAGCTGGCTAGGGGCACGGCTTCAGAGTTTTCTTACTCTAGGACCCAGGCTGTCAGAGAAGCCACCATTTCTTTCCTTCCCTTTTCTTTTCTTTCTTACTTTTTTTTTTTTTACAGTTTATTTAAGTAATCTCTGTACCCAACGTGGGGCTTACACTCATGACCCTGACATCAAGAGTCACATGCTCTTTCAAGTGAGCCAGCCAAGCAGCCAGAGGAGCTTCCTTTTAAAGTGTCACCAAACAGGGGCACCTGGGTGGTTCAGTCATTTAAGCATCCAACTTTGGCTCAGGTCATGATCTCATGGCTCATAGTTCAAGTCCCACATCAGGCTCTGTGCTGGCAGCCTGGAGCCTGCTTCAGATTCTGTCTGTCTGTCTGTCTGTCTGTCTGTCTCTCTCTCTCTCTCTCTGTCCTGTACCCACTCATACCCTGTCTCTCTCTCTTCCTCAAAAATAAATAAACATTAAAAAAAATTTAATGAATAAAATGTTACCAAGCATAGTAAAGGAAAAGAAAGTTCTGGAGGGTCTCACACTGCCAATCAAATGCTTTAACTCAGAAGTGATGCAATTCACTTTCATTAACAATATAAGCCAGACCTCAACATATGGCCTCACCCAGCCACCGTCTTCCATGTGCCTGGACGGGGAAGAAAACTAGACATTTAGTCAGTGAATAGCAGTAATGACCACACAACTGGCTTATACAGATGCCTGTGTTAATGTCGGCTCTTAAAATAAGACAAAATAATGTAAAATACATAGCTTACAAATTTCACAGAGCCCTTCAACATACTTTTACTAAGGCACTTTTACTAACAAAACCTCATTTTATCTTTACCACAATCTGTGAAGTAGGTATAGCAGATAGATGTTAGTATTACCCAGTTTTATGGAACAGTGAGGCTCATGGAAGTTTCCTGTTTTGCCCAAGATTATAAGTACCAGATCTGGGAATCAATAGCTTGACTGTACATCCTTCATTACTTCTAGTAAACTGCACTACCTTCAAGGAGCCATCTTCGTGACAGAGTGTTAGCACATCAAAGTGTCATCAAATACAGGGGCAAATATTAGCCTTAGAAGCAAGATAGTAAGTGAGGTTTTCTTTGGCAGATTCCACAACTCAATAAATTAATAGTACACATATGGCAACAGTCATCCACTCTACATACCTATCATTAGGCTGAAAGATAGAGCCAGCCTAGTCACCTAACACCGTCATGGCCTTCTAGGGACAAAACCATATCAAGCCTTCTAAGAAGTAGTGAAAGCATAACCAAAATGTCCCTCTCCTCTTTCCTTTGTCACCAGTCATGACAGCAAGAGAGAAGAAGAGAGGAAGATTTCCTCAGGGAACTGGACTAGAAACCAGGGGACCCAGCTATAAACTCAGCTCTGTCAGAAACCAGCTATGTAACTTTAAGCGAGTCATTCAATCTGTCTTTACCAGTGACAGTAAAATAATGTCCATAAAGAAGCTTGGAAAGTATAAAGTGCTCTAAGTAGTTACTCACTCAATAGTTAATGCTAAGCTGGTTCTGTGTGCTTGGTTTTAAGGGGACTACAAGAATAGTTACGGCATGGTCCATGCTGTGGACATCTGTTGATTTTGCATGACTAGCTTCTGTTAAGAACTCACAGCTTTTCTTTTGAAGACGTGTCCCTTCTCCCACTTCATGAGGTCTGATAGGGCTGTCTGTCACAACGCTGTACCCCACCAGGGGGGAGTAGGACAGTGAGGCCAGCTAATTAGAGGTGGTCATTGGTTCAAAGATGGACATATGGCCCAATCAAGGTCTATCAAAGGCTTCCCAGAGATGTGGTAGAGGATGGCTAGAAGGCCGTGTCCTCCTGTAATCCCTCAACATAACCCAATTGCGTTCGACAGTGGAGCCATCTTCCTCCTTACACAGAAGTATAAATAGAAGATGAGGCTAATATGCTGTGAGAAACAGAGAGGACAGAGGAATGGGCTGAGAAGGAGCCCTAAAGGCAAGTCAATTCCTGGACTGTTCCGTTCTCTAAATCAGTAGACTTAGTCTTATTTTCTCAGCAGTGAGACTTAACACACCCTGTTTTGTAAACCCAACTCAGGGCTCAATTCTAACCTTACCTCTTTATTCAAAGAGTCTCTGGCCACTTCAGCCTACTGTAGCCTCTATGGAACTCCCCCTCCTCCTGAATTCCTGGCACTAGTGGGGTCTGTCAGTCCTCAGACAAGCTACATAAAAGTGCTTCAGAAAGGATAAGAACTGCATAAATGTAAAAATATCTGTTGTGAAAGAAACAACGGTGCCCATTGAATTGTTCAGCATATGCCCTCGTCCCCAGCTCAGCAGAACTAAACATGTTTTCCAAACTGCTATGAATCCCAAAGAGCACTCTACTTGCTAATCCCAGTGCACGTCATCATTCGCAAACCCTGCCTAGCCTTCACATCCTTTCAAATTTGCCTCAAAAGAGCTCTGTTTCTACTGAGAAAATCTAGGTCACTTCATCCTTCTCACAGGACCTCTAGAGTCAACCCTCTTCTCCTGCTCTCCACTCCCACCCCCCTCCCCACATTACACACCCTCTTGGGGGGGGGGAGGGGACAGCTCTTGTTCTCCAAGCGCACCTCCTACCGGGCTGTCCCCTAATCCCCAGTTGGAAGCCCTTTCCTTGGTTCCTGGGTTTTAAAATGCAGGAGTTCCTTTTTTCTTCTTCTTCTTTTTTTTTTTTTTTGTTTTATTCGTTTCTAGGAGAGAGAGAGAGAGACAGCATGAGCAGGGGAGGGTCAGAGAGAGAGGGAGTCACAGACTCTGAAACAGGCTCCAGGCTCTGAGCTGGCAGTCAGCACAGAGCCCGACGCGGGGCTCGAACCCACAAACCGCGAGATCATGACCTAAGTGAAGGTCAGACGCTTAACCGACTAAGCCACCCAGGCGCCCCCCTTTTTTCTTCTTAAGGAGTAAATTTTTGTATAATGCCAAGCATTACCGATAACATTCTACAGAAATTATTAAAGGTAACTCATCTTTCCTATTCATAAACCACAGTATCGGCCCTTAACTCAGGTTTTACACAGTAACTGATTCAGCATTGTACTGAGAAGTTGAGTTGCCAGCCACTTTGCAAAGCTCTCATTATGCAATTATCCAGAGAGTTGGAATTCCATAGTTCTCCAGCCAGAAGTCTTTGTTAAGGTTGCATTATCAATATTGACTCAGGTTGGTCTTTAGCTGTAGGTAGGCTTAGTCTTTTCCATAAATGTCAAGTATTGTTAATCCTGTTTTACTATTGTCAATTTGGTGTATTGCTTTGCTAACCGTATAGTTTTTTAATGTTTTTTTGTATCAGTAGTATTTTGGAGCCATAATTTTCAAGGAACTAGATTTTAAGATCTGTATGGTTTGATAGTCTAAGGGAAGTCTTTTATACTCCTGTGGCTGAATCAGATGTTTTTGTAATTCCCTAGAAATGTGCCCACACTATGACCCTTCAGTGTTTATGTGTTTTTCATGAATTTGTGCTGTCTCTATAACTTATGACCTAGAATCCAAATTAAGTGTAATGAAATCACTGGGTTATTTTTAAATTGATAAGCTATTATTTTACAACATAAAATCATGTGAGCAAGCTCATATTCTTCTGTTATCAAGTAAATACTAAGTGATTTTATGTTAAGTATCCAGCAAATATCTATCACAGTTTCTGTATGAGGAAAAGCATATAGTATGGTATCATGTCTTGTGATGTGATATTGACATTTATTGTTTTGTTTAAAATATATTGCTATTTTATTATATTTTAATGTTTATTTATTTATTTTGAGAGAAAAAGAGAGAGTACATGCAAGCAGAGGAGGGGCAGAGAGAGAGAGAGAGCCCACATGCAAGCAGAGGAGGGGCAGAGAGAGAAGGAGAGAGACATTCCCAAGCATGCTCCACACTCAGCAAGGAGCCTGCAATAGGCTTTCTCCCACAATCACGAGACCATGACCTGAGCCAAAATCAAGAGCCAGTCGCTCAACCAACTGAGCCACCCAGGCATCCCAGGAATGTGCTCCCTTTCCAGGTACTCAAAGGGCATCTTCTTCCTAGAAGTGAAAGTACACACCCAAAGAATAAGTTCATTTTTAATTTTTGTAGATATTGCCAAATTGCCACCCATTCTGGATGAAACAATTTACACTCCTTTCGCTAAAAATGTAAATGATGGTTTCTCAAACTCTGGTCAATAATGGGTTATCAAATCTTCGGCACTCTGATACATGACAAAATAGCATTTTGGTACAATTATAATTTGCATTATCTAATATCAGTGAGCTCAGCATCCTCCTATATGTTTAAGTATTCTTTCCCAGTGAACTGTCCCAATCCTTTGCACATTTTTTATTGTATCATTCATCTTTGGTGACTTATAGGGGCTCTACATACTAATGAAACTGGCTTTCAAAATATACTTTGCATTGTGAGTAACAAGTTTTTTCCTGCTTTGTCATCTGTCATTTTTCTTTTGCTTTTTTTGTGTTTGTTGCGGTGGGGGGGGGCTAGGGGAGCATGGGGCATTCATGAAGACATATGTTGAGATACTGTACACTCAGATTTCAGATGGATCAAAGGATTACTCATAAAAAATGACAACATAAACACGAAACCATGGAAGAATTTTCCTTTAGTCTCAAAGTAGGGAGGTGCTTTCTGAGAATGAATTAAAACACCCAAAAGACCAATAAGTCTGACTATATGAAAATAAAATATGTCTTCATGGTAACATACGATGTACTAATCCCCAGTGCCTTACAATGTAACCCTATTTGGGAATAGAGACCTTGCAGATATAGTTCAGTTAAAATGAAGTCATAGTGGAGTGAGGTGGCCCCTGAACACAACATGACTGGTGTCCTTAAGAGAAGAGAAGAGACACTGAGATAGAGGTGCAGGGAAAACACCACGTGACAACAGGGACAGAGATCGATGTGGTACAGCAGCAAGCCAAGGAATCCCGAGGACTGCCAGAAGCCACTGGAAGCTAGGAGAGAGATAAGGAATGATTCTACCGTACAAGTTTCAGAGGGAACATGGCTCCGTCTGACATGCTGATTTCAGATTTCCAGCCTCCGGAACCTGCAACAACAAATTTCTGTTGTTTTAAGCCACCGGGTTTGTGGAATTTTGTTATGGTAGCTGTAGGAAACCAATACACCAGCTTCCTCTCATGCTGGATCAGAAACTTGGTCTGTTCCTACTAAAGGTTTTGCTCTTCATCACTCGGGGAAAATGAATAGAGGTATAAAACACAACGTAACATAACCCAGGTTACAGTGACTTACTTAAAAAGTGGCCTTCCCTCAAAGTATACTTATTGTGATGAACACGGAGTAGTGTATAGACTTGTTGGATCACTGTATTGTGCACCTGAAACTAATATAATGTTGTCTGTTAATTACACCGTAACTGAAAAAGTAAATAAGTAAAACATTTTAAGTGGCCTTCCCTGACCCCCCCAGTTCTAAGTACCTATGCAGCTACTACCTGCAGCAATCCCTCTCTGATACTATTCTTAGTTGCTCCTTGCTTCAGTAGAATACAAACTGCCTGACAGCAGGAAACTTTTTCTTTCATTTGTCCTGAGGATATGCCTAACAGAGACAGATTGATGGTAGGCCATCCATACTTTGTGGATGGAGAATGGATAACAATCATAAAGAATTCTAGCCCTTCACGACTCTGTGACCTCAGGCATGTTTGGTAGCTGTTCTAACCCTCTGTGTCTTCATCTGTAAAATGGGACAAGTGTGTGCACTGCAAGTTCGGAGGGGAAGCGATGGGCGCTATGGGAAGTGGTGTGGTTGTCTGGTGTGTTTTCAGTGGGGAGGAATCAACCAGAGTATAAGCTCTCCTGGGATCTCCACCAGCGTCTGACTTCTGCTGTTTCCCCTAGGGGTAGCCTGACACACAGTAGGTGACCAAAAAACAAATCTGGAGGCAAGGGTTTTGAGAACGATTTAGAAGGGAGTACCTGGTCCTGAACTGGATGTGGGGGGAGAATAAAAGTAGTGACGCCACATCCTCTCTTTATCCTTGGGAACTGGTGTGGGCTGCCCACAGATTTTAGAACTTCGGAAGAAAAGGAAATAACACCCCTCCGGGTCTTTTGAACTGGTAGGCCATACCCTCCAATTTCCACCACCCCAGCCCCTTGGAAAAGAAAGGGCAGACTTTCAAAGCTGGCAAAATAACAAAGTTTGGTGTTTTAAGTGGAAACAAAAACAAACATTTACAACTCTTTTTCCACTTCTCAGCCTCCTCCAGGCAGGGCAAGATTTAATAAGTAAATGTTTGCCTTCTGTTCTTTCCTGTTTTTTTCTTTTTTTTTTTTATGTTTTATTTATTTCTAGGAGAGAGAGAGACAGCGTGAGCAGGGGAGGGTCAGAGAGAGAGGGAGTCACAGACTGAAAGGCTCCAGGCTCTGAGCTGGCAGTCAGCACAGAGCCCGACGCGGGGCTCGAACCCACGAACCGCGAGATCATGACCTAAGCGAAAGTCGGACGCTTAACCGACTAAGCCACCCAGGTGCCCCTCTCCTGTTTTTCAATAAGAAAAACCCACACCAGTTTTCTCTGAATGCAAATTGTATATTTTTTACAATTCAATATATTAAATTAAATGTACATGATATTCAAATATGGCATATGATTTCAGTTCCTTCTTAATAGTTATTTTACAGGTTAATAAAACCCAGAAATTTAAAAAGTTATTCATTCATTTGGGCTATGTAAAAGCTTTATGAAGTTTATTCTGGTAGAATGTTTAAATTGCTTTCCTTCCTTCCTCTTGTTTGGAATGTATGTTGAATAATTATAATGAAACAGCTAGATAAAAATTGCTTTCTATAAAGTTAGATATAACCATTTTTTTTGTTGCTATTTTTAAAAGGCCCATTTTTGTCATCATGGTGCTTCAGTTATTTGTAATAGTTTCACTCAACTATCTCAAAACTTAAGTGCTTGTATCTTGTCTTGGCTTAAACTAGACTACAAACAAGGCAAAGGTTATAGCATGAAAGTAAATATTTACATTGCCTCTTAAAATAACTCTACCAGCTGCAATATTCCCATAAAATAGCATTTCCAAAACCAGTTCCACTGGGGGGGGGGGGGAGCATAATTGGGTATTTTTAAAATTAAAAAAAAAAATTTTTTTTTTGAGAGAGACAGAGTGTGAGCAGGGGAGGGGCAGAGAGAGAGAGAGAGAGAGGGAGACACAGAATCTGAAGCAGGCTCCACGCTGTGGGCTGTCAACACAGAGCCCAACACAGGGCTTGGGGCTCAAACCCACAAACTGTGAGATCATGACCTGACCTGAAGTTGGACGCTTAACCTACTGAGCCACCCTGAGTGCCTCTTTAAAAACTTTTAAATGTTAGCCCTAAATATTTACTCCTGAATAATTGCTTTCATATTCTCTTACTCAAGATTTGTATCTAAATGCCCCTTCCTCAATGCCTCTCAAAGTGCTCTGCCACAATGTCCTCCGAATTTCATTCCCAAGTCTTAGAGTACATTCACCAAGTGAATACTTCAGTTGTTATAGAATCTTTGACTTAGAAGACCCTTGAACTACACACTCGTGCACTCCTACCCCCACTACAAGCCAGAAACACCTCTGTAACTTCTCCTTCCTGTCCCACCAGTACGTCGACATTCAGGCTTAGAGTAGAGAGGCCAGCAGCAGGCTTGGGCACCAACATACACAGAAAACACAGGTCTAAGAAGAGCCGTGGCTTTTGCTGCTTGCTGTTGTTTCGTGTGTGACTGACTGTCCTTACCTAGTCTGTCCAGCCTGGCCAGGAGTCCAGCTGTAACGTCTGTTCACCTAAGAACACGTCTCCAACATTAAGTCCCCATCAGATTATATTATGTTTCTGAAGATAATCTAGTTAAGATTATCTTCTGGAGTCTATATTGATAAATTTTTCTGATGAGCAAAAATGGGTTTAGTCAAGTTAAAACTAAATCAAGTTCAGAATATATAGAGAACTTTTTCAACTCCACAATGAAAAAAAAAACCCCAAAAAACAGAAAACAAAAAAAAAACAAACAAAAAAAGGGGCAAAGGCCCTAAATAGACATGTCTCCACAAAAGATATATGTGACCACTGAGCACATGAAAAGAAGCTCAGTGTTACTAACAAATAGGGAAACATAAATCAAAATCATGAGATATCACTTCACACTCACTAGGATGGCCATTTTATTTTTTTAAGTTTACTTATTTATTTTTGCAGGAGAGAGTGTATGCATTCATGTGAGCAAGGGAGGGGCAGAGAGAAACAGGGAGAGAGAATCCCAAGAGGCTCCACACTGTCAGCCCAGAGACTAACCCTGGACTCCCTCCCGTGAACTGATCATGACCTGAGCCGAAATCAAGAGACCCACACTTAATGAACTGAGCCACCCGGGCACCATAGGATGCCCTATGGTGATAAAAGAGAAAATAGGGGCACCTGAGTGGCTCAGTCAGTTGAGCGTCCACTTCAGCTCAGGTCATGATCTCCCAGTTCCTGGGTTGAGCCCCGCGCCGGGCTCACTGCTGTCAGTGCGGAGTCTGCTTCATATCTTCTGTTCCCCCTCTCTTTGCCCCCTCACGGCTTGCGATTTCTTTCAAAAATAAATAAATCTAGGGGCGCCTGGGTGGCTTAGTCGGTTAAGCGTCCGACTTTCGCTTAGGTCATGATCTCGCGGTTCTGGGTTCGGGCCCCGCGTCGGGCTCTGTGCTGACTGCCAGCTCAGAGCCTGGAGCCTGTTTCAGTCTGTGACTCCCTCTCTCTCTGACCCTCCCCTGCTCACGCTGTGTCTCTCTCTCTCTCTCCTAGAAATAAATAAAAATATTTAAAAAAAAAAAAAGAAAAAAAAAGAAAACACTTATTTAAAAAAATAAATAAAAAAATAAATAAATCTTAAAAAGAAAAAACTTTTTAAAAAAATTTAAAAAGATAAAATAACAAGTGTTGGTGAGGTTGTGGAGAAATTGGAACTCTCATGCATTGTGGGGAAAATAAAACAGTGCAACCACTGTGGAAAATAGTTTAGAAATTCAAGAAATTAAACATGGAATTACCATATGATCCAGCAATTTCACTCCTACATCTGTACCCTACATGTATAACCGAAAATGGGGATTCAAACATTCCAATATTCATAGCAGCATTATTCACAACAGTCAAAAGTTAGAAACAATCCATATTCATCAAAAGATGAATGAATAAGCAAACTGTGATATACACATATAATAGATTATTATTCAGCCATAAAATGAAATGAGGTTTTTACACATGCTACAACCTGGGTGAATCTCGAAAACATAACGCTAGGTAAATTAAGGCAGACACAAAAACACAAATGTATGATTCCACTTCTATCAGGTATCTAAAAATAGACAAACTCGTATATATGATACAGAAAGTAGAATGGAGGTCACCAGGGACTGAGAGAGGGTGTAGCAATGAGGAGTTATAGGTTAGTAGTTAAACAGAGTTTCTGTTTTGGATGGTGAAAAAATTCTGGAAATGGATTGCTATAATGTTGCAAACATTGTGAATGTACTTAATGTCACTGAATTGCACACTTAAGAATAGTTAAAATGTATACACACACACACACACACACTAAAATGGTAAGAAAAGAAAAAAGAAATACATAAGACCTATTAATCTTCTCTCAGATGCCTCAATACATTTCAAATATGACAGACTCAATATCAAATTGGTTCTTGGCAACAAGGCATGGCCACAAGTTGTCAGCTCAACATCAGGGCTTTTAGTGTTGAGTAAGAAGGTGACATTACCTGACCAACTTGAGTGGTAGGAGAAAATCTGAAGCCAGATTTGCAATCTGGTTGTCCAAGAGATAATAAAGGTTCTTTGCCTGGGGAGTCAACAAAGGAAGGGAAAGAAAGATGCCAGGTATCTAGTTTGTAATTGCCAATTCTTTCTAACCTTGTTAAAACCAAAGATAATTTCCTTTTTAGTTTATTTATTTTGAGAGATGGAGGTGAGAAGAGGGAGAGAGAGAGAGAGAAGGAGAAACACACACACACACACACACACACACGAGAGAAAGAGAGAGAGAGAGAGAGAGAGAGAGAGCGAGCGAGTGGGGAGGGGCAGAGAGAGAGGAAATAGAATCCCAAGCAGCCTCTGCACTGTCAGCACAGAGCTTGACAGAGAGCTCAAATTCACCAACCATAAGATCATGACCTGAACCAAAATCAAGAGTTAGACACTTAACCAGCTGAGCCACCCAGGTGCCCCTGGGAAGGTGAGTTGGTTACCAGTTATTCTCTCACGGCTGTAACCTGAAGTATGATTTTAAATCTTAATTTCATGCTTTCACAACTTCCCCAGGGTTCTTATTTTCATCCTTGCTCACCTACGGTCCACACAGCAGCCAGAGGGATATTTTTGTAAGTGATAAATCACTAAATTCTGCACCTATTATTTTTTTTAAATGTTTTTATTTATTTCTAGGAGAGATAGAGAGAGACAGCCTGAGCAGGGGAGGGTCAGAGAGAGAGGGAGTCACAGACTGAAACAGGCTCCAGGCCCTGAGCTGGCAGTCAGCACAGAGCCCGGCGGGGCCCGAACCCACGAACCGCGAGATCATGACCCAAGCGAAAGTTGGTCGCTTAACCGACTAAGCCACCCAGGCGCCCCAATTCTGCACCTATTAAATAGGTGAAAAATATTATGCTGTATTTTTGTTTATTTATTTATTTTGAGAGAGTGAGAGAGATCACAAATGACTGAGCCACCCAGGGGTCCTCAAAGATAATTTTTTAAGTTAAACGTTTCTTATTACAAAAACAAGTGGATATTCAGTGTAGAAAACTGGATATTATAGAAAGACATAAAGAGAAAATGAAAATAATACACAGTGTCACCTTCTCAGAAGAGTCAATTATCTATATGCTTCCCTTTTTTACCCAGTATTATTTCATGAGCATTTTACCAATTGACTTAATTTTCCTCAAAAAAAATTTATTTTAAATCACTGTATAACATTCCATGATACAGATATGCCATAAGTTATTTAAACAGTCTATTGTCGGACCCTTTTGGTTGTTACCAGTTATGGAAATAAATGAAGACGACCACCCAAAAGAGAACAAAGGCTATTGATTCAGAACTTGTTGCAGGGAGGAAGTCATCCACCATCCTCTGTGTTTGGCAGAGGTTCAAAGACAAGCAAAGGAATTGAAGGCTTCGTAGTGAAAAGAAAAGAAATGCCTCAGGAGTGCTCTGATTGGAGGTAGTTGGCAGGGGAAGCTGGAGATGGACTAATTAGAAGTGGGCACCATGTGATCGGTTAGGAGAGTGGATTTGGATTTTCGTGATTAGCACTAAATTGGAATGTAGGGGAGGGGTGGTAAAATTATGGAAGCCAGCAGTCATTGATTCAGTCCCTGCTGCTGGGGCTGAGGGCTACAGAGGTTGAAGCTTGACTTCCTGAAGACCATGCTCCCAAGTCCAAGGCAGAGTTCCACTATTCTGCCTGCTCTGCCCATTGAGTGAATATCAGTCTCTCACACCTATATGCACCTGGATGTGTACTATTATAAACAACATTGACATAAATATATTTGTCCATAAATCTTTGCATATACCTGTCAATTTGTTCTTAGTATGAACTCCTAGAAGTGAGACTGCCAAGTTAAAGTTAATGCTTTTTTAAAAGAATTGTATTAAATTTCGGCATTTTGGCGACAGGCATTTTGATAGTTTATCAACTTCTACTCTAATGGCTATGAATGAAAAAATTTATTTCTCTCTTACCTCTAGACCAGATGATTCCAATGTTAAAATAGCTTATCTGTTATTCAAGTAATAATCATTAACCAACCAAACCAATCAAATGAATTGTTTTTTGAACACTTGGGTGGCTCAGTTGGTTAAGCATCCAGCTCTTGATTTAGGCTCAGGTCATGATCTCGCAGTTGTAGGAGTTTGAGCCCTGTGCCAGGCTCTGCACTGATGGTGTGGAGCCTGCTTGGGACTCTCCCTCTCTCTCTGCCCCTCCTCCATTTGCATTGCTCTCTCTCTTTCAAAATAAATAAATGAACTTTAAAAAAACAAAAACCAAACCAAACCAAATAATTTGTTGAGTATCAACCATGTGTTCTGCTCTGCTAAGGGGTTGGGAGATTGATCATCTAAGACTTGGTTTCTGCCTTCCTATAGCTTACAGTCTAGCCAGGAAATGGAAAATGAATATATGACATAGAACTTGGGCTGCTGATTACAGAATGAGAGAACTGGGTGGTGCCTCCTTGAATGACTCCAATATTATATATATATTTGTGGAACCAGCTGTGACTAAAAATAGTGCAGGAGAAGAAGGGTGAAGATGTGAAGGTCAAGGAGCTAAACTGAACTGGACATTCAATGGCAGCATCCAGACCGTATGAGATTTGGTGCAAATTCTGTACTGGAATAATACCCTGTGTGTAGAAGTGAGCATCGCTTGTGTGAAAAACTTGAGGATGTGCCTCTGTGCCCCATATTCCTCTGCTGTAAAATGGGACAATAATAGAGTTGATGTTGGTTGGCATTTAGTGAGTTAGCACGGGTGCTGATGTCTTACTCAAGATACACTTTTCATCCTTCTCCACCAGTGCCCCAAGGAGCTGACCTGGGAAGACAACACCATCAGGCTCCTTGTCTTCATCTTCGGGTTGGGCTTGGCCATTCGGAGGTACCAGCAAGACATGAAAGGAGGGAGAATGAATTTGGAATATCTGGTCCCCGGGTTTTTCCCCTGGGTATCCTCACAGACTGGACATAACACATACAAATACTTGATCCCTACTCCAGACTAGTTGGAAAATCCCAGAAAAGAAATTAGGAAATGAAATTAATAACAGCATCCCCGGTAATTCTGATAAATAGACCAACTAGTACAGAGGACCAAGCAGAGGCACAAAAATGATGGAGCCATGGTCCCTATTCCCGGAGAGTTTAGATTTTAAGGCACTGGGCTTTAGGAAAAGAGAAAGAAAAATAATTCTATTTTGACTTACATCACCATTGTTTTGTTTGCCTCTTTTGGACTTTCTAAGAATGAGATTTGTAGTATATATTCTTGTCTGGGTTTTGTTCAATGCTATATATCATTTTTTGCAGGTAGCAGTGGTTCATCTTATTTCATTACTCTGTAGCATTCTGTTTAATGGCTATCACAAAATGGGGAAGGGCTGGTGTCTTTCTCACCTTCTTTTTTTCCATTAAAAAAAAAATTTTAAGTAATCTCTACACCCGACATGGCGCTGGAATTTACAACCCTGAGATCGAAATCTGCACGCTCCACTGACTGATCCAGCCAGATGATCCTCTCAGATTTCTAACAAATAGCATTTTACTCACCTGCCATACACCTCTCAGCCTCCTGCCCTATCACAAGCAAAGATAATTCATTGGCATAAACACATTAGACACAAAGCACATTTTATGAAAAATTGTTAATAATTTTCAAATGTTTGCTCTGCTACTGTGTGCTAAGACACCGTTCCAGGTGGGCTTTACATGTTTTAGTTCAATTAGTCTTCACAAAAGCCTCAGGGGGTAAGTGATGTTATTCCCATTATTCAATAAGGAACCTGAGGCACAGAGCGGCGAAGTCACTTGTCAAAGGTTACACAGCGAGTAAGTGGCATCACCAGGATTTGGACCCAGGCAGTCTGGTTCCACAGTCAGTACTCTCAGTCATTCTATTACACAGCTTGCAACAAAGATTGTGAGCAGATGGTACAGGAATGACTTCTGTGAAAGAAAAATCTATGGTTAAGCTTCATGAGCTGTGTGAGCAAAGCATCCACTTTGTACATGGGAGGTGCTCAAGTCGTAGTCAACTAACATTGGGAAATAGAGGTGGGAAGAACAGGCAGGGAGCTGTTCCAGCTCAGGTGTGAGCTGATACAGACTTGACTGTCACAAAGATGGAGAGGAATTTCCACGGTCTGGTCGTTCAGTACCAATTTCTCTCGTGAACATAGGTGAAAATCAAAGAGCAATTTGTAGGGAAAGAGTGACATGATGCAAGTGACTCATCAGAATTACTCACTGACATTGGCATGTTGACATCAGACAGGTACGATAGCATCTGTGCAGTATGTAATCTCTCCCTATTCTCTGATTTCAAACTCTTAATCCCAAGGATTTCTAAGAAAATCCTGGATATCACCACTCATTGTATGAAGAGCAACAGACCGTTTCTGCCACACTTTTGCATCTGGGTGGCTGAGTCACATGGCAGGCACCATCCAAATACTTTTGAAGGTAGCTGTGCATAGCTCTGTCCCACTGTTGAACTTGGGTTTGCCCTTCGGCAAGAACAATCTGCAGAGTCCCCTTGAATATTAACAGCATTGGCAGGCTTCCTGATCACAAACAAGGTTTAAGCAGGGGAAGGGCTGCTGTTTTTCACACATTACTAACAGACAGTATTTTTCTCACCAGTCCTATATCCTTCAGCCTCTTGCTCTATGTACAAGGGTAAGTCACAGGCACAAATACAATGTTAGAGTAAAAGCTTTTCAACAGGTAAAAGTAATTTTCAGATTCATTCATTTTTAACTTTGTTTTTGAGCTGCTCATAAAGGAAAAGGTGGAGAAAATGGTTATAATCTGCCATCTCAGCTGTGGGATTTAGTTCAAAGTCACAAACACAATTGTGGATTTCAAGCAGGACTCATTAAACCCACAGTTCTAAGGCCGCTATGTTGCCATAGCTGTAAATACTCTTCAGACCACTAGAACACTAAGCAGTTTTCAGTGTATGAAAGGACTGTGTTCTTAAATTTATATTGATGCTTTAAGGTGGGAATAGGGGTGCCTGGGTAGCTCAGCTGATAAAGTGTCTGATTTTTGGCTCTTGATTTTGGCTCAGGTCATGATCTCATGGTTTATGAGTTCGAGCCCCACATCGGGCTATGCACTGACAGCATGGAGCCTTCTTGGGATTCTCTTTCTCCCCCTTTGTCACTCCCTCCCTCACTCATGTGCTGTCTGTGTCTCTTAAAAACAAATAAACCTTAAAAGAAATAAACTGGAAACATACGTTTCTTTAAACATATATGATCATTAAAAACAAAGGTATTACATGGGCACCTAGGTAGCTCCGTCAGTTAAGCCTCTGGTTCTTCATTTTTGGCTCAAGTCATGATCTCGTGGTTCATGAGATTGAGCCCCGCAATTGGCTCTGCACTGACAGTGTGGAGCCCTGCTTGAGATTTTTTTCTTTCCCTCTCTCTCTCTGTCCCTTCCCTGCTCATACACTCTTTCTCTCTCTCAAAATAAATGAATAAACTTAAAAAACATGAAGTATTACATATGTACAGTTAAAATAACTAACTTTTAAGTGTACAGCTGCATGAATTTTTATCAATGTATATACCCAGGTAACCAACCAGATCCAGCACACAACCCCTAAAAGGCTCCTTTGTGCCCCTTCCCAGCCATAACCATCTCTTAGAGGTAACTTCTATTCTGAATTCTACCAGCAGAGATTAACATTTTTTTAAATGTTTTATTTATTTCTGAGAGAGAGAGAGAAAGAGAGAGAGAGAGAGAGAGAGAGAGAGAGAGACATGAGCAGGGGAGGGTCAGAGAGAGAGGGAGGCACAAAATCTGAAACAGGCTCCAGGCTCTGAGCTAGCTGTCAGCACAGAGCCTGAGGCGGGGTTTGAACCCATGAACCTTGAGATCATGACCTGAGCCCAAGTCAGACACTTAACCAACTGAGCCACCCAGGCACCCCGAGATTAACTTTTCAAAATAACTTTTAATTAATAAAGAACAGACAAATGTTATGTGCAAAAAACTGAAGGAATCTCAAGGGTAGAGAAATAACTAAATCAGCTTGTGCAGTATGCATTTAGGTCTGGCTTTTGTTCCACACTGTGTCATGTTTTACATGCAATACCAATTTGTTCTTTTTATTATACTTATTAAAAAAATTTTTTAAATGTTTTATTTATGTCTGAGAGAGAGAGAGGCAGTGTGAGCAGGGGAGGGTCAGAGAGAGAGGGAGGCAAAGAATCCAAAGCAGGCTCCAGGCTCCGAGCTAGCTGTCAGCACAGAGCCCGATGCAGGGCTAGAACCCACAAACTGTGAAATTATGACCTGAGCTGAAGTTGAATGCTCAACTGACTGAGCCACCCAAGCACCCCCAATTTGTTCTTTTTAGTTGCTCTATAGTATTCTATGACTATATCATAATTTATTCTCATTTCTACTATACTAATGTTGATGGACATCTGGGTTTTTGCCAGTTTGGGGCTATTATGTGTCAAGCTGCTAAGAACATTCTTGAACATGTCTTTCGGTAAACATTTATACTCATTTTAGTAAGAGGCACAGGTATATAAGAGCATATAATAGAAAAACCTGACCTATTTTGGTAAGGCCAGGAAATTACTGCACTGCAATGCTTTTTGGGTGATCACGCTTTCTGAATCTCAAGCCTCGAGTCAAGGAATACATTTCCTATATTTAGGAAATTAGTAGGGACCCTCCCTTCCTTTCCTCTCAACAACTGGAAGGGCTAAGGTTTAAGATGTTTTGGCATTGGCTGTCACTGGTGTACCTGGATTATTCATAAGTGAGTAATTTAAATCCCAGACTACACTCACAATTAGGACAACTACTATTCTACAGGTGATATTTGTTTTCTTTTTGCTGTCAGCGTCTAAATCCTTTCATACTTTTGGGGAATTCCCTGAATGATGAATCTCGTTTGGAAGGCCCAGCCCAAGTACTGAAGCTCAGGCCCTTGCCACCCCAGTCTCCTTTGTAACTGGAGCAGGACAAGTGACCTAGTTGCTTCAATTCACTTCTCACTCTGAATCATCTGCATCTGAGTCACGAGTGCTTCCTGCACCCAAGGATGGACGGCACAGTTGGTGGTGCATTTAGCACACAGGGCAGGAGGGCTGTTCTTGGCAGATGGGGTTTTAGGTGTCACTGTGGACACTGCATGGCCTGTCGTATGGCGTCCAATGCAGTTCTACGGCCGCCCAGCAATGCTGTAAGCTAGACAGTATGTGCTAATAAATTCCTCTTCTCCTTAAATCAACCAGCTTTGCTTTCTATGGCTTTTAACTAAGAACCTGACTGCTGAATCCTCCTATCCAAATCCTCCCATAAATTGGGCACCTGGGTGGCTTAGTCGGTTGAGTGTCCGACTTTCGCTTAGGTCATGATCTCGCGGTTCGTGAGTTCGAGCCCCGCGTCGGGCTCTGTGCTGACTGCCAGATCAGAGCCTGGAGCCTATTTCGGAGTCTGTCACTCCCTCTCTCTGACCCTCCCCTGCTCGTGCTGTCTCTCTCTCTCTCCTTGAAATAAAAATAAAAAAATATTAAAAAAAAAAAAAAGAATTTAAAAAAAACAAAAAAAACCAAATCCTCCCATAAATGATTACAAATATGTGTTGTTTTTATACAACTAGCACAGAACCCCCTAAAAACTGGACAGAGTCACAAAAGACTTTAAATAGCCAACACAATCCTGAGAGAGAAGAACCAAGCTGAAGGTACTACAATAGCAGATTTCAAGGCATACTATAAAGTTATAATAATCCAAGCAGTATGCTGGCGCCCGGGGGCTCAGTCGGTGGAGCGTCTAACTCGACTTTGGCTCAGGTCATGATCCCAAGGTCATGAGACTGAGCCCCAAGTTGGGCTCCATGCTGTGCACGGAGCCTGCTTAAGATTTTTCTTTCTCACTCTCTCTGCCGCTCTCCCCAACTTGCATTCTCTCTCTCTAAAACACACACATACACATACACACACACACACACACAAAACAGCATGGTACTGTAACTAACAATAGACATAGATCAGTGGAACAGGATACAGAACCCAGAGGGAAACTCATGCTTATATGATCAATTAATCTACAACAGAGACAAGCATATGCATTGGGAGTAAAGATGCTCTCTTCAACAAATGGTGCTGGGAAAACTGGAAAGCTACATGCCAAAGAACTAAACCACTTACCTATACCAAATACACAAATGAACTAAAAATGGATTAAAGACCTAAATGTGAGACCTGAAACCATAAAACTCCTGGAAGAAAACAAAGGCAGTAAACGCATGAACATTGACCTTAGCAATATTTTTCCGGATATGTCTCAGGAAATATGTTTCCCTGGCACAGAAAACAGAAGCAAAAAAGAAATAATTGGGACTATATCAAACTAAAAACCTTTTGCATAGCAAAGGAAACCATAAACAAAATGAAAAGGCAACTCACTGAATGGGAGAAGATATTTATTAATGATATATCCGATAAGGGGTGAATATTCTAAATCTATATAGAAATCATAAAACTCAAAACCAAAAACAACCTCAAATCATTTATGATTAAAAATGGACAGAGACCCGGAATAGACATTTTTCAAAGAAGACATACAGATAGCCAACAGACACATGAAAGGATGCTCAATATCACTCATCAGGGAAGTGCAAATCACAATCACAGTGTGCTACGACCTTACACCAGTCAGAACAGCTAGTATCAAAAAAACAAGAAATAACAAGTGTTGATGAGGATGTGGAAAAAAGAGAACCCTTGTGCACTGCTGGTGGGAAGTAGATTGGCACAGCCACTGTGGAAAACAGTACGTAGGTTCCTCAAAAAACTTAAAAGAGAAGTGCCATATGATCTAGTAATTCTATTTCTGGGTATTCATCCAAAGAAAATGAAAACACTAATTTGAAAAGACACATGCACCCCTATATGTATTGCAACATTATTTACAATAGCCAAGATATGAAAGCCACCTGGGTCCATAGACTGATGAATGGATAAAGAAGACATGTTATAGATATACAATGAAATATTACTCAGCCATAGAAAATAATGAAATGTTGCCATTTGCAACAGCATGGATGGACCTAGAGGGTGTTATACTAAATGTACTAAGTCAGAAGAAGACAAATACCATATGATTTATAAAAACAAAACAAGCAAACAACAAAAACTAATAAATAAAGAAAATAAATTGGTGGCTGTCAAAGGGGAGGGGCATAAAGGGATAGGCAACTTAGCATGGAGAGCATTCCACAGTGTTTACGTTTATAATTGTTGAATCATTATGTTGTGCACCTGAAACTAATATAACATTATATGTTAACTATACTTCAATTAAACATTTAAAATATACACATATACTTTGCTCATTTTAATTGGTAGCACAAAAGGGTGTTTGGCATAAAAAGAGAAAGCATGTATGCGATTTATAATTCAAACTGTCCTGATAAATACCTACTATGGGACTAACATGTTGTAATAACTGTAGTTCCTCCTAAGCAATGAAATGGCAGGCTTAACTATTAAACAAATTACAGGGCAAACAGAATTATGTCTTTAAATACATACCTGGAGGTGGGGTCTGTGATAATCTTCTCCGATCTGGGAGCCTTTTTTCTCTCTTTATAAAGGAAGTAAGGAGACTCCTGGGTGGCTCAGACAGTCAAGTGTCTGACTTGAGCTCAGGTCATGATCTTGCAGTTTGTAAGTTTGAGCCCCACTGTCGGGCTCTGTGCTGACAGCTCAGAGCCTGGAACCTGCTTTAGATTCTGTGTCTCCCTCTCTCTCTCTCTATCCAATCCCCCACCCCCCATCTCGCTCATGCTCTCTCTCTCAAAAGTAAACAAACATTAGAAAAAAAATTTTTTTTTAAAAAAAGTAAGGTAACAAAATCTGTACATTGTTAGTTGGAAAATGCCTTACCTGGTCTCCAGCCTTCTCTTTCCTCCTTTCACTTTGGCATCTGATGCTGTGCCTTTGTCAAGTTAATTATTTGGAATGGAAATATTATTTGAATGTGTCAAAAGGCATTGGGGAGACAGCAGTCTGCACCAGAATATACAGACTTCCAAAGAAGTCTAATAATATCATATATTAGCATTATTAATGTACTCATTAATAGCTCAAGGTATTAACAATGAACTGTACTTCTGCAAATGAAAAGTTCTTATTGGTTACATTATCAGAACCAAAAACATAAAATTAAATGGAAGCATTTTCATAGAGAATTTTTTCTTTTTTTTTTTGAGAAGTTTCATTTACAATAAGATTTGAGGTTATTTTTTTTTTAATTGCATCTGCTCTCATTGTTTAGAGTTTAGTGACTTGTCTGAGGGCACACAGATTGAACCTAGATTTAACTCCTACTCTTTGCTTTTTATAATATGAACATCAATAACATTAAAATAATTATGTAACTGAATTGTATTAAATGAAATAGAAAGCATTAAAACTCTATATTCAGAAAAAATAATCTATTTTATTATTAAAGACACAACATAGTAACAATAAAAAAATTTGTAGAAATACCAAAGCTCTTCTCTACATATGTATATAAATTGTATATAAATACATGTCTCAGTAAGATAAGAATAGAGGGCTATGCTCCAAAATGGTAACATGGACTATTCTGGCAGGGCCAGGGTGGGGGGAGCGGGGGTAGAATTATGGGCAATTTTATTTGTGTGTATTTGGAAGAGTATGAGCTTACCTTCATTTTGTAAATTTTCTACATTAAATGCAGTATTTATATAATTTCTGAAAACGCCTTTTAATATTGTTATTATTAGAGTTACTTTGATATTGTACCTTTAGAATAGTCAACTCATTAACATAATGAAAAGTGTATTTTGACTATCCAGCCACCACTTACTGAGCAAGCAACTTCTGAATATTTTACATATATTATTCCACTAAATTTTCACATTAGTTTCATTAGGCAGTAACAGTATCCCCATGGCACAGCTAAGGAGGAGGACACTTAGAGAGGTTCAATGGTTAAGATCACAGTCCGTAATGGAGTCTCGGTTATGGCAAGCTCAAAAGTCTACCTTCTGCATCTACTGGGCTGCACCGTCCCTACCTTCTGACCACTTCCTGCTTCTCTAGGATAGGAGGGTTGCTCTATCACTTGCTGGTGCAGCCTTTCAGATACTCCTCTTCTTTATTTTTTAATTTTTAATTACTTTTTAATGTTTATTTATTCTTCAGAGAGAGAGAGAGAAAGCACAAGCAGGGAAGGGGCAGAGAGAGAGGGAGACACAGAATCTGAAGCAGGCTCCAGGCTCTGAGCCGTCAGCACAGAACCTGACGCAGGGCTGGAACCTATGACCTGAAAAATCATGACCTACGCCAAAGTTGGATACTCAACCCAGTGAGCCACCCAGGTGCCCCTCTTTTTAGATGTTTATTTTTGAGAGAGCGCTAGCTGAGAAAGGGCAGAGAGAGAGGGGGACAGAGGATCCAAAGTGGGCTTTATGTTGACAGCAGTTTGAGCAGGGCCTCAAACTCATGAACTGTGGGGTCATGACCTGAGCCAAAGTTGGGTGCTTAACTGAGTCACCCAGCACCGCTCAGATACTCCTATTTTAAAACACATTTAAAGTATTAAAGTAGACAATGTAAAAATGATTGTATGTATCATAAAAAGTCTGGAGAGGCACCTGGATGGCTCCGTTGATTAAGTGACCAACTCTTGGTTTCAGCTCAGGTCATGATCTCACGGTTCATGGATTCGAGCCCTGTGTCTGGCTCTGTGCTCTCTCTGACTCTCTCAAAAAATAATAAAGATTTTAAAGAGAGAGAGAGAGAGAGAGACTGGGAGGATATGTTCCAAAGAGTACATACTGACAAGGAGTGGAATTGACAGTGGTGGGATTTTTATTTATTTTTTAAATAAATAAAAACACCCAACAAGGGGCTGGAAGTCAAGACCCCAAGATCAAGAGTCACATGTTTTACTGACTGAGCCAGCCAGGCACCCCACAGTGGTGGGACTTTTATTTTCTAAGCTTTTATACTTACTATTTCTTTTCTTTAAAAAATTGTTCTACAATAGTTTTATTTTTAAAAATTTTTTAGGGGTGCCTGGGTGGCTTAGTCGGTTAAGCGTCCGGCTTTCGCTTAGGTCATGATCTTGCGGTTTGTGGGTTCGAGCCCCGCGTTGGGCTCTGTGCCGACTGCCAGCTCAGAGCCTGGAGCCTGTTTCAGTCTGTCACTCCCTCTCTCTCTGACCCTCCCCTGCTCACACTGTCTCTCTCTCTCTCCTAGAAATAAATAAAACATTAAAAAAAAATTTTTTTTTAAATTTATTTTTGAGAGAGATAGAGAGACAGAAAGAGGGAGGGGGCAGAAAGAGAGGGGAACAGAGAATCCAAAGTTGGCTCTGTCCTGACAGCAGTGAGCCCAATGTGGAGCTTGATCTCATGAACTGTGAGATCCTGACCTGAGCTGAAGTCAGATGTTCGACCAAGTGAGCCACCCAGGTGCCCCTATAATAGTTTTTTTGTTTTGTTTTTAATGAGAATCAGAAATAATTATAGATTTTTTCCTATATTGTCTCTCTTCTGAACATTGGTGCATCTCAGTATTAGGTTCACAACACAAACCATTTCTATAAATGCACTAACAAAATTGTGTCTTTCATTACCAAGCCCTGGTTGTCTCATTCATTCCTATCTTCCATTAGACAATAGTTTCAGGTTTTCTGTTTCACTGACTACTTTATCTTCAATGCTAGAACAGCATCTGGTGCTTGTTTCGGCAGCACATATACTAGAACAGCATCTGGCCAACGAAAGCAGTTGGCACATTACTGGCAAAACAAGGAGTGGAGAATATATACCTTCCTCTTTTTAAGTTTTAGATATACTGACATATTCTCGGGGCACGTGAGTGGCTCTTGATTTCAGCTCAGGTCCTGATCCCAGGACTGTGGGAGTCAGCACTGTGTCAGGGTCTGTGCTGAGTGTGGAGTCTGCTTGAGATCCTCACACTCTCCCTGTCTCTCTCTCCCTGTCCTGCTCCCCTGCTTGTGTGTACACACCCTCTCTCTAAAATAATTTTTAAAAATGTTTATAGATATATTGACAGAGTCTTATATTAAGTTTCAAATTAGAATATATGTTAAAGTTACATGGAAGAAAGAAAACGTACAGAGAAAAAGCTTTGCTTCTGAATTTCACAACTTGCCAAAAATGGCTGATTCTAACCTCTGGTACAATAAGAATGTGACGTTATTTGGAAATAGGGTCTTTGCAGGTGCAATTAGTTAAGATGAGGGCATGCTAGGGGTGCCTGGGTGGCTTAGTCGGTTAAGCGTCCAACTTTCGCTTGGGTCATGATCTCGTGGTTCGTGGGTTCGAGCCCCGCGTCGGGCTCTGTGCTGACTGCCAGCTCAGAGCCCGGAGCCTGTTTCAGTCTGTGACTCCCTCTCTCTCTGACCCTCCCCTGCTCATGCTGTCTCTCTCTCTCTCCTAGAAATAAATAAAAATTAAAAAAAAAAATGAGGGCATACTAGAGAGGATGGGTCCCTAATCTGGCTTGACTACTGTCCTTCTAAGAAGAAAGCCCCGTGAAGACAAAGATACCAGAAGGCAATGGGAAGCTGGAGGACTGGGGTGATAAACACACAAGCTCAGGAACACCACTGATGGCCAGCCAACCACCAGGAGCTAGGAAGGATTTCCCTGCAGCTTTCAGAGAGAGCTTGGCCCTGATGACACCTGGATTTCGAATTTCTGCCTGCAGAACCGTGAGACAATAGATTTCTGTTGTTTTAAGCCACTCAGCTTGTGGTACACAGTGGCCTTGGCTTTGAATTTTTGCAAATAATGGGGGAGGAGGAAATTGTCACCTGAACATCATGACCTACAGGTTTTCAATGACTTTCCGGTTTATTTTCTGATAATGGAAAATATTTTCAAGAACATGCCCAGGTCATCACAGGAATGCTAGGAAAGCAAACAATAAAGGGCATGCACGGGGCACCTGGGTGACCCCATCAGTTAAGTGTCTGACTTTGGCTCAGGTCATGATCTCACAGTTGTTGAGTTCAAGCCCTGTGTTGGGCTCGCTTGCCTCTGGATCTTCTGTCTCCCTCTCTCTGCTCCTCTCCAGCTTGTGCTCTCTTTCTCTTTCAAAAATAAACAGACATTTAAAAATAAATAGAGTACATGTTCATAGCAGCACTCTCCACAATAGCTAAAACCTGGAAAGAGCCTAAGTGTCCATCATCGGACGAATGGATCAAAAAGATGTGGTTTATCTATACGATGGAATACTCAATGGCAATGAGAAAGAATGAAATCTGGCCATGTGTAGCAACATGGATGGACCTTGAGGGTGTTATGCTGAGAGAAATAAGTCAGGCAGAGAAGGACAGATACCATATGCTTGCAATTATAGGAGGATTAGGAGGAACTTAACTGAGGAACAAGGGGGAGAAGAAGGGGGGAAATGGTGGGGGAAAGGGAGAGAGGCAAACCATGAGAGACTCTTGAATGCTGACAAAAACTGAGGACTGATGGATGTGGGGGGGAGGGGGGATGGGCATGGAGGAGGACACTTGTAGGGATGAGCTCTGGGTGTTATGTGGAAACTAATTTGACAATAAACTATTTGTAAAAAATAAAAATAAAAAAATAAAATAAAATTAGGCTATTACAAAAAAATGCAAAAAAATAAAAAATAAACAAAAAATAAATAGAGTACACAGAGAAAACAAGTAATTGAAATTTTAATATCCCCAGTTACTGACATAAAAAGTTTAAAAAGTTGGTATTACAACACTGGTTTTTCAAAGATTAACATTTATAATAAGAGTAAAATTAAATTTCACAAAGTTAAATCTAACACTTCATTTCAATATCCTATTGATACTGATGTCTATCATATTACCTTTACAATCGATCAAAATGGTATTATTTCATGTTACTTTTCCTTTTCTTAAAGCACTGGTATGCTTCTTAAGTGAAACGTTACCATGGAGCCCCAATATATAAAACAGAAAGTGAAGCTGTTACAATTGAGGGAGCTTCAAGAGGGAACTCACTCTTCCCCAAGTGTCACCTAAGACGTGTAGGGCCTGAAGCATAGTCTGAGAGCCATGGAATTAAAATATTAACAATAAGCACTAACTAGGATTTCAATGATACGGAAAAACTAGGAAGTCCATTCAGTATCCAACACTTTTTAAGCCTCTTGCTTTTCCACATGCTTTTCTTTGGTTTTGTCACTTTAATGAATTCTTTGAGCATCACCTGTTTGAATGGCAGCTACGTTAAGCAGACATCATACTTACGCACCTAGGAAACTATCTCCATGATAGACGCTGTGGAATAGGATCCAATAACAAAGATTTTTTAAAAACGTTTTTTCAGGTAGTCCATTGTTACAGTGACAAAAACAACATTTCTCATGAAGAGCCCCAAACCTGAGATAATGCTGGGGAAGATGAAACCTCAATATAAATCAAAAGGAGGTCCTAAGTAAGTGTAAGATCATGGGGCTTTAGGAGGGACATCCAAACAGGACAGATAAGGCAATAATGGTCGCACCATCCTCTCGCTGGATGTATACAGCAATGGTGTGCTGTGGGAATGTGGAAACATGTGCCCAGTGCTACTGATGAATGACAGGAAGGATGCGGTGGATCCCAATGGGCACAAATCCACAAAGAAGCATCCACTTAAGGCTACGTGTGGTTAACAGTTACTAACAACAAAGAAAGTCATGAGACATGTGGGACTTTTGGTCAGCTGGTTGAGCTTGACCATGAAAAACCTTTCCTTACTAGTTTGCTCGTGTTACAATCACTGCTACAGATTTCATATACTCTAAGGTACTGTGTATCATGCGCCAGGGTCTATTCTCAGTGCTTTACAAATACTAACTCATCCAATCCTCAGAACAACCATGTAAGGGAGGTACTATCATTGGCTCCATTTTTACAGATGAGAAAATAGGCACAGAGAGGTTAAGTAACCTCCCCAAGATCCTAAAACTTGAAAATACTGATCTAGGATTCAAATCCCTTTCCAGAGAAGACATGACACCTTGGTGGGGCGCCTGGGTGGCTTAGTCGGTTAAGCGTCCGACTTTCACTTGGGTCATGATCTCGCGGTTCATGGGTTCGAGCCTCGCGTAGGGCTCTGTGCTGACTGCCAGCTCGGAGCCTGGAGCCTGTTTCAGAGTCTGTGACTCCTTCTCTCTCTGACCCTCCCCTGCTCACTCTCTCTCTCTCCTAGAAATAAATTAAAAAAATATATTAAAAAAAAAAAAAAAAAAAGAAATGACACCTTGGCCAGGAAGAGAAATGTGTCCTACAGAAATCCTAGGAGTGGCCTGAGTCGCAAAGGTAAAAGCAACACCAGAATTGATACTCTATGTGTCCATCACACTGGGAGTATGACCTCTAAGCTACTTTTAACAAGATAAATATAAAGTGAACACAGATAAGCATAGCATTTCTTCCATTCTGAGTAAAGACTCTTGGTAAATCTGAATCTGTTTTGAAATGTTTGCAGTGAAATCATACTATCATAACCTGGCTTACTGGCTATACCAATTAAAAGCCAATGCCAGAAGCACATGCTTCTCTATCGTAGGCTAGCATGAAAAAGACAGTAAATAAATATTAAGTTCAATATAAAAAAAAAGTGGTTTCAAATAAGGTTTAAGAATAACCTTGTACATTCCAATTCATTACTTTATCATATTCTTGAATTCTCTGCTTAATGTGAGAAAGTTTATTCTTTAGATAATCACAGCGTTCTTTTTTTTCCAGAAATGTAGGATCCTGAAAAAGAAAAAACACAGCCATTATTTTAGCCTCCAGTTTCCTCAGTGAAGAACACAAAAACATACATTATCACCCAGAAAATGACCCTTCACAGCAGACTTTCTGCAACAGATTTCAAAATCTTCCTAGTAAGAATACCATTTCTCTACATTTTAAAAATAGATTTTATTATTTAGAATAGTGTTAGTTTCATAGCAAAGTTGAGTGGGAAATAAAGAGAGCTAAGACAACTTTAACTTTGGTAGTTTAAATTATATCAATGAACAAATAATAAGTGCAATAAAGATTAATAAAAGCTCTCTCCAGGCTCTACTGATCCGTGCCATTAAGTATGGAGTGAAAAACATACAATAACTTAAACTTTTTGAAGGAAAAGTCAGTGAAAAGTTCTATATTAGTGTTCTGTTCCCTAGGTTGCTAAGCCAGGATGTAAGAAGAGACAGAGAGGAGATGAAAAAATATTCAGGAGCTACTCATGTTCTCTCGTAAGCAGCATCTTAACAAATATTAAAAAAGAGGAGCGCCTGGGTGGCTCAGTTGGTTGAGCATCTGACTCTTGATTTCAGCTCAGGTCATGTTCCCAGGCTTGTGGGATCCACCCCACCCCCCACCCACTCCTACCCTCCCCCATGTCGGACTCTGCACTGACAGCACAGAGCATGCTTGGGATTCTCTCTCTCAAAATAAAAAGAAATATTAAAAAAGAACTACTTTAGCTCAGAGAATCTAAGGTCTGTCAGCTCACCACTGTACCTGGATAGGAATATACTTTGAAGAGGAAAATGGTTTTACTCACATTCTTTTTTTTCTTAAACTCTTCATGGATTCTTGAAATTCTTTCATGTTCCTAAAATTAATATATTGTATACTTGAATTAAAACACCAGCATTTACTCAAATCGTACCTCAAAAAGGTCTCAGAAGTACAATGGGAATGAGAACAAAAAATAATTTTTATCTAAGACTATAAGAAAAATATTCACACACTAAAATTCAATTCATGGGATAGAGATTAGAGGGCTTACTAGTCGCCACACACTGGGATCTAGGGGTGAAGAGAGAGAAAGGCCCCCGTCTGCGTGAACCCAGAACTGAGTCTCAGGGCCACTGCTTGCCAGCTGTTTGACCCTGAGCAAGCCACTTATCGTGAGACTCACTTTCCTTCCTGGGAACATGGAAATAGTAACTGTGAGTACCTCATAAGGTTGTGAGGTTTATTTATTTGAAATGATCCTTATAAAGTGCTTGGTATGTAATGACTACATTACACACTGGGATTCAGAGGTTGAGACTATTCAGCTTTCAAAAACAACAAATATAAGGTTCCTTCTAACTTTTAAGTTTTATAGTAAATATGAAGCTAGTTAATGGATTGAACCAAAAGGCACAGATTACTAGAACAATGCCCTCATTTATCCACATAAACTTGTGCTAGAGCTGTCAGACACCGTGAACAATAAATAAAAGAACACATAGTAATTTATAGTTCTAAAAGTTTCCTCTAGAACATTTTTTCATCACCCACCCATATTCTTTTTTGCAACACATTTTAATTCTTCAGTGTTTTCTTTTTTTTTAATTGTGTTATTTATTTCTGAGAGAGAAAGAGAGAAACAGAGAGAGCAGGAGGGTGAGAGAGAGAGGGAGACACAGAATGTGAAGCAGGCTCCAGGCTCTGAGCTAGCTGTCAGCACAGAACCAGACATGGGGTTTGAACCCATGAACCGTGAGATCATGACCTGAGCTGAAGTCGGGACGCTTAACTGACTGAGCCACCCAGGCGCTCCATTTCTTCAGTGTCTTTTGCATGAGTTTCATTTGTGTTTTGAGAGTTTGCCAGCACTGAGAGGACCTTGGTAATTCAACTGTCACCTGTATGAATGGGTCCTGGCCTGGGAGTACACTAGCTGCTTGAGGCTAGGGTGCTGTGCTGGAGATGCAGCAGCGCTAAGAGCTGTAAAACCTATCCTAGAGTCTGTCACAGACACTGAATTTCAAACGGTGGGGACCAGAGAGATTATTTTGAGCATTATTTCTATTTTGTGGGCTTAGAAAAGTTATGTGATTAATTTCTCAAGGGCACACAACCAGGTCTGTGAGAGAAAGTGTGCCTCCAAATGGGCCTGCTGTGCTTGGAAACGCCCCTCCCTGGGGACCTGGTGGGAAATGAATGGGACTTGCCGGAAGGCTCCCACCCATGGCAAAGCTCAGCCTGGGGCTGAGGAGAGGTAAAATTCTGTGACACAATTAATATTTCTATTTTACCGTAGTTTTTTTTTTTTAATTTAATGCTTATTTATTTTTGACAGAGAGAGAGAGGCAGAGTGTGAGCAGGGGAGGGGCAGAGAGAGAGAGAGATACAGAATCCCGAAGTAGTCTCCGGGCTCTGAGCTGTCAGCACAGAGTCCCATGAGGGATTTGAACTCACAAACTGCAAGATCATGATATGACCCAAAGTTGGAAGCTCAACTGGCTGAGCCACCCAGGTGCCCCTAATATTTCTGCTTTAAATCGGGACTAGAACAGATACAGACTTACTGTGGCCTTGTCATTTGGTTACTTACTTGCCATGCCATGTACAAACCAGAGGAAATGACTATTGTTGATACTGTATAGAAATATCATGGGAGGGGGCACCTGGGTGGCTCAATCTGTTAAGTGTCCAACTTAGGCTCAGGTCATGATCTCACAGTCTGCAGGTTCGAGTCCTGCATCAGGCTGTGCTAACAGCTCAGAGCCTGGAGCATGCTTCAGATTCTGTGTCTCCCTGTCTCTCTGCCCCTCCCCCGCTTGCTCTCTGTCTCTCAAAATAAAATAAAGACATAAAAAAAAATATCATGGGAGGACCGAGTATCAGCCCCTCCCATAATCAGGACCCTCCACCCCTCAATTGCAGACCCACTTGCCTGAGTTTGTGCCCATCATACAAAGCCCAGTACATTGGAGCCCACTGGGTCTAGGCTCAAAGACTACGCGGCACAACTGGATTGCTCAGCATCGTATCTGACAACCAGCTTGCTTGCTCTTCCCAGCCTGAGCCAACCCAGCTTCTTGGGGCCTGCTCATTCCTTCCTGCCTTCCTTTAAGGGCCTATAAATTTGGGTGTTCTTCTCAGACCTATGGACTTTGCTTGTTTTTCAAATGGTACTGACCTTTGACCTACAGTATTTGCTGGATTTCTCCTGCTTCCTGGTGCCGGCATGCCACAGACAACACCATTCCATTGCTCCAGGATTTGGGAAGACTCTGGTTATTTTGGCTTAGAGAACTCGTAATTACAATGGATTTAAATGTACACTTAAAAGTTTGTGGTTGGGGCACCTGGGTGACTCAGTCGGTTGAGTGTCTGGCTTCAGCTTAGGTCATGGTCTCACAGTCTGTGGGTTCGAGCCCCATGTTGGGTCTGTGCTGATGGCTCAGAGCCTGGAGCCTGCTTCAGATTCTGTGTCTCCCTCTCTCTCTGCCCCCTGTCTGCTTGCACTCTGTCTCTGCCTCTTTCTCTCAAAATTAAATAAACTTAAAAAAATTTTTTAAACATAAAAACAGTATTCAGATCAGGGCACCTGGGTGACTCAGTCAGTTGAGCATCGGACTTCAGCTCAGGTCATGATCTTTCGTGTCTTAAGCCCGAGCTCAAGCCATATAGGGCTCTGTGCTAACAGCCTGGAGCCTGCTTCGGATTCTGTGTGTCCCTCTGTCTGCCTCTCCCTTGCTCATACTCTGTCTCTCTCTGTTTCTTTCTGTCTCTCTCTCTCAAAAATATATAAAAACATTAAAAAAATATAAAAGCTATGTACCTACATTGAGTTGTTTGAAATTTGTTACAAGTGCTGTGTGAGTTTTAAAAATTTGAATTACAGGGGTCCCTGGGTGGCAAATTTGATTATCTGACTCTTGGTTTTGGCTCAGGTCATCATT
This sequence comes from Proteles cristata cristata, assembly GCA_017311185.1. Taxonomy (NCBI): domain Eukaryota; kingdom Metazoa; phylum Chordata; class Mammalia; order Carnivora; family Hyaenidae; genus Proteles; species Proteles cristata. The sequence continues at coordinate 284,103 of JAESUZ010005390.1, forward strand.
TCACAGCATGAAGTCTGCTTAAGGTTCTTTCTCTCTCTCTCTCCCACCCCTACTCATGCTCTCTCTGTTTCTAAAACAAAAAAAAATTAAATTAAAAATTTGAATTATACAAATAGATTAATATATAACTTTTAAAAGGATACACACAAATGTTCATAGCATTATTCATAACAGCCAAAAAGTCCATCAGCTGATAAATGGATATGTGAGATGTGCTATATACATACAATGGAATAAATACCACAAAAATGAATTAAACACGGACTGTTGCTAGGAATCTTAAAAACACTATGAAAGAAGCCAAACACAAAAGGCAACATGTTATATTGTTCCATTTATATGAAATGTTCAAAATAAGCAAATCCATATAGATAAAAAGTACATTAACAGTTGTCAGTTATTGGAGGGGAGAGAGAATAGGGAGCATGTGCTGATGAGTATGGGGTTTCTTTTTGGGGTGATGAGCACTTTCTGGAATTAGAGGGTGGTCATGGTTATACAACTTTGTGAATGGACTAAAAGTCACTGAATTGTTCACTTTAAAAGGGTTTATTTTGTCATATGTGAATTCTGTCTCAATAAAAAATATACGTCTTGGGGCGCCTGGGTGGCTTAGTCGGTTAAGCGTCCACTTTCGCTTAGGTCATGATCTCACAGTTCGCGGGTTTGAGCCCGCGTCGGGCTCTGTGCTGAGTGCCAGCTCAGAGCCTGGAGCCTGTTTCAGTCTGTGACTCCCACTCTCTCTGACCCTCCCCTGCTCACGCTGTCTCTCTCTCTCTCTCCTAAGAAATAAATAAAACATTTAAAAATATATATATATACATCTTATAAAAATAAATGCCACTGATTATCAGGGCGTCCTGACTTCAGAAGTATTAACATGCAAAACCCCACCACAAACTCCAGAGCTTTACAGAAAACGTCGGAGTCCCTGGTGACCGCTGTCTCTTCCGCAGCTCCCTCTGTCACCATCACGGTTATCAGTCCCATGTGTGTGCCCAATAGCTCAGATCAACTTTCTGTCCTTAACCAGTTGTGTTCTTTGGACCTGGGTGGTAACCACTTGGCCGTTACTTATCCCTGGAGAAAGCACAACCCCTGGTTGATCCCCTACACCCTGCCCACCTCTCTGTGATAAATCTTCAAATTGGCTTGAGTGTGCAATCCATCTCCCTGGGACCTTGATGGACTCAGTAAGGATCTTAGGAACATTGACATTTTATTTAAATAAGAAAATAAAATGACTGTTTTATAACAATTATTTATTATTTTATATAATAACTATTATATATTTATATAATTATATATATAATACACATATAATTATTTAATAATTGAGGACAAACGACACAAAATTGTATAAGGTGAACTGTAATCCAGACTAGTCCCCATGAAGATATCCCAGACACAGACAGCAAATGTACCTAGTTATTATGGCTTCCTCACATCTATCTGAAGAAAGCACCTCCCTCAGTGCTCCTCGTAGGTAGCTGCAGGTACTGACCTGTTGGTTTTCTGAACAACGTGGCAATCTGCTCATCACTGCATCCAGCTCATCAAGCTTCCTCAAGACAGCCTGAACTTCTGCCGAGAGCTCTTTGTACTCTGAAAACTGGTCCTGGAACACAGCTTTATAGCGTTCTCGTTCATCATCTGTCTGAATCACAGGGTATTTTCTGCAGGAAAAAATTGGCCAGCATTGTAACTTTTTCACTGAAACGGACTGAATGGGACATCAGCTTAGCTCATTCCTCACTGAGCACACTGTATCTTCAATATACTATCTCTCAGGGAATAAACAGCTGTTTAAATACAAATGATCTTAAGCAGAGAGCATTAGCTTGGAAACAAACAGGAAAATGAAATGCCCAAATGGAATCTCTCCATTTCTACCTCTGAAGAAGGACTTAGACACTCACGCCACATAGTCGGGCATCACGATAGGTTTAGGAATGTGGCCCGAGGGGATGTGGCCACTCAGTAGCTCAGGTTTCAGTTTTGTTGGTCTCAATTCTTTGAAATTAGCTTCTTGGTCTCTCTGTCTGTCACCACAGGTAGCCATTGCACACTGCAGTTAGGGAGAAAAAGAGGATTTTTTTGTAAACAGAGTCAGAGGAAGAAAAAAACATGAATTTATTTCTTAGAAGAAAATGGTGGGGAGAAGCAGGAGGAAAAGTAGAAACAGCAATTAATACTTCACTTTAGCATTACAGGTTTTAACGTCACAAAGTGGTTCTGAATGCTTTTGTAATAGCTAAAGGGAGCCACACTGGGATACAGGAGTACATAACAGCTAAATCAATCATGTGAATGTCAAATTGGATGAAGAAATGTTAAACGTAGGGTCATAAGTACTTTATTTAGGATTTATACCCCAATTAGCTATAAAAGAATACAAAATGTAGTTCAAAATAAGCAGTTCATGGGGTGCCTGGGTGGCTCAGTCAGTTAAGCGTCTGACTCTTGATTTCAGTGCAAGTCATGATCTCACGGTTAATGAGATTGAGCCCTGCATCAGGCTCTGCACTGACAGAGGAGTCTGCTTGAGATTCTCTCCCTCCTTCTCTCTCTTGGCTCCTCCCTGGCTTGCATGCACTCTCTCTCTCAAAATAAATAAGTAAACTTAAAAAAAATAGAAATTCAAAGATAAAAATGGAACAAGTCTACTTAAATGGCAAGAGAAAAAATGACAGGGGAAGTTGAGATGAATGAACTACAAGTAGCCACCCAGGAGTTCAGAAAGGGAAACAGGTTACATTGTCTTCATTAACTGAAAAGGAAAACAAGCAAACCCAGAGGAAAGGCAGTGAAGGTCTTTCAGTTGTCCAAGAGCTCTTAACCTGCGACTCCTGGTTTAAGTCACCCTGGTTTCTAGACTGGAGAGTTCCCAGAAGCCTTTTTAGTAAAAAGAATGGTACATTTTAAAAGAGGGGAAACAGCACAAAATGAAATGGCCCGGAGAGGGAGTGTCAGGGCAGGCCTTCCAGTGCTAAAATACCGACAGATGGGAAGTGGGAATATAAAGGCCCAGGGAACCCATTCTAGAATGGGCAGGTTAACATGGGTATGCAGCTTTGGGGAGAGAATGTTCAGGTACAGGCACTGGGCAGTGCCCCGCATACCAACCATGCTAGTTAGCCTCGTAGAAGCTGGAAGGAGGGTTCTATTTTATAATGAAAGAAGCAAGGTTCAGAGAAGTTAGGTATATTTTCTAGAGCCTCACAGCTGGGAAGTGGAAAAGCCACAATTAAAACCTGGAACTTCTGGGTCATGTGGGTGGCTCAGTCGGTTAAGCATCTGACTCTTGATTTCAGCTCAGGTCATGATCTCCTGGTGATGAGATCAAGCCCAGTGTTGGGCTCTGCACTGGGTGTGGAGCTTGAGATTCTCTCTGTCTGGGGGCACCAGGCTTAGTCAGTTGGTTAAGTGTCTGACTTCGGCTCAGGTCATGATCTCAAGGTTCGTGGATTCGAGCCCCACATTAGGCTCAAAGCCTGGAGTCTGCTCCAGATTCTGTGTCTCTCCCTCTCTGCCCCTCCCCCACTCATGCCCCCCCTCTCAAAAATAAAATAAACATTAAAAAAATTTTTTTTAAAAAGACTCTGTCTTGCTCTGCTCCTTTCCCTTGCTCAGGCTCTCCCTGCCCCCCCCAATAACAAAAATAACCCCAGAATTTGTTGGGGTTTTAATGAATAACACAAGGAAGGTTTATGTAAATGCATACTGTTCAACCCTGCAATTCTGACAGCATGCTAGAAATGGCTGATTTCTCAGAGCAGTAAGCCCCCCTCCACTGACCCCTTGGGGACTTCAGCACATGCTTGAATTAAATTTGCCGAACTAAACTGAGAGCAGCTAGTGGGGGGTGGGGGCTAACTTGGTTAAAAACAAACTGCAACAGGGGCGCCTGGGTGGCTTAGTCGGTTAAGTGTCTGACTTTCGTTTAGGCCATGATCTCGCAGTTCGTGGGTTCGAGCCCTGCGTCGGGCTCTGTGCTGACTGCCAGCTCAGAGCCTGGAGCCTGTTTCAGAGTCTGTGTCTCCCTCTCCCTGACCCTCCCCTGATCACGCTGTCTCTCTCTCTCTCTCTCCTAGAAATAAATAAAAATATTAAAAAAAAAAAACTGCAACATAGGATTTAAAAACTTTTGGCTCTTGGGGCGCCTGGGTGGCTTAGTCGGTTAAGCGTCGACTTTCGCTTGGGTCATGATCTCGCGGTTCGTGGGTTCGAGCCCCGCGTTGGGCTCTGTGCTGACTGCCAGCTCAGAGCCTGGAGCCTGTTTCAGAGTCTGTATGTCCCTCTCTCTCTGACCCTCCCCTGCTCACACTGTCTCTCTCTCTCTCTCCTAGAAATAAATAAAACATTAAAAAAAAATTAAAAAAAAACATTAAAAAAAACAAAACAAAATAACCCCACTTTTTGCTCTTTACCTTACCAGGCAGCTTTAAAATCCTTCTGTTTCCTGATTTCCCTATCTCTGAGGTTTGGTTTAAGATTAGCTCACACAAGCACATGTACCCCAATGTTCATAGCAGCACTCTCCACAATAGCTAAAACCTGGAAAGAGCCTAAGTGTCCATCAACAGATGAATGGATCAAGAAGATGTGGTTTATCTATACCATGGAATACTACATGGCAATGAGAAACAATGAAATCTGGCCATGTGTAGCCACATGGATGGACCTTGAGGGTGTGATGCTGAGCGAAATAAGTCAGGCAGAGAAAGACAAATATCATATGTGTGCACGTATAGGAGGATTAGGAGGAGCTTAACAGAGGACCAAGGGGGAGAAGAAGGGCAGAAATGGTGGGGGAAAGGGAGAGAGGCAAACCATGAGAGACTCTTGAATGCTGACAAAAACTGAGGACTGGTGGATGTGGGGGGGAGGGGGGTGGGCATTGAGGAGGACACTTGTGGGGATGAGCACTGGGTGTTATGTGGAAACTAATTTGACAATAAACTATTTGTAAAAAAAAAAAAAAGATTAGCTCACACATTAGATGGCGAGGCTGCTAAACCAGCGTTGGGGGAGGGTTATGGGGAGAAGTTTGGCCACAGCTGGAAGGGGAACCAGATCGCCCTGGTGCAGAAGGCATGCCTGGCCACTGGGCCCCAAACAGCAAGAATTCAAGTGGGGAGCAGGAAACCCTGAGGAAAGGAGATAAAACCAGAGTATTTCAGGGGACACCTTCTGAGGTTAGTATTTATTCTCCTTTGTTTAGTATTTATTCTCTGCTGCTTGGGGTGCCATTTCTTCATCCTACTGAATTCCTAATGTGTTTGATCTTGATAGTGAATCATGGTATTAAAATTAGGGGGATCTTTTTTTGGCTTAAATAAATGGATTTCTATTTCCTGGCATCCCTCTTTAACTTCTAAATATTTAACAATCCATTTCCCACACAGCTGGCTGAAGGAGCCGCTATGGACCATGGTGACCCTCTAGGGCTTAGCAGCAGCCCCAGGTATGTATCAAACTCGGATTTTCCCGGTCAAAATCATAAATTCTGCCCAGGCAGTCACATTGGGCAGGAGAGTCCATATGAGGGCAGTTTGCGTTTGTTTTTGTCTAGGTAAAGTTTCTCAAGCAGGAACTATTCATTTTCCTTACTTGCCTATCCCTAATTCTAAGAATCACTTTTTAATTTAAAAAGGGACCTTGAGGGGCACCTGGGCGGCTCAGTCAGTTGTGTCTGACTTTGGCTCAAGTCATGATCTCATGGTTCTTGAGTTCAAGCCCAGCTTCAGGCTCTGTGCTGACAGCTCGGAGCCTGAAGCCTGGTTAGATTTTGTGTCTCCCTCTCTCTTCGCCCCCACCCCTGCTCATATTCTGTCTCTTTCAAAAACATATATGTAAACATTTGAACTTTTAAAAAATAAAGAAAAAGGGAGCTTTCAAGAAGTCAGAGTAGTTTCACGGAGACTACATATATCACCTACTTTAAATGTTTTTATGTTCTTAACCTGTTTTGGGGTGAATCTCACTGAGATTTAAGTTTCAGAAAACCTTATTGAGAAAAAAAATCTGTAAGTACACATAAGACCAAGAATCAAAACCTCATTAGGTCTTTATCGGAAGCATGCATTGGGCTCCAGCCCTGGGATATACCACTCTCAAACAGTATTCGTGACTACCAACACAATACCAGATTTCATATGATCTTTCTTTGCTTCTAGCAAAAATGAATCTCATCAGCAAATATCAGAAAAGCTTTATCGTGAGGCAAGAGAAAGTAATTTAGCAACAGAGTAAGTAATGCTATGGTTATAATTACTAAGGTTTTCACATTAAAAAATGTATTGGTGAGTGGGTTGGGGGATGGGCAAAATGGGTAAAGAGGAGAAGGAGGTGACCGCTTCCAGTTATGGAATGAGTAAGTCAAGGGAGTGAAAGGCACAGCATGAAGAATACAGTCAGTGATACCAGAATAGTGTATGGTGAGAGACAGCAGCTACACTTGTGAGCAGAGCATAACATACAGAGACGTTGAATTGCTATGCTCTTCACCTCAAACTAACGTAACACTGTGTGTTAACTTCAATAAAAAAATGTTTTAAGTAAAAACAGGCTGAATATGTGACCAAGTTAGAAATAGTGTACCTTTGTCCAAATGCTGAGTCTCTCTCCCTCTGAGCATATAATACAACGGTGCAGAGGCCCCAGTCCCAAAACCACACCACCACCTTCAATGCTCAGACTAGATTCTCACTTTTCTAGCTTGGAAAAAAAAACTGTTCCGCACTTAAGGATTTATTAGAATTTTTTTCTGTCTCTGTTTGATCTTATTTTATGTCTGCATATTTCTTTTTAAAAGTGATCTTATTTGCGGGGTGCCTGGGTGGCTTAGTCGGTTAAGCGTCCGACTTTCGCTTAGGTCATGATCTCGTGGTTCGTGGGTTCAAGTCCCGCGTCGGGCTCTGTGCTGACTGCCAGCTCAGAGCCTGGAGCCTGTTTCAGAGTCTGTGTCTCCCTCTCTCTCTGACCCACCCTTGTTCACGCTGTCTATCTCTCTCTCTCTCCTAGAAATAAATAAAAATTAAAAAAAAAAAAGTGATCTTATTTGCTTTTCAAAAGTATATTTATTAAAATACAAAATAAGAAGTTACAGTGGAGGAAAGAGCTCTGAAAAAGGAACAGGAAACTTAAGTTCAGAGAGGGTATATAATTTCCTCAGAAACACAGAGCTAGTAGTAATCAAACTACGATTTGCCTGATTGCAAAGTTTGTTTTGTCTTCGTCATACTACACGGCCTCTCCTGTGGTTCTTATCTACAAGAACTGGGAAGGAAATTGGTAAAAATCAAACCCAATGAGAAGCTGGAGACCCAACCTTTTGTAAAAGGTTTCTAATAGATAAATCCAATAGAGATTCCCCAGTTAAGTAACGAGATTCATTCTCAACAGAAGTCTGCCTCTAGAACACGCCTAAAAGTGGATCCATAATGAATCATTTCCCAGGAAGAGAGCCCTGGGAAAGGACATCCTTTGCATTCAGCAATCATATCCTGAAAGAGTATAAATTAACTGGATTGATATGATTTTTTTAAGTTTATTTATTTTGAGAGAGAGAGAGAGAGAGAGAGAGCGCATGTGTGAGAGGGGAAGGGCAGAGAGAGGGAGAGAGAGAGAATCCCAAGCAGTCTCTGTGCTGTCAGCACAGAGCATGACATGGGGCTCAAATCCATGAACCACAAACCGTGAGATCATGACCTAAGTGGAAATCAAGAGTTTGATGCTTAACCGATTGAGCCACCCAGGCGCCCCCAGATAGGTATGATTTTCAAAGGAGCTCTAGGAATGGGGGTTCCAACTCTACTAAGGTTATTTCTAACAATTCTAGGACCCCTTGGGAGCTGGGACCCTGCCACACACCCCAGACATGCTGCGTACCAGCCTTCTGATGCAGCCTGAAGGAGGTACCCTGGCACTTGCTGGCAGATCTCCCTAACCCTGTCCTACCTGTGGAGTCTGCTTTAGCCACATTCTCATCAGTGATGCTGACCTCCCTAGCTTCTGGGGCAACTCCCCCCAATTCAGCCAAGCCTTTCAGGTTGACTCTACTCTGCACTTAACCCCACTGGTAAAACCCATGACCTAAAGGGACTGATGAGGAAGCCCATAAACTCCACTGTTACAAAGAATGACCACCATTGCCACATCACTGCCATACTGCAGCACATTAGACAGCCCTGTCCAGCTTCTTGCTTAAGAGTCAACACTTGCAAAGTGTGTACCACCTTCAACCCCCAAAAACCAAACAGATCAAGTCCCTGAGGGTGATCTGAAACATACTGTTTTTGGAGTTTCTTTATTTATTTTGAGAGGGGGGCAGAGAGTTGGAGACAGAGAATCCCAAGCAGGCTCCACACTGTCAGCGTGGAGTCTGACACAAGGCTGGAACTCAAAAACCGCAAGATCATGACCTGAGCTGAAATCAAGAGTCTGATGCTGAAACAACTGAGCCACCCAGGCACCACCCCCATGAAACATACATAATGCTAGCACTCTAACTTGCCAACTCAGGTTTCACATTAAGCTATCACCTGTTAACAAGCCTGTCGATTTTTAGAAAGTGAATTTCCTTATAGATAAATTTGCAGGCCCCTTTTCCATTATAAATAGGCGTTGTAATCCCGATTCATCCTCTAAACCAAAGTCCTTTAAAACTGATATTTTCCATGCAGTGACTCTCACTGGGTTGAGATGCAGCAATGATGGTCATTCCTGGCCAGGTAGGATTCAAAGTTTCACAGTCAGTCCCTCTGAGGGAGTAGAATTTACCAAAGAGCTAATTAAGGCAGTACTTTGGTCAAACTCACTTACGTCTCTGTACTAACACTGGAAGGCAGCCAGCCCATAGGGTAAGTTAGGGAAGCTGCACTTAAATCGCAAACAAAAGGCCAGTGTTATTAATTAAGTAAACATCAGCTTTACATGTATGGAACCACAAAAGACCCCGAATAGCCAAAGTAATATTGAAGAAAACCAAAATGGGAGGCATCACCATCCCAGACTTTAGTTTCTACTACAAAGCTGTAATCAAGACACTATGGTATTGGCACAAAAACAGACACATAGACCAATGGAATAGATTAAGAACTCAGAACTGGACCGAAAAGTGTACAGCCAACTAATCTCTGACAAAGAAGGAAAGAGTATCCAATGGAAAAAAGACAGCCTCTTTAACAGATGGTGCTGGGAAAACTGGACAGCAACATGCAGAAGAATGAAACTAGATCACTTTCTCACACCATACACAAAAATAAACTCAAAATGGATAAAGGACCTGAACGTGAGACAGGAAACCATCAAAACCCTAGAGGAGAAAGCAGGAAACAATCTCCTTGACCTCCACTGCAGCAATTTCTTACTTGACACATCCCCAAAGGCAAGGAAATCAAGAGCAAAAATGAACTACTGGGACCTCATCAAGATTAAAAGCTTCCGCACGGCAAAGGAAACAATCCATAAAACTAATAAGCAACCTACGGAATGGGAAAAGATAGTTGCAAATGACATATCAGATAAAGGGCTAGTATCCAAAATCTATAAGGAACTCACCAAACTCCACACCCGAAAAACAAACAACCCAGTAAAGAAATGGGCAGAAGATATGAACAGACACTTCTCCAAAGAGACATCCAGATGGCCAACAGACACATGAAACGATGCTAAGCATCCCTCCTCATCAGGGAAATACAAATCAAAACCACACTGAGATACCACCTCACACCAGTCAGAGTGGCTAAAATGAGCAAATCAGAGAACTCTAGATGCTGGCAAGGATGTGAGAAACGGGCACCCTCCTACACTGTTGGTGGGAATGGAAACTGGTGCAGCCCCTCTGGAAAACAGTGCGGAGGTTCCTCAAAAAATTAACAATAGAACTCTCCTAGGACCCAGCAATAGCACTGCTAGGAATTTACCCAAGGGATACAGGAGTGCTGATGCATAGGGGCACATGTACCCCAATGTTCATAGCAGCACTCTCCACAATAGCCAAAACATGGAAAGAGCCTAAGTGTCCATCAATGAACGAATGGATCAAGAAGATGTGGTTTATCTATACGATGGAATACTACATGGCAAGGAGAAACAATGAAACCTGGCCATGTGTAGCAACATGGATGGACCTTGAGGGTGTTATGCTGAGCAAAATAAGTCAGGAAGAGAAGGACAGATACCATATGTTTGCACATATAGGTGGATTAAGAGGAACTTAACGGAGGATCATGGGGGAGAAGAAGGGGGGAAAATAGTGGGAGAGGGAGGGAGGCAAACCATGAGAGACCCTTGAATGCCAAGAACAAGCTGAGAACTGATGGGAGTGTGGGGGAGGAGAAGGGGGGTGATAGGCATGGAGAAGGGCATTTGTGGGGATGAGCACTGGGTGTTATATGGAAACCAACTTGGCAATAAACTATTAAAATTTTTTTTTAAAAATCTCAAACAAAAGGTCAGTGTTATTAATTAAATAAACATCAGCTTCACATTGTTTATCTCAATATTTGTATGTATGTATGTAGGCAGGCTCCATGCATAGTACAAAGTCCAGGGTTTGAACTCAACCCTGAAATCAAGACCTGAGCTGAGATTAAGTCAGACACAGACAAGTAACCAACTGAACCACCCAGGTGCCCCTGATTTGAAGTATTAATTAATTTGTTACAAACTTTAAAAATTTTAAAGGGGCACCTGGGTGGCTCAGTTGGTTGAGTGTCCAACTTCAGTTCAGGTTGTGATCTTGCAGTTTGTGGGTTCGAGCCCCACGTCAGGCTCTGCACTGACAGCTGAGAGCCTGGAGCCTGCTTCGGATTCTGTGTCTCCCTCTCTCTCTGCCACTCCTCCACTTGTGCTCTGTCCCTCTTTTTCTTTTTTTCTTTTTAATATATTTTTTATTTATTTCTAGGAGAGAGAGAGAGACAGTGAGCAGGGGAGGGTCAGAGAGAGAGGGAGATACAGACTCTGAAATTGGCTCCAGGCAGCTGGCAGTCAGCACAGAGCCCGAAGCGGGGCTCGAACCCACGAACCGCGAGATCATGACCTAAGTGAAAGTCGGATGCTTAACCGACTAAGCCACCCAGGCGCCCCTCTGTCCCTTTCTTTCAAAAATAAACATTAAAAAACAAACAAACAAAAAGCCACACATACACACAGAGTAAGATCACTCTAACTCTATGATCAGTATTTAAAGTGCATAGGTTTGTAACACTAGGTCCACGCTGCCTTGTTGTGATAAACTTTTCCATATTCTGTAGACCAACCAATACTAGCCTCATTTATCTCATGCCTGGTTAGTCAGAACTGGTCATGTACCTCATGATTTCTAAAGATTTATGGATCCCACCAAGCTGAGCTTTATGGATCTCAACCACAATTCAGATGACTTAACATACATATCAGAAATAATTTAAGGCAATTGATCCTTTAAAAATTGTGACTAGGGGTACCTGGGTGGCTTAGTCAGTTAACTGTCTGACTCCAGATTTCAAGCATGATCTCAAGGTTGTGACATCAAGCTCCAGTCTCAGCTCAGAGCTTGCTTGAGATTTCTCTCCCTCCGTCTCCCTCTGGCTCCTCCCCTTCTTCTCCTGCTCTCACACCCCTTTCCCCTTTTTGTGTGGTCTCTCTCACAAAAATAAGTAAATAAGTAAATAAGTAAATAAATAAATAAATAAATAAATAAATAAAAAGTAGAAAAGGCGCCTGGTGGCTCAGTCAGTTAAACGTCTGACTTCGGCTCAGGTCATGATCTCACGGTTCATGGGTTCGATCCCCACATCAGGCTCTATGCTGACAGCTAGCTTAGAGCCTGGAGTCTGCTTCGGATTCTGTGTCTCCCTCTCTCTCTGACCCTCCCCTGCTCCTGCTGTCTCTCTCTCTCAGGAAGAAATAAAAATGTTAAAAAAAATCTCCCTAAAGCAAAACAAAACTGTGGCTAATGACACATCCCAAAAGATGCTCTGACCAGTTGACAAGGCTGAATTTGAGATATTATCATCTGTAAACTGATTTCCCCAGGAGATAGCTGAGAAACACACACATGAAATATTTTTTGAGAATCACACATCTATGAGAAAGTTTAATTTAGTTTTATAGTTCTTGCTCACTCTCTCTTTCACACATACACACACTCTCACGCTTGGTGCTTTTCTGTTTCACTAGATTTGTAAGCCCCTGGGAAATGGAGATGAGATTCTTTGTTGTGTTCATTTCACTGGCCCAATCCAGTCCAATCCAGACATCCACTGGGATACCTGGGTGGCTCAGTCAGTTAAGCATCTTACTCTTGATCAGGTCATGATCTCACTGTCCGATCTCCACCAAAAGCGCAGAGACTCTCCCTCTGTCTCTCCCCTGCTCGCCCTTGTGTGTGTGTGTGTTCTTTCTCTCTTGAATAAACATGAAAAATAAAGAAAATAAGAAATAAATCCCTTACTTTACCATGAATAAAAAATTTCATATAGTATTTGTATTATAATATGGAAAATAAAGTTAAAAAGAACTTATAGGGGAGCCTGGATGGCTCTGCTGGTTAAGCGTACAACTCTTGATACAGACTCAGGTCATGATCTCACAGCTGTGGGATCAAGCCCCATGTGGGGCTCGATGCTGAGTGTGGAGCCTGGTTGGAATTCTGTTTCTCCCTCTCCCTCTGACCTGCCCCTGCTTATGTTCTCTCTCTCTCTCTCAAAATAAATAAACTTAAAAAAAAAAAGAACCTGGGCACCTGGGTAGCTCAGTAGGTTAAGCGTACAACTCAGTTTTGGCTCAGGTCATGATTTCATGGTTTTGTGAGATGGAGCCCCACACTGGGCTCTGTGCTGACAGTGCAGAGCCTGCTTGTGATTTGCTCTCTCTCCCTCTCTCTCTTCCACTCCCCTTCTCACGCTACCTCTGTCTCTCTCAAAATAAACAAACTTAAAAAAAAAAGAACCTATAAAAGGTATTTTCAAAATGCATGCACTTAAAGGACTTGTATAAATTAGCGACTAAATAAAAAGTAGACAAGATGCAAACAGTGTAACAGGGAAGGAATAGCAAACATAATACATGAAAAATACTCAATCTCATTCCTTAGAAGAGAAGTGCAAATTCCAACTACATTAGATATCATTTTTCACCCTCAGGTTGACAGATGTCAACACATTTCCTAACACAGTGTGTTGGTCAAGGTGTGATGAAGCCCGTGGTGCTGCTGGGAGTGCAAGCTAGTAAAACTTCCGTCGGGCAACCTGGCAGTCAAAATAAACACGTGCATTTTTTCAGATCCAGAAATTTGCTTCTCACAACCCATCTTTCAGGTGCACTTATGCATATATGGAAGGAAGTATGTACAAATATATACTTGGTTGTATACAGTCATTCACTGCAGCATTGTTTTTAACAGAGAAAGAATGGAAACAACTTAAATGGTCACTAAAAATTTTTTTTTTAAGTTTATTTATTTTTGAGAGAGTGAGCAAGCACAAGTAGGGGAGAGGCAGAGTAAGAGGGAGACACAGAATCTGAAGCAGGCTCCAGGCTCTGAGCTGTCAGCACAGAGCCCAACATGGGGCTTGAACCCATAACCGTGACATCATGATCTGAACTGAAGTCAGACACTTAACCAAGTGAGCCACCCAGGCATCCCATAGAATAGTCATCTATGGTAATTAAACTACGGAACATCCATATAATGCAATACTACGTAGCTGCAAAAAGAGAATGCAAAGTTCTTTATGTACTAATAAAGAAGCATCTTAAGAAATGTATTTTTTTTTTTAATGTTTTTATTTATTTCTAGGAGAGAGAGAGAGAGACAGCATGAACAGGGGAGGGTCAGAGAGAGAGGGAGTCACAGACTGAAATAGGCTCCAGGCTCCGAGCTGGCATTCAGCACAGAGCCTGACGCGGGGCTCGAACCCACAAACTGCGAGATCATAGCCTAAGTGAAAGTCGGACGCTTAACCGACTAAGCCACCCAGGCGCCCCAAGAAATGTATTCTTAACTGGAAAAAAAAGGAACGTAACAATATGTGTGGGATGGCAGTGTGAAAGGGAGAGTCAAGCAAATATATATATATTACATATACATATATATGTAATATGTATGTATAATATAAATACACATCTGAAGGAAACACAAGGCACTGATAACACTGGTTCCTTCCAAATGGGAGAGCTGGGAAGCTGAGACAGAGGAGTGAGAGAAAACTTTGTATTAAAGATCTCTTTGAATTTTGTTTCCGTGAGGGAGAGAGAGCAAGTGGGGGGTTGCAGAGTGAGGGGGGTACAGAGGATCTGAAGCAGGCTCCACAATGACAGCAGACAGCCTGACGCGGGGCTTGAACTCACAAACCATGAGATGGTGATCTTAGCCAAAGTCCGACGCTCAACCAACCTAGCCGCCCAGGTGCTTTTGAATTTTGAACCAGGTAAATATACTCCCTTTTCAAAGAAACAAACAAATCCAAAGGTTGGATTCTCAACCTCTTGCTAAGAAACAATACCCAATACTGTAAAAAAGGACTTTTCAATGAGGTAAAACTATGATTAAAATACATTGGGTTTTTACATATATGTATGTAAATTAACAAGAGCATCTAAATTAATTCTCTCAGCAAGCATGTGACATAGGAATTATTATTATTATTCCAATTTTACAGATGAAGAAATCAAGGCATGGAAAGTAAAACATCTTGCCTACTGTCACAGTGTTAGTAAATTCCGGAAGAGGAATTTTCTTTCTGACACAACAAAATTTAGCATCTGAAAGCAAGGTGAGAAGGTCAGAAAAGAAGGGCAAGGAACTTTATAGAGACTAAAAAAAGTTTGAGACAACCACCTTTACTTAAAAAAATGAAATTTTAAGCATATAAGGAGAATCAACTGTTCACCTGTTCAACTAACAAAATGAAAAGGCACTATGAAAACTATAGAAGCCATAACTTTGCCCAATAAAACACCATGTGCATGTCTAATTTGATCCTCTCATGAGAAAAAAGCTGAAAGTTGAACTCAATATTCAGTTAGGAACTCAATGTAATAGATACACTTTCACAGACAAATGATCTACTCTATAGGTAAATAGATACAAGAGAACGTATTTAACAAATCTAGACATAAAATATAACGTGAACTTTATTCTTACCATTTTCCTTTTTGATGGCAACGAGGGCTCACTTATCTGGAACAAAAAAGAGTTAAAATGATTTTTTCTAAGGTGTGTGAGGCTACTTTGTTAGTATTTTCTTGCATTTGCATTTATAGGCCAATCTCAATTTTACAGAGGTCGGTTCTCTGCTTGACAGATACGCCTCCCCTGCACCGGGGCGACGACTGGCTGGAGCAGAGCCAGAGGAGGGAGGGCTGATGGTAACGCCTGCCAGTCAGAACAGACGTCAGAACAGACCGCAGGGTCGACGTCCAGGCGTGATGGAGACTACCAGGTAAAGTGCTTTGAATTACCTAGAGATTTTATTTATTCTTGGCTCCCAATATATTGTGCAATTAAAGAGTTGGAAACAGTAAGAAACCATTATAAAATTAACAGAAAAAACCCACAGGCCATTATAGCTTCTATCTTTTAAGAAGTCACAGTAACGCACAAACTGGGACCACCTGCTACATCATGAGTTAATTGAAGTCTCATCAACCATTAGAAAAAGTCTGATGGAAACAAGTTTTGAGAAAAGAAAAACATGAATATATCATGTTGACAATTACAGTCCTATTCATGAAGAATTTTGAAATGACATTAAGAATTCTGTTGTTAGTAAACTTACATAAAATTATGAGGAAGTGTGGGTGTTTCACTATCTGGATTTCAAACTGATTAGAATTTGAAATTATTTTGTATACACAGATGTAAAATTAAGAAATATGCTTAATGTCCTAAGTCTTTAGAAATAACTTGACTCTATGTGGCCTTCTAGTAAGATTAATATATTCTGCGATGAGAGAGTATTGATCACCTGGAAACATGCTGAGGTTCTTCGTTTAAACCTCATGAATTTAATAAGATACCTGTTATAAAATTAGTCAAGTTTTATATTATGTGTAAAATTCATGGAAAAGATTAAACACAAAATTCATAGGTCACTGAGTAAATAAATAGGTTACTGAGTAATAAGGGCAGAATTTTTTCATTTTTATCTAAAGGTTTGCTCATGTATATAATATTTGTAATTATACAGTAGCTAGGAAGTCTTTGGAAAAATGAGAAAAGAAAAATGCATAATAAACTGACTTAATATTAAGAAAAAATTAACTAGATATTTTCAGTAGCATAGGAAATTCTATCACACATTTCTTAGAAGAAAATAAAACATTACTGTTTCAGGGTAAAATGAAGCTAACAGAACATACTCTAACAATTTTGCTACTGTTCAAATAATTTTTTTAACGGTTTGTTTATTTTTGAGAGACAGAGTGCGACCAGGGGAGGGGTAGAGAAACTGGGGGACAGAAGATCCAAAGCCGGCTCCACATTGGCAACAGACAGCCCAATGTAGGACATGAACTCATGAACCATGAGGTCATGACCTGAGCCAAAGTCAGATGCCTACCCAACTGAGCCACCTAGGTGCCCCGTTCAAATAATTTTAAATGGCTTTTATATAATCTTATCCTCCAGGTATTATTATTACATTATTATTATTAATTCTCATCTTTCTTATATTTAATTAGTTAAATCCTAGAAATAAAAATAATTTCCAGGCTCCTATTCTAATTTTGGGAACACTGTTCTCACCAAAGAAAGAATGAAACATCAAAATGCTCGGGCAAGTTTTCAGAGTATGTTCATGACAACTCAACCTCTCAATACTTGAAAAAAACAAATATGGTTCACTGCATTCTTGACTTTATTTAAGCCACTGGAAGAAAGTGTCATTCATCGTAACATGTAAATGAGCACTTTTTTCTTATAACTGAAAAGTTATTATTATTATTTTTTTTTAAAATTAAGCTTTACCAGGGGTACCTGGGTGGCTTAGTTAAGCACCCAACTTCAGCTCAGGTGATGATCTCACAGTTCGGGAGTTTGAGCCCCACATCAGGCTCTGTGCTGGCAGTTCAGACCGTGCTGGACCCTGCTTTGGATTCTGTGTGTCCCTCTTTCTCTGCCCCTTCCCCACTCAAGCTCTGTGTCTCTCTCAAAAATAAACATTAAAAAAATTTTTTTAGGGGCGCCTGGGTGGCTTAGTCGGTTAAGTGTCCCACTTTCGCTTAGGTCATGATCTCGCGGTTCGTGGGTTCGAGCCCCGCGTCGGGCTCTGTGCTGACTGCCAGCTCAGAGCCTGGAGCCTGTTTCAGTCTGTGACTCCCTCTCTCTCTGACCCTCCCCTGCTCACGCTGTCTCTCTCTCTCTCCTAGAAATAAATAAAACATTTAAAGAAAAGAAAAAAAAATTTTTTTTAAATTTTTACCATACTAAAGAATCCACATTGTCCTCAAACTTACTTTAATGAGGAGACATCTATTGTACTGAATACGGTCTGATTCTTAGTCGTAAAAATTTAGTAGCTGTGTTTTCCCCTTAAGCATCACAGACATAATACAGCCGACAACCTATATACTGTATTACACATCTGGTGCCTATCTGCAATGTTCTATTACAGGGACACACCAGAGTGGGAGATCCCACCCAAAGGAGGTCGGACACTGGACTAGGACTTTTGAAGTTCAGATGTAAAAAAAAAAAAAAAAAAAGAAAAGGCTGGTGGGGGGGCACCTGGGTGGATCAGTCAATTAAATGTCTGACTCTTGATTTCAACTCAGGTCATGATCTCATGGTTCATGAGATCAAGCCCTGTGTCAGGCTTTGCACTGACAGTGTGGAATCCCTGCTTGGGATTCTCTCTCACTCTGCCCCTACCCCACTCACATGCTCTCTCGCTCGCTCTCTCTCTCTCTCTCTCTCTCTCTCTCTCTCTCAAAATAAATAAAATAAACTTAAAAAAAAGGCTTTTATAAAATTTTTGTTTTAAGAACTTCATATGTTTAACCAGGAGGTAAATAACAGGAAAAAATTAAAAACAAATGAAGGATTATGAAGTTCCTTACCTCCTGCTGTTCCATGTATTCCCTATGTCTCCGAGCTGCCTCATGCCTCCATAACTTCAGGCAAACCAAAGCACTAATGAGGTAAACAATCATGGTGACAAACAAGAAGATCATTGCTGCTATCTGTCCTCCTTCTACCCGGCAGAACAATGCATTCATCGGTGTATTAAATAATGGATAGTAGCAGAGCCCGCCTCGGTTGGTATCATTCACATACACTATGGCTGCAGCCATATACAAAATAAACAAGGCAACGTTAATTCCAAATTCGGTCAGAGGCCACCAATTAGAATCCAGAAGAATGGTCCGATAATACATGGACATGCCAAGAACCAGAATAATAACGGTGGCGATCCATGCTAATCCAGCAACCACAAGTACAAAAGGGGTTTTGGGGCCACTGTAGTAATAGCCCCCGTACGTACTGCCCAGGCCACCGAGGCCTCCCATGCCATAGGGTTGTGAATATCCAAACAAGTTATACCACTCGCTGTCCTTGTAAATGTAAGCTGTGACACAGGCAAAGACGCCCGCTCCCAAGAGCAGCTCCACCACACCCAGGATCCGCAGCAGGCCTGCCCACGACTTCATGTAGGAATACCTCAGGTTATACTCTTCCACTTTCTCACTGTACGTTCGGGCTGTCTGTGTGTGGTGGCCTAGTGAACCGGAGGAGTCGTGGAAAAACATTGCCTCAGCCTCTTTCGGGGAACTGAAGGTTCCTTCCGACCCTCCGTAAGGATCTTTGTAGGAGTTGGGGGGTGAACGGTGGTTTGGTCTTGCCGGAGAAGCTGGAGGCGAACACTCCACTCCATCGGAGATGTATCTGATGTCAGACACTGGCTTATCCCATCCCAGGTCCTTTTTCTTCCCTCTGAAGAAGTTCTTCCAGGACTCGGGGACGAAGCGCCTTACAGGTTTGAGATCTGGAGCTATGGCCGGTTCCTCTGTGTCACTTGAGTAGAAGTCTGGGCCGAAGGGTGGCTGTAATGGGAGAGGGGGTGGTGGCAAGGGATCAGCGCTCACGGCCAGCTCACTGTCGTGAAGAGTCTGGAGGGTTCCTATGGTGCCATCGTGATACGGTGAGTCCCGTGGGACCTCATCATAGTGCCTGTCCCGATTCTTGCATCTTCCATCACTGGACGACATTTGTGACTTTTACACCTGTGGCCAAGATTAACGTTATCACTTATGCCTAGTTATTTATTCTTCAACAATGCTGATTTTATCCACTTAATGGCAGGTGGTCGTATTTAGGAAATCAATATAATGTCTAATGATCATGATATGTACAAATAATATAAATACGTATATTTTAAACACATGTAACATCCTAGCCAGGGACATCATCATCATTCTATATGATTTTAAGGGCAATCAAAATTTAAAATCTTAGTTCTGAATTAAAACATTTATAAATCTGATTTATCTTATGAGCCCTATAAACAATGGAATGTAAATCCCATAAAAGAAACTAAATTTAAACAATACAGGATACTAACACATCCCAAGTAGAATCCTTTCTTCAAACATCTAAATCAAAATATTTAATAGTGTGAGCATACCAAAGTTTGATGGGTCAGCAAATACTCTTCATTTTCATTACCTCAAATCTGCTTTGGAATGGCCTGGGAGAAGCAGTCCACTAAACACAGGGAGTGAAGAGCACCTTTCTGTCTTAAATCAGGGAAGTCAGTTTAGGGGATTTGCTCCTTTCACTCTAAAATATTGACACTTTATGTTAGATTTTAAAATTTGAGTTCTCAGAGGAAAGAAAAAGTCACTAAAGGTTAAGACTCTGCAAAAGTACAACACAGAGCAGCCATGTACATCATGTATATCACTCTTTCTGGAGCAGCCATTTAAAGGGGATTTGCTGTTGCCATGACACTCAGAAAGTATCTCAGAGGGGGTTTGAGCCAACTAAAATATAAAGCACAGCAAAAGCACTTTCACTAAACCTTCACTAAATCAGGTCATTGATTTCCTTCACTCAATCAATGACCTGAACATGTGTAAAAAGACACTTTTGCTAATGACTATTAGGTTTAAGGTACAATGAATATCTCCCTCATATTACTTAGAAGCGAGTATTTACTGAAAACTCGCTGGCCATATAGCACTGTACTTGGCACTATGATGGTCTCAAATCCCATCTTTATGGTGTTGAATCATCTAGAAATTCCCAAGGCTTTTAAAAAAAATTTTGTTTATTTTGAGACAGAGACAGAATGTGAGCAGAGCGAGAGGGAGACACAGAATCTGAAGAAGGCTACCAAGCTCTGAGCTGTCAGCAAACAGCCCAACGTGGGACCCAAACCCACAAACAGTGAGATCATGATTTGAGCCAAAGTCGGACACTTAACCGACTGAGCCACCCAGGCGCCCCAGCCTTTTTTTTTTTTTTTTTTTTAAGTTTATGTATTTATTTTGAGAGAGAGAGAGAGAGCGCGCGCAAATGAGTGGGGGAACGAGAGAGAGAAGGAGAGGAGATAGAGAGAATTCCAATTCTTTCTGATGTGGGGCTTGATTTCACAAACCATGAGATCATGACCTGAGCTGAAATCAAGAGTCAGACGTTTAACTGACTGAACCACCCAGGCACCCCCTAAGGCTTTTTTTTTTTTTTAGTTTATTATTTTTATTTTGAGAAAAAGAGAGAGAGTGACAGGGAGGGACTGAGAGAGGGAGCGAGAATCCCAAGCAAGCTCCTCACTGACTCAGGGATTGAACCTACAAATCTTGAGATCATGACCTGCACCAAAAACAAGAGCAGGACGCTTAACCAATTGAGCCACCCAGACACCCACTAAAGCTTGTTTTATTTTGTAAAATGGAGACCTATTGTTCAACAAATATTTGCCAAACATCTACTATGCACCAGGCACACTGAAAGCGTATCAGTGAACAAAAACAACTGAAATTCCTGCCTTCATGAACTTAAAACCCAGGGGAGGGATAACAGATGATAGATAAGGGAAGTGAAATACACCAATTGGACGCTGTAGAACTAAGAATGGTGATAAGGAGTACTTTGTGGGCAGGGTACTACAATTCTAAATAGAATGACCTCGGAATATGACATCTGAATACAGAAATGAAGGAGGTGAAGGAGGAAGCCAGACAGGTTATCAAGGGGTAGGCAGACGGAACATCTACTGCAAAAGCCTTGAGGCCGGAGTGCCCGGCAAGTTGAAGAACTATTAAGTCATGGAGGACACCATGACAAAGGGGCAGCAAGTACTAAGAGAGAGGAGAGGGTAAGTAGTAGAATTAAGTCCATCTGAATCACTGTGGTCTTGAAAACCACTGGAAAGGATTCTGGCTTTTATTGGGAGTGAGATGAAAAAAAGCCAATGGAGCATTTTGAGTAGAACAGTGACAGGATCTGACTTTTTTATTTTATTTTTTAATGTTTATTTTTATTTTTCAGAGAGAAAGAGACAGAGTGTGAGCAGGGGAGAAGCAGAGAGAGAGAGAGGCACAGAATCTGAAGCAGGCTCCAGGCTCCAAGCTGTCAGCGTTGAGCCTTGACATGGGCTCAAACCCACAAACGAGAAGTTGGACACTCAACCGACTGAGCCATCCAGTTGCCCAGGATCTGACTAGCGTTAATTGGATCACTCTGAATTCTATGCGGAGAGTACACTCCAGGAGACACAGGAGAAAACAGGGAGAATGGCTGAGGTGAAAGACTTAGTCAATGGACCATGGTGGTAATAATGGAGATAAAAAGAAGTCAGATTTTTAAATACAGTGAATTAAATTTTGTTTTACTATAGCAACATTCAAACATAATAAAAAGTGGAAAGAACAGTATTATGAACACTTATGTAACCATCAACCAGCTTCAATAATTATCAATTTATGACCAATCTTCTTTCATCTATACCTCCTACTGATTCCTTCTGCCAATAGATTCCTTTGAAGCAAATCTCAGACACGAAATAATTTCATATGCAACATTTCTCCCCCCCGCCTCCAGTTTAGCCCTGGGTATAAGCAGCCTGAAGAGTTTGAGATACCCATTAGAAATCCAGACGGAGAGGAACACCTAGGTGGCTCAGTCGGTTAAGCTTCCGACTTCACTCAGGTCATGATCTCACGGTGTATGGGTTCCAGCCCCTCTGTGCTATTAGCACAGAGCCTGCTTTGGATCCTCTGTCCTCCTCTCTTCTCTCTCTCAGAAATAAATAAAACATTAAAAAAAAGTAAAAAAAAAAAAAATCCAGGTGGAGACATTCAGTAGGCAGTGTACACACAGAAAGATTAAGTACTATCACAGATTAGATTAGATTAGGTACAATCAACCAAGGAATGGATGAAAATGAAGAGAGATCTAGATTTCTGGGTCTTTTAGTGAGGTACTCCAATTGAAAAAATTGCTTTTAATGTTTATTTATTTTTGAGAGAGAGTGAGAGAGAGAGAGAGAATGAGTGCGGGAGGGGGCAGAGAGAGAGGGAGACAGAATGTGAAGCAGGATCCAGGCTCTGAGCTGTCGGCATAGAACCTGGGGTGGGGCTCGAACCCACCAACAGTGAGATTATGACCTGAGCCAAAGTCCGAGGCTTAACTGAATGAGCCAGACTCTCAGGCGGCCCTGGGTACTACAATTTTAGAGAATTAAGTCTGAAAGTCCCAACACGGTGCCCAAAGTAGCAGCTCCATAAATGACATCAAATAACGATTTTTTTCCCGTCATTTAGCTCATGTGTCTAAAAACACTAAATTTTTTTTCTTAACCTTGTTTACATTTTATTATTATTTTTAAAGTTTTATTTATAAGAAACAGAGAGGGGCGCCTGGGTGGCTTAGTCGGTTAAGCGTCCCACTTTCGCTTAGGTCATGATCTCGCGGTTCGTGGGTTCGAGACCCGCGTCGGGCTCTGTGCTGACTGCTGCCAGCTCAGAGCCCGGAGCCTATTTCGGAGTCTGTATCTCCCTCCCTCTCTGACCCTCTCCTGCTCACGCTGTCTCTCTCTCTCTCCTAGAAATAAAAAAAAGAAACAGAGACAGATTGAGAGAGAACGCAAGCAGGGGAAGAACAGAGAGAATCTTAAGCAGGCTCCACAGTGAGCATAGAGCCCTACACGGGGCTCGATCCCGTCCCACAACCCTAGGATCACAACCTGAGCAGAAACCAAGAGTCAGAAGCTCAACCTACTGAGCCATCCACGGGCCCCTGATACACACCCATTTAAAGGATATTCCACTGCTTAACTGAACACTGGTAAATAAAGGTGCTTCGTTGTAATGGGTTTCCCTTATTGCCACCTGTGCAAAGTGGCTCATTTGAATTAGACTGTCTTCTCAACGTTTAAATAAAATGCATAAATTAATAAGTCTGAAGAAACATGGAGTTAACAAAACAAGTGATTTAGAAGGGAAGGGTCAGCGGTATCTTTTCACATCTCGGTTATCTGGCTAGCCGTCCTGTACGGTTCCGGGTGTCACGGAGAGCCCACTTGGATTCAGCCCGCTGAGGCACCCTGGGTCTTTGTTTCGGTCAAGCCCCCGCACCCCGACTCCATTCTGTTGGAACTCACAGCCCGGAAAGCCACACTGGTGGAGGAGAAATGGTTTCCCCCAGGAAAGTGACACGGAAACCGAACTCGGTCGCCTTTACGAAAACAGAATCCTCGGTCTAGCCAGCAAAGTTCTGCTGGGCCCCAGAGCTGCACTTCCTGGGAGTTGGGAAAGCCGCCTGAGCGTTTTAGCTTAACTCGCGCGTGAGTGCCATGGGACCCCCAGCAACTTCGAGGGGGTCTCCCCCGAGCCGGCCGCTGGCGTCCGGCCCCACCAGTCCTGGGCTCTGCCCACCTCAGGGAACCACCCCAGGGAGCGGTCCAGTTTCGCGCCCCAGAGAAAACCCACTCTCAGTCTTTCGAGATTCCGCCCCAAGGCGGCCGGAACTAAGTCTGTGCCCAGGTCGGGATAGGAGGATCTCCGCGCCAGGAAAGGGCGGCGCCTTCGCGGCCGGCGGGGCGCGGCTCGCCGCGCACCTGTGTCCCCTGGATGAAAGTGCGCTGGCTGAGGGGCCCTCCCCGCTCCCCCGGGGCCCTCACCTCTCACCTCTCCCCGCGCCGCCGTCCGGTCTCGGCGCAGGTTACGGCGAAACGGAGCGGAGAGCGCCGCGGCACCAGGCGCGCGCTGAGAGCCCACCGCCTCTCCTTCCCCGCCCGCGCACCTGCCGGGGGGCCGCCGGGTCCTCCCCGCCCGCGCCCGGATCACGTAGGCCCCACCCCTCGCGCCCCCTCACCTGCGCGGACGCCTGGAAGAGCTCATTCGCCGCCCGCGGCGCAGAAACCGGGCTCCGCTCCCGGGGCGGGGCCGACCCAAGTTTGCCCCGCCCGCCCGGCTTTGTCAGGCCGGGACTCCCGCTAGGGTCCGGGCCCGCCCCCGCACCTCAGAGCTGCCGTTACAGACCCGCGCCGCGAGAGCGCACACGCCGCTTGGAAAAGTAGTGAAGGTGCCATTTCACCGCTCCAGAGAGTTCTCTTTCAAAGTTCTCTTCCTTCCCTAGTTTTTGAAAAGTGTTAACAATGGATAAAGGAGATTCATATTTTACGCCCAATGATAGCTGGCCCACAATACATGTTATTAAATATTAAAGGAGGAAACGAAAAGAAATTCAATATTTTAATATTGATATAAATTACTTTCCAGAAAGTATCTAAAGTAGTCCACTGTACAGCATTATAAAAATGGTATTTGAGAACTTAAAGACCATAGAGAAACTGCGGATAAGGCACAAAGTTTATTTACACTCATAATTGCGTACTAAGCTTTTATAATTCATATTTACAACCCCATCAAGTTTTAATATTCAAAATTATTCCTTCACATTGTTTGATATTTGGCATAATGTTCAAACATACTTCCTACACACTGACCTTCTCCCAGCACCACACACAAGACTCAATAAATAACTAGAAAAACAAAAATTAAAGTATTATTTGAAGCTTGATCTTCTGTTTACTTCAAAATGACAGGGAAGTCGGTATATTGTGCTGAAGTACTAGAAGAGTGAAGAATTAAACTTTCATTCAGGTGAGAAGTATATTATCTCTGCTCAGGTACCACTGAATAAAAGGAACATGAATCTGCCAAGGAGCAACATGATTGGCGGGCTGGTTTCTATGTCCCATCGCTCTCATAGTCTTCTATGATCATCTCTTCTTCTTCTTCCACGTCTTCCTGTGTGGAAAAGGACCGAGGCTGGCTGGCAGGCAGTTCATTCTGACTCAAAGGAAGACAGCAGGTTTCAGCTTCAGCGATTTGAGTGGCTTCACCCAGAGCTTCCTCTGAAGGCTGCCCTCCAGGAAGCGGGGCTTCATCTCCACTGTCAGGGTCTATCATTCCAGGCTCCCTGTCTGTCAGAGCTTCCATTTTCAACCTGTCAGATTTACAATGCAGCCATCAATAATAACCAAATAAGGGGATGCCCTTTAAATCACACCATGCATGTGAGGACTATGAAGCCACCTTTAGTTTTTAGTCTGCCTTCACTGTGCTCACTGTTTAGTCAGGCCTTTAGCTTATTTAAGGATACAAACAAACGTACAAGGTAAATGGCAAAATGTGAATAAATTACAACTTACAATACAAACAACTTGTAAAGAATTCTTACAAATTAAAAAGAAAAAATTAAATAAAATAGAAAAATGGATATAAAACATGGACAACTTACATTAAAAAAGTACAAATCATAATGAAACAAATTGTTCAACCTAATTAGTAATTTTAAAAACTGAAATTGAAATAATGAACTAGTCCTGTAATCTTTAAAACTGGCAAAGATCATTTATCTGTCTACCTATCCAACTATCTGTCTTTCATTTATTTTAGTAATCTCTACATCCAACATGGGGCTCAAACACACGATCCCTTGATTAGGGGATGCATGCTCTTCTAACTTAGCCAGCCAGGTGCCTCAAGTAATAAAAACCCAGCAGTGTCAAGAGTTAGGAGAAAAGAATATGCTGATAAACTGTAAATGGACATAAAATTAGCAAAATATTCTTAGAAGCAATCTGGCAATATAGAGCAAAGACTTCGAAAAAGTTTATGTCCATTGATCCAGCAACTTCATTTCTAGGAATATATCCTATGTAAGTTAACATTTGATCCTTTAGGATATATTTCACATCCTTTAGGATATATGTTACGATAGGAAAAAAAACAGGTTTGGCAAAGATGCGTGGAAACTGAAACTCTTGAGCACTGCTGGTGGAAATGTAAAATGGTGTAACTGCTATTGAAAATGGTAAGGAAGTTCCTTAAAAAATTAAAAACAGAATTACTACATGACCTAGCAATAGCAATGATTTAAGCTATAAGGAAAGCTGTGATAAAGTTGGAAATAAGCTAAATGTACAAAAATAAGGTTAAGTTGGATTATAGGAAACTAGAGAACTATTAAGTATTAATATTAAATATCAAACTAAATATTTGTATTTAATACGGTCAACATGAATCAATGATAACGTTCAATATGGTCAGCATGAATGAAAAGATAAAGTACTAGTCACTGCAGTAAGTAGCACTGACAAATCCTGTCTAAGTTAGATCAAGTAATTGAACCAATGAGAACAGTGAAAAACCCCTTTTTAAATGTTTTTATTTTCTATTTTTAATTTTTTTTAATGTTTTATTTATTTCTAGGAGAGAGAGAGAGACAGCATGAACAGGGGAGGGTCAGAGAGAGAGGGAGTCACAGACTCCGAAATAGGCTCCAGGATCTGAGCTGGCAGTCAGCACAGAGCCCGACGCGGGGAGCCCGACGTGGGGCTCGAACCCACTAACAGTGAGATCATGACTTAAGCGAAAGTCGGATGCTTAACCGACTAAGCCACCCAGGCGCCCCTAAATGTTTTTAAAATGTTAAAGAACTGGGGTGCCTGGATGGCTCAGTCAGTTGAGTGTCCGACTCTTGATTTTGGCTCAGGTCATGATCTCAGGGTCATGGTATCGAGCCTTGCATCAGGCTCTAAGGTTGAGTGTGGAGCCTGCTTATGATTCTCTCTGCTCCCTTCCCCATTTGTGCTCTCTCCCTCTCTCTCTAAAATTAGAGAAAAAGTAAAATAAAACATTAATAAATAATTAATTAAATGCCTGAATACATAATTTCATCTTACAGACAAGCTAAGTAGAAATGAAATATATGTGTTGTATCACTGACAGTAGCCCAGAAATGATTTTGCAATAAAATGAACGGCACAGATACAGATTTACCTCTCTATATCTAGGTTTTATTTGTCTGAATCTTTTAAAATAAGGAAGTGAAAAAAGACAGTGCTTTTGTAGTAGTTCCTAGTTCCTACAGGCTTTAAACACAGGCTAAGGAGCGCCAGAGTGGCTCAGTCAGTTGAGTGTCTGACTTCGGCTCAGGTCATGATCTCACAATTCGTGAGTTCAAGTTCAAGCTGCTGCTGTCAGCACATAGTCCACTTTGGATCCTCTGTCCACTCCCTCTCTACCCCTCCCCTGCTTGCACTCTCTCCCTCAAAAATAAACATTTAAAAAAAAATTAGGAAAAAAAATAAACTAAGAACATCTTGGGAAGAAAGGTTAAAAGGTTTCCAGATATGCAAAATTTGTTAACTGGAGGATTACAGATAAATTTTTATTGGTTGTATACTGAAAAAGCAGATAATATTCAATGGACGCTTCAGTAACAGTTCTCTGAAAATTAAAACAGTCAGCTTACCTTCCAAAGTGTCGCTTCAGGGGAAGTTTTCCAACATCTTGGATAAAAGAAATTTGAGCTGAAACAGATTTCAAAAAATCAGATTTAAAAAATCTTTAAACAGGGGCGCCTGGGTGGCTTAGTCGGTTAAGCGTCCGACTTTTGCTTAGGTCATGATCTCGCGGTTCGTGGGTTCGAGCCCCGCGTCGGGCTCTGTGCTGACTGCCAGCTCAGAGCCTGGAGCCCATTTCAGTCTGTGACTCCCTCTCTCTCTGACCCTCCCCTGCTCACACTCTCTCTCTCTCCTAGAAATAAATAAAACAATAAAAAATTAAAAAAAAAATCTTTAAACAGACTTTTCTCTGAAGAACATATATATGTGGCCAACAAGCAAGGGATTCTCAGGGCACCTGAGTAGCTCAGTTGGTTGAATGTCTAACTCTTGATTTCCACACAGGCCATGATCTCAGGATCATGAGATTAAGCCTTGCATCAGGCTCCGCACTGGGCATGGAACCTGCTTAGGTTTCTCTTCCTCTCTCTCTACCCCTCCCCTTGTACAGGAAGGAAGGAAGGAAGGAAGGAAGAGAGGGAGGGAGAGAGGAAAGCAGAGAGGGAGGGAGGGAGGGAAAGTAAGAAAAGAGAAAGAAAAAGAAAAAGCAAGCTCAAAATCACAAATCCTTTGGAAAATTCAAAGTAAAACCATGGGATACCATTTCATATCCATTAGGATGTCTGTTGTAAAAAAAATAAAAATAAAAAGCTTGGCAAAGATGTACGGAAACTGAAACCCTTGGGCACTGTTGGTGGAAATGTAAACTGGTATAACTGCTGTGGAAAATGGTGAGGCAGCTCCTTAAAAAATGAAAAACAGAATTACTATATGACCTAGCATTTCCACTTCTGGGTATACACCCAACAGAATTGACAGCAGGGTCTTAAAGAGTAACTGTATACCCCATGTTCGCAACAGCGTTGTTCACAACAGCCAAAAGGTGGAATCAACTTAAATATCCACCAACAGATGAATGGATAAACAGAATGTGGTATATACAATGTGATATTCTTCAGCCTTGAAAAGGAAATGCTGATACATGCTATAATATAAACTTTGATGACATGCTAAGTGAAACAGGTCAGTCACAAAAGACAAACACTGTATGAGTCCACTTATGTGAGGTACCTAGAGTAGTCAAATTCAGAGACAGAAGGTAGGTGGTAGACAGGGAGTGGGAGATAGCTAGCGTTTAACGTGTGTAGTTTCAATTTTGCAAAATGACAAACTTCTAGAGATTGGTTGTACAAAGTGAATATGCTTAACACTATTAAACTATCTACTTAAAAATGGATTAAGATGATAAAGCTTATGTCATGAAGAAACTTTTTTTTTTTATCAGGAAAATCTAACAGCAAGAGTCTGTGGCTTTTGACCCAGGCCCCACTGCTACACTTACTTACCTTTAGAAAGACTTCACTCTAGGTGGGTACATGCCAGTCCTCATACAACTCCCTCCCTGCTGCGGTCAGCCAAGAATCCGGGACTCCCTTTCTCCAACCCTTGGCATGGAAGCTCTATCCTAGCAGCACAGCAGGCCGAGAATACTGCCTCCTCCTCAAACTGCAATGGCCCTACCCGAGCTCATTCATAGGGTGGAGGCTCCACGCGAGGAGGGGCCCAGCCAAGATCTTCAGAGGCTACCCCCACTTGAGTACTCACCCAGAACAGTGACTCACTATACAGGGGTTCAATAGTAGAATTGAAATGGCAGAAGAATCAGTCAACATGAACACAGACTGATAAAGATTGCACAATCAGAGTAAATGGAATGAAATGACCGATGTTATCAGAGGAATGTGGGCTATCTGTAAGCGTATGAACATACCCTAACAGAGGACCAGAATAAAAGACAAAGAGAAAATAGCAAAAAATTTAAGGAAATAACTTCTAAAATGACACAGTAAATGGGAGAAAAATTGATTTAGAAAAAAGCCAAACTTAAATCAAGAGTTACATGCTCTACCAACTGAGTAGCCAGAAGCCCCCAAAACATCTAACTTTTAAATAAAAAATTCTATGAGGATGAGGGCTCTATGAGTGCAACTCTATGAGGGCTCTTAGATACTTATCTTTTTAAAGATCTACTCTAGAACAGAATCAGGAGTTTTTAAAAAACAGCTTTTTGATATGGAAAAAGGAGTTGTGATTCTATAATCTGAATTTAAAAAAAATTTTTTTTAATGTTTTTTATTTATTTCTGAGAGAGAGAGACAGAGAGAGAGAGACAGCGTGAGCAGGGGAGGGTCAGAGAGAGAGGGAGATGCAAAATCTGAAAGAGGCTCCAGGCTCTGAGCTGGCTGTCAGCACAGAGCCCGACATGGGGCTCAAACCCATGAACCGTGAGATCATAACCTGAGCTCAAGTGGGACGCTTAACCGACTGAGCCACCCAGGAGGCCCTCTATAATCTGAATTTTTAACTAGTGGATGATTCTCCAGATAATTTCAGTGTAAGTAGTCTAAATCAGTACTAGTTACTGAACTAGGGAAGGTTAAAATAAACTCTGTGGTACTATGCTGAAATTGAAAGTACTGGGGTGAATTCATGGTTTACACACACATACACACACACACTTCCTAGATTTGTTCCACTGAAAAAGCAGACACAGTGATACTCCCAACAGCAATGACCATACCTAGTGCTCGAATTGTAATTTTTTTTTTTAAAGTAGGCTCTACGCCTAGCATGGGATTGAACTCACAACCCCTAGATCAAGAGTCACACACTACCTATTGAGCCAGCCAGGCGTCCCCAGATCCTAAATTCTAAATACCATTTCCACTTAAAGGAACCAGGGCTCCTTGGAATTCCTGGTTCTAGTACTAAGGCAGAGAAAGAATAAAATGATCCTGGATTTCTGGTATTTACAAAAGCAACAATCAGAGATTGCTCTGCTCTCTGCCACATGTGAATACAAGAAGACAGCCATCTACAAGCTAGGAAGGAGGTCTTCACCAGATATTGGATCTGCTTGGACCTTGATTCTGGACTTTTCAACCTCTGGAGCTGACTGAGTACTAATTTATAATATATGGAGTACTAATATATAATATATATAATTTATATAATATATAATAATTTATAATATAATACCTACTATTTGTAAATGCACAGAAAAAAGTCAGGAAGAACTAAACCAATCTTTCAAAAAGAATTACCTGAGGTTATAGGGGACTTTTAATATTTTTTCTTTATATAATTCTGTTATTGTTTGAATTCTTCCTTTTTAACTCTAAAACATGTATTCCTTATAGATCAAAAAATAAAGGAAAAAACCTTAGTCTCACTAGAATGTAGCAATGAGCTTACTTTAAAAAAGATAAGGTTATAAAACACTACTTCTTGGGGGTGCCTGGGTGGATAAGTCGGTTGATGTCTGACTTGATAATCGGCTCAGGTCATGATAACAGGGTCGTGGGATCGAGCCCCATATGGGGCTCCATGCTGAGCAAGGAGCCTGCTTAAGATTCTCTCTCTCTCTCTCTCTCTCCCTTGCCCCACTCATGCTCTCTTTCTCTCTAAAATTAACAAAATAAAACAATACTTCTTAGATTAAATAAAAGTCCTTGTTATTACCTGGATTTCTCATTGGAATGGTTAGCAAAGCAAGGTATGGCAACAGCTGAGTTTGGAGGCATAAAGCTGGTAAGCAGAAGTCAGAAAAAAGAGCTTTTGCTGCCAGGCAATTTTCCCGATACTGTATAGAAGGAAAAAAAAAAAAGATGAAATGAAAAAACAAAAAAAAATTGAGATGTATTCCTAGACAAATAAAGCTTATTGTATCACAAAGTATGCATATATATACCACAAACATACATTTTAGAGTTTATCTAATTAGTTTTTTGTAACTGTTCTAGCCTTATCTAATAAAGAATTTTAGTTATACAACTATTTAATATTTAGCATAACAGCAGTAAGAGTTTTTGTTTAAGAGACTTAAGGTAGAAGGAAAATAAATCTTGTATTAAAAGGAATTCTGTTTATAAGCATACATCATAAATTATGTGAGGATACGGTTTCTCAATGAAAGAATTTATTCTCTTTAGTTAACACAGGTACAATGTTAGGCTGGAGACCAGCACAATCTGCCTTTGAAGAGCTTACAGTTTTACAAACAATTCATAGGTAACTATAAGGCAAAGTTAACTTATGTGCTATAAAGAGTAAAGCAAGTTAATAAGGGACACAAATTTGTTAAAAGTCATGAAATTCTCCATGATCTCTTGGAAAAAATGTCTCAGGTAACAAATTACAGGCTGCTATTTTGCCATATGATTTAAGAACTGGACGAGATCTCAGAGATGATGTAGTTCTGGGTTCACAAATTCAGATGCTCTGGACGGTACATAAATCAGTGAAGTGAAGCATCTGGGGAAGGTACCCACCACTGCCATTTTCAAGGGGCAGATGCTACTTGGCTTGACCAGATTGCTGTCATGTCAAAATACAGGCCAGTGCTGCCTTACTTTGCATTTATTTCAGGAAAGTCCAGACATTCTGAGCCAGAAATCCAAATCTGAGTTTAAATAATTATACTCATTTTTAAAGACTGGCAATTCATGAGGAAAAAAATCTGTGTGTAGTATTCAACTTTGTGGGACCACCTATTTTTGACTTCTAATTCAATCTGCCGTATTTAAAGCTTTATTTTCTCTCCTTTCTTGTTTTTTCATAATCTCTACACTCAATGTGGGGCTCGAACTCACCATTCTGAGATCAGAGCAGCAGGCATTTCAAAATGAATCAGCCTGATGCCCCTATTTTCAATTATAATTAAAATGTAATTACAATGACACTTTGAATTCAATAATAGTCAACTAATAAATAAAATATGTGCTTTAAAATTTTAAGGTTTTTTTTCCTTAAAAATAATGAGTGGGCATTCACGAAGAGGGTTCTTTTTGTGTCTTACTGTAATTCTAAGAAAACTGTGGGTATTATCAACTAATTTTACTAACAATAAAATACCTTTTTTTAAAACTAAAGAAAAAAAAAAGAACAGCTTCATTGAGATATAAGTCAAATACCATAAAGTTTACCTACTAAAAGTATACAATTCTTTTTTACCTTTTTATTTATGAAAAACCACTGAGGTTTGTGCAAGGGTCGAAAACTTGATCCTCCTCCTTGGCAATGAGCAAATCCTCGCGCTTTATTGGAATGCATCACACCCCTCGTAGCTATGGATGTAGTATATTGCCTGAGTAAAGAGCGTGTCTAAAACAGGAGACAATGTAAAATAAAGAAAATGAGATTTATAAAGTAGTGCTATTCATCTTGCTGACGCCAAAAAAACCACTAACCATATTTACTTAATGCTCACTTTTTTCAACAAACCACAGCCCTGAAAATAGTAAGCTACAAAATTACCTAAATCAAATTCAAGTGAGACATAACGATCAACTGCTGTGTGTGAACTCTAACTAGATCTCGGATGTGAGTGTTGAAAACAACTTAAAATACATTTTGAGACAACTGGGGAAATCAAAATAATGACAATATGTTACTGAATTAATGTTAGTTTTCTTAAGTGTGATAAAGGCTACTGTGGTTATAATACGACTTAAGTATTAAGTGACGTAGTTTGCAATTACTTTCCAATTATTGGGCCAAAACAAGTGTATAAACACATAGAGGTTAAGCAAATGTAACAAAATGTGAAAAACTGGTGAACAAAAGCTAAGGGTATACAGGCATTCATCTTACTATTCTTCCATTAGTCTATAGCTTAGAAAATTTCAAAATAAATAATATAAGAAAAATTAAGCAAACACAACTGCAGAATAATGAAACTAAATATAACACAGAAACCATACCATCCATGTTTTTCACTGTATCTTTTCTAATTTTAATGATAAATACTATTTCAATATTTATAACAGAAATTTAATATATCAAAACAATACTGTCCAAAAAAACTTTCTGTAACAAAAACGTTTTGTATCTGGCTGTTTAACATAGTAGTACTAGCCACACAGGTAACTATCAAATGCTGGAAATATGGCCAGTATGACTGAGAAACTGAATTACAAAAAATTTTTTTTAACATTTATTCATTTTTGAGAGACAGTGAGTGAGTGGAGGAGAGGCAGAGAGAGAGGGGAGACACAGAATCTGAGACAGGCTTCAGGCTCTGAGTTGTCAGCACAGAGCCCAACAGGGCTCGAACTCACAGACTGCAAGATCATGATCTCAGCCGAGTCAGAAGCTTAACCGACTGAGTCACCATGTCACGAGGAGTAACTGAATTTTAAATTAAATTAAATGTAATTTGGGGCGCCTGGGTGGCTTAGTCGGTTAAGCGTCCGACTTTCACTTAGGTCATGATCTCGCGTTTGTGGGTTTGAGCCCTGCGTCGGGCTCTGTGCTGACTGCTGGCTCAGAGCCTGGAGCCTGTTTCAATCTGTGACTCCCTCTCTCTATGACCCTCCCCTGCTCACGCTGTCTCTCTCTCTCTCCTAGAAATAAAACATTAAAAAAAAAAATTAAAAAAAATAAATAAATTAAATGTAATTTAACCTAATGTAAATAGCCATATGTGGCTAGTGGCTATTACACCGATCAGAGCAATGTTAAAATGTTAGGAAAATATATAAATTTTATAGTGAATAATATCAAATTTATGAAAAAACTTATTTAAAAAGTAAAAGAAAGTATAAAACCACACTTCTTCCCTATCTACTTTTCAATGGTTGCTAAATTTTCTGAATATATATTAGTTTTATAATCAGAAAATAACTTCAGAAAAAATTAGTGTTATATTATCACCAAAGAAAATCAGATTAACCAGTATCATTACAAACACTGCACTGGATTAAATAATTTTATCATTGTTATTAAGAAGTTACATAAAACACCAAATAATAAGGAATAAAAGTAAACTTTCTAATTTTGATGAAACATTCATAAACAAAAATAGTTAAGTCAAAGTGGTCTTACATTCCAGTCACCGCTGAGGATATCTGCAAAACTCAGAAATTCACTGGCTCTCACAACATCATCTACATCCACGAAGAAATCTAAGTAGTTTTGGTGAAGATATAAATTAAATAACTCTCCTGGCATATGTGACATTTCTACTACTTCCTATAAAAAGAAGTATACATATATTATTTTGGTGAAAATTTAGTGGCTAAATGGACATTTCCATAAATGTAACTAACGTATATCCTGTAAAAAGTATTATATGTTATTAAAGACTTTACCTCAGGTTGAACAAGCAAGGTATCCCGTTCATACTCTGATAAATGTGAAGGCAACCGAGGGGAATCTAATTCTGTTAAAGATGTTCCTATAAAAAAGATTCTGGAATTATTAAATATAACATCACCTTAAAGTTATACAGAACCACTCATGTGAAGGGTTTTTCAACACTTTAGGCACATAATACCAAATATACTAAGCAAGATATTAAAAATAAAAACAAAGTAACTGGAGGCCTATGTAAGTTGCCTTGCTACTACAGCACCTTGCTATATATGGTTAGTTGCCTCACTATCACTATTCTTAAGAACTCAAACTAGACATCTGATGCTGGATTACGGCTTTTCTGGTAGTAAAAGATTCCAATTCTCAGAGCACTCTGCATTTCACCTTTTCAGTTCTGAGATTCTTTTGATCCTCATTCTCAATACAGAGATCTTTACTATTTTATTAACAATGTAAAACGAGGCTGCTTTCTGCAAGAGAGAACAGAGACCCTGTTCCCTGATGCAAGAAGTTACAAATGAATGTTGAGAAGGAAAGGAGAGTAGAAGGAAAAGAATCAGTGGCAATATCCACTGAGGTTCAGAGGTAAGAGGATCCCAGGACACAGGTGTGTCTTCATATCCACCTAAGTGATGCCAGTTTCACCTTCAGGGGTCATGAAGTTTTCCATTGAGAAATCCCAAATTTTCAGCCATCTGGAAAGAAGGAACTGAGAGATAATAGCCTACAACAAGAAGGGTGCCTGGAGTGAGAAGAGAATGAAGCAGAAATACAGAAAGACAACAGAAGAGAAAAAGGCAAGGAAGAAAGAAGATGGAAAACAGGTATGAGAGGCACTCAGAGTTTTATAGCAAGATAAAAGCAGTAGTCTAAAACAACTGGGCCTTTGGCAACCAGAAAAAAATCTCAGATAATAACCGGCATGAAAAGCATGAAGCTTCAGTAATGTGTGTTCACATACTACTTTTGACCCACTGAAGCAGCGATTTTATACAAGACTCAGAAAACTACCTGAGAGAAAATTGAGGCCACCCACTGTACACAAAGAACTTTTTTCAATAGTCCATTATGATTATTTACTTTGTGGTATAATATATAAAACTATGGGGGTGCCTGGGTGGCTCAGTCAGTTAAGCGTCCAACTTCGGCTCAGGTCATGATCTCATGGTTTGTGGGTTCGAGCCCCGCATCGGACTCTGTGCTGACAGCTCAGAGCCTGGAGCCTGCTTCAGATTCTGTGTCTCCCTCTCTCTATGACCCTCCTCTGCTCATGCTGTCTCTATCTCTCTTTCAAAAATAAATAAAACATTAAAAAAAATAAAACAAAAACTAGTATTTAATTTCAGTTGTAGGACCAATACCTAATAGATTTTTCTTACTTTTACAATATAGTATTTTCCCCAAAGCTCTGAAGAGAAAGAGAGAAACATCTTTGCCACCAATAGCTTGGACCTCTTGGTTTTCAAAAACCCTATCTGTTTGTTTTCTTCGTTTTGATTTCGACAGTGCAGCGTCTGATTTTAATGATGTTCCTTTTTTCCTTGGCCAAAAGGTGTTTTCTCCTAAAAAATATACACCAAAAGACAATAGTGGAAATAAATGTTAAAAATATGAAAAATAAAACTAACATTTTAGATACTTACACTATTCTAATTAGAATATACTTTTCTAATAAACAATAATTATAAAATATGTGAACTGAGTAACAGTCCTCTTTGGGTTACTACACTATTAAAATGAAATAAAATGTCATCTTAAAAGTATCTCACGACAAAGATTTCAAATTTTCACACAGAGAAATGACACTCTCTAATACAGGCCTATCATCCTGATTTTTCACAGTACTGCTTGTGCTAGGTACTATTCTTGGTACATGATATGTGCTAAACAATTTAATCCTCAAAACACTCGATTAGGGGAGATAGTATTACACACATTTAAAGAAAGGACATACAGAGGCACTTGGGTAGCTCAGTCAGTTAAGCCTCTGACTTTGGCTTAGGTCACAATCGGTCTGTGAGTATGAGCCCCCTGACAGCTCAGAGCCTGGAGCCTGCTTCGAATTCTGTGTCCCCCTCTCTTTCTGTCCCTCCCCAGCTCATTCCCTGTCTCACTCTGTCTCTCAAAAATAAATACATGTTAAAAAAAAAAAAAAGATAGGACATATAAAGAGGTTAAGTTAATGGCTTGAGGTCATCAGCTACTAAGCGATTTGAAACCAGGCAGTATGGTTCTGTAGTGGATGCTTAACGCTGATGAGGGCAGTCTTTAATTTATGACTATGCCTATGTTGAAATTTCATTGGTAAATCTACTGTTCAAAACTCAGAATGCGTCACTTTAAAAAAGTAGCCTGTGCGGTGCCTGGGTGGCTCAGGTAGTTAAGCGTCCAACTCTTGATTTCAGCTTAGGTCATGATTTCACAGTGGTGCGACTGACCCTGTGCATCAGCACAGAACCTGTCTGCACAGAGCCTGCTTGGATTTTCTCTCCCTCCCACTCTCTCTGTGCTGCATCCCCCAACTGCCACGTTTAATCTCTCTCAAAATAAATAAATAAACTTAAAAAAAAAGTAGCTTGGAAGAGCAGAAAGAACATAGGATCTGCAGCCGATTTATTTATTTTTTTTATTTTTTAATTTTTTTTTTTTACAAACAGTTTATTGTTACAGTTGATTTATTATTGTCTATCGCATTAGGCTGGTCAAAAATTAAATGTAAAATATATGATTGCTAATATACTCTATGACCTTTTCAAAAAATATTATTTTCTTCCCTTTAAAATTTCTGAGCTCAGAATAATAATGCTATAAATGGTAGTTAGGATCTCAAACTGGCCTACCTCAGCCTTCCCAACCCATAATTCCAGTGGTGAACCTAAGCACATTTACATTTCTATAGGAGTGAGTAGAATTCTACTTTCAGTTGTGTTAGTCTGCTTATTTACTCTTCTTTATAGTTATTTTGAAAAACAAAGATGTGGGGGCACCTGGGTGGCTTAGTTGGTTGAGCTGGTTGAGTAACATGATGCCAGAGTTTGTGAGTTCGAGCCCTGCATTAGGCTTGCCTGCATTAGGCTGTCAGAGAAGAGCCTCCTCCAAATCTTCTGTTCCCCTTCCTCTCTGTCCCTTCCCCATTCACACTCTCACTCACAAAAATAAATAAAACATTAAAAAATAAAAAGAAAAGAAAAACAGAGACGTAAACTAAATGAACACGTTACACTTGTATGTAGTTACAAAGATTTCAGGTGGATTTAGAGTTCCAAAGATGGCTTTTAAATTTTCAAGTTCAATTCCTCAATGTTAAACACCAAGTAGATGACATGTTAAATGTTTTCTGATGAAGGACCATGTGCAATAAATCATGTACTATTTTTTTTTTTTTTTTAGATTGAGACAGGGAAGGGCAAAGAGAGAGAGAGGGAGAATCCCAAGCAGGCCCTGCACTGCTTGACACAGGGCTCAAACTCACAAACCAAACCATGAGATCATGACCTAAGCAAAACTCAAGAGTCATACACTGAACTGACTGAGCCATGAAGGTGCCTCTAGGTGCTATCTCTTTTAATGTACCATGACTATGCACCCTTTTTACAATGAAATCAATTTATTAAATGTATCATATATAAATTAAAAATCAAAAGTATGAGCACCTGGGTGGCTCAGTCAGTTAGGCGTCCAATTTTGACTCAGGTAATGATTTCAAGGTTTATGGGTTTGAGCCCCATGTAGGGTTCTGTGCTGACAGCTCAGAGCCTGGAGCCTAGCTCGGATTCTGTGTCTTCC
The DNA here is from genome assembly GCA_017311185.1 of Proteles cristata cristata. NCBI lineage: Eukaryota > Metazoa > Chordata > Mammalia > Carnivora > Hyaenidae > Proteles > Proteles cristata. Next base: position 322,895 of record JAESUZ010005390.1, read on the forward strand.
TCTCTCAGCCCTCCCCCGCTTGCACGTAAGCTTTCTCTTTCTCTCTCAAAAATAAATATTAAAAAAATATTTTTTTTTTTAAATTTATTTCTAGGAGAGAGAGAGAGAGAGACAGCGTGAGCAGGGGAGGGTCAGAGAGAGAGGGAGTCACAGACTGAAACAGGCTCCAGGCTCCGAGCTGGCAGTCAGCACAGAGCCCGACGCGGGCTCGAACCCACGAACCGCGAGATCATGACCTAAGCGAAAGTCGGACGCTTAACCGACTAAGCCACCCAGGCACCCCTAAAAAAATATTTTTTAAGTAATTTAAAAATCAAAAGTAACTATGTGGCGCCTGGGTGGCTTAGTTGGTTAAGTGTCCGACTTTCGCTTAGGTCATGTACTCGCGGTTTGTGGGTTCGAGCCCCGCGTCGGGCTCTGTGCTGACTGCCAGCTCGGAGCCTGGAGCCTGTTTCAGTCTGTGACTCCCTCTCTCTCTGACCCTCCCCTGCACACACTGTCTCTCTCTCTCTCTCCTAGAAATAAATAAAACATTAAAAAAAAAAAAAAATCAAAAGTAACTGACTACTTTTGTGATCAGTACAATATTATTAAATTCATTAATAGCTGACCATTTACTGATCCCTTAATATATATCAAGCACTGGAATAAACAATCTACAATTATGATCTCATTTATTCTTCATGTAACTCTTAAGAGAGGTTCTCATATAAAAGGTAAGAATATGCAAACACAAAATGATTGTCATTTGCAAGACTAAGTAACTGGTAAATGACAGATCCATGATTTTCATCCAGGAAGTCTCATCCAAATTAACTCTAAAGGGGTGCCTGGGTGGCTCAGTTGGTTAAGTGTCCAACACTGGCTTAGGTCATGATCTTGCAGTCTGGGAGTTCAAGCCCCACATCAGGCTCTGTGCTGACAACTCAGAGCCTGAAGCCTACTTCAGATTCTGTGTCTCCCTCTGTCTCTGTCCCTCTCCTGCTCGTGCTGTCTCTCTCTCTCAAAAATAAACATTAAAGGGGCGCCTGGGTGGCTCAGTCGGTTAAGCGTTGACTTCGGCTCAGGTCATAATCTCACGGGTCGTGCGTTTGAGCCCTGCGTCGGGCTCTGTGCTGACAGCTAGCTCAGAGCCTGGAGCCTGTTTCAGATTCTGTGTCGCCCTCTCTCTCTGATCCTCCCTTGCTCATGCCATGTCTCTCTCTCTCTCTCAGAAATAAATAAAAACATTAAAAAAATTTTTTTTTAAATAATACACATTAAAAAAAATTTAAAACAAAACAAAAAAACTAATTAAAAAAGTAAAGTAGCAAACCTAAATGAATCGGGTTTTGTCTCAGGAATACAGATACATACAATGACATTCACAGAGGTATGTTTATTGTAGGCACAGGTACATACATGATTTTATGAAGTGATCTCAAAAAAATAGATGGAGATAGATATGTATCAGTTGTTAGATATGCTTATTTTGATTTCACTCATGAACAAGAGGAAGTCACCTAATATAATACTGTAAGAATTTATCTTTCATAGTTACCTTTTGAAGAAGAAAACTGGAGGCTGTTTATTGCACTTCTGATATCACCAGAACATCCTTGACAGAGCAACTCCAGGGAAGTTTTATCAGGGACAGTAATATTTCTTCCATTCTAAAATGAAAAAATTACAGTTTAGAAAACTCTTTTCTTTTTTTTTTTTTTAATATTTTTATTTATTTCTAGGGGAGAGAGAGAGAGACAGCTGAGCAGGAGAGGGTCAGAGAGGGAGACACAGACTGAAACAGGCTCCAGGCTCTGAGCCAGCTGTCAGCACAGAGCCCGACGCGGGGCTCGAACTCACAAACCGCGAGATCATGGCCTAAGCGAAAGTTGGACGCTTAACCGACTAAGCCACCCAGGTGCCCCTAGAAAACTCTTTTCTAAACCCCTCCCCTCTCTGCCCATTCTGTAAACTAAATGAAAATACGTTAGATCTTTCAAAGCTGGATGCTAAAAAGCTTCCTTGTTAAACACCAGTCTGCTCAGAAGGTCAATGACTTATCATAGATTTAGGTAAATTTTCAAGAGTATAAAATAATTTTACTTGTTTACTTAGGCTTGGGATTTTCTCCAACTAAATGTACATTCATATATACAAACACCACTCCCTTGTCGGTTCAAGTAGAAAACCAGAAAAATTTATCTATTCCTCTCCACCTTAAGAAACTCCTAACAGTTTACTGATAAAATGACTTAAGTTGAATTCATGTGACTGCTCATAGATCACCCATTTCAGATTTTGTAAAAACGGATTAAAACACAAAAAATAGTACTTTCCTATGGTCTTTGAATATATTTTTATTAATCCAAGCTGTTTCAGAAGTCTTTATGAAAAAGTTACTGTCCTAGGTTAGTCTCTGCATATCTTAAACTTTGTCACAATTGTTGATATTTTAGTGAGTACTTTTCCAGACTACTTTCTGTGCAAAAATATCTCTAAGTATGTACACTACCTAGAAGTATGTAGACATAATTAACTTTTTAAAGTTTTTTTTGTTTTTGTTTTTTTTTTGGTCAGAGCAAGTGAGCAAGCTCATGCAGGGGAAGGACAAAGAGAGAGGGAGAAAGAGAATCCTAAGCAGGCTCTGGGCAGTACGGCACCCAATGTGGGGCTCGATCCAATGAACATAAGATCATGACCTGAGCCAAAACCAAAAGTTGTACACTGAACTGACTGAGCCACCTAGGTGCCCCAACATAGGTAACTTTTTAAATGTAAGTAGGTTCTTACCATAGATGTTGTTGTTGTTATTATTATTATTATTACTATTTTTGAGAGACAGTGCACAAATGCAGGACACGGGCAGAAAGAGAGAGAGAGAATCTTAAGCAGGCTCCATACCTGACAAGGGGCTTGATCCCACAACCCTGGGATCATGACCTGAGCCAAAATCAACACTCAGATGCTCAACCGAATGAGTCACCCAGGTGCCCCTACATGTATTATTCTATGACATTTTTTTTTACTTAATAGCATTCTCTGTGACTGTAACAGCGCCTTTAACTCTATTTCACTTTAAAAAACATTATGGGTATATTATAATTTAACAGTTTCTTCAATGAAAGGACAATAATTACACTGTTTCCCATTTTTTACCACAAATATACTTATATCTTTGTCAACAGGCACAAATATTTTTGTAAAAGTAGAGTGCCTTCCAAAGTGTCTCTAACAATTACCAATTTTATTTTTCCTACCAATGGTATGTGAGAGTGCCCATTTTCTCCTTATCTTTGGCAATCCTGTTTATTGGTCTCTTAAACGTTTTCCACACTGATACATGAAAAATGGTATCTGGTTTAAGTATTAATTTCTTTGGGATACCTGGGTGGCTCATCTGGTTAGGCATCCAAATCTTGATTTTGATTTTTAAATTTTTTTAAATGCTTATTTATTTTTTGAGAGAGAGAGCATAAGTTGGGGAGAGTCAGAGAGAGAGCGGGACAGAGGATCCAAAGCGGGATCTACACTGGACAGGCTAAGAGCAGTGAGCCCAATGTGTGGCTCAAACTCACAAACCACAAGGTCATGACCTGAGATAAAGTTGGACACTTCAAACGACGGAGCCATCCAGGCACCCCTTTTGAATCTGGCTCAGGTCATGATCTCACAGTCGTGGAATCAAATCCTGCATCAGGCTCTGGGCAGAGTGTGGGGCCTGCTTGAGATTCTCTCTCTCTCTGCCCCTCTCCCACTCATGCTTCCACTTTCTCTCTCAAAATAAATTAATAAACATTTAAAACAACATGTATTTTTTAAATGTTTATTTATTTTTATGAGAGAGAAACACAGAGACACAGACCACAAGTAGAGGAGGGGCAGAGAGAGAGAGGGAGATACAGAATCTGAAGCAGGCTCCAGACTCTGAGCTGTCAGCACTGAGCCTGACGCGGCGCACAAACCCATGAACGATGAGATCCATGACCTGAGCTGAAGTCGGACATATGACCGACTGAGCCACCCAAGCACCCCTAAAAAACGTATTTAAATATGAACTTCTTTGATTACTAATATAGCTAAGCACCTCTCATGTCTATTAGCCATTTGTATTACTCTGTGTATTGGTTTCTGTTCTTAACCTTTTTTTGCAGGCATATTTTTATTTATTTGGTGTTAATGCTTTATCTGTTACATAAATTACAAATATTTTCTTCCATTCTCAGGCTTGTCTTTTAACTTAGCTTACCATGCCTTCTGACACTTCCTAAGCTTTTCATTTTTTAAAAGTAAATCCAATGTTTTTAGGGCTTCGGTTTCTTGCTTAGGAGTACTTTTCTCCAAACCAAAGTCAGGATTTCTTCTTTTTCTTTTATTTTAAAGAGAGAGAGGGAGAGCACATGCACATGCAGGGGAGAGGAACCCAGGGAGAGGGACAGAGAAGGGGGAGAGGGAGAAAAGAAGGGAGAGATGGGGAAGGGGAGAGAGGAAGATGGGGGGAGGGAGGGAAGGGGAAGGGGAGGGGGAGGGGGAGAGGGAGAAAGAGGGAGATAGGAAGGGAGGGAGGGGAAGGGGACAGGGAGAGGGAGGGGGACAGGGAGAGAGAGAGGAAGGGAGGGAGGCGGAGGGGAGAGCGGGGGAGAGTGAGGGTGAGTGAAAGAGAGAGTGAGAGTGAGAGAGAGTGAGAGTGAGAGTGAGTGAGAGAGAGAGAGAGAGAGAGAGAGGAGTCTTAAGCAGGCTCCACACTCAATCCAGAGCTCCATGCAGGGCTCAATCCCACAACCCTGGGATCATGACCTGAGCCAAAAGCAAGAGTCAGACACTCAACTGAGCCACCAAGGCACCCCGAAGTCAGTATATTTTCTTAATACTATTTTCATTTTTGCATTCAGACCTTTAGTCTACCTAAAAGTTATTTTTGTGCATAGTATAAAGATCCAACCTTATGTTTTTCCATATGGATATCCAATTGGGTAAATACTACTTAACTATAATAGTCTCCTTTTTCTCCAGTAATATGAAATACTACTTTCTTATACACAAAATTGCCATTTACACATACTGATCTATTTCTGTGCTTCTAATTTTATTCTTTTTTGTCTATTGCTATGCGAATACTATACAGGTGTGATATCTATAGTTTTCTATTATGTTCCAAAACCTAGAAAGCAAGTCTCTCTTCATTATTCCTTTACAAAACATTCTCGCTCATGCCTGTGAATTTCTCTTCCAGATTAACCTCATTTTTATTGTGAAGACATTTATTTACTTTAAAATTATTTTAAGAGTATTTTGACTTCGGCTCAGTCATGATCTCACGGTCCATGGGTTGGAGTCCTGCATCGGGCTCTGTGCTGACTGCCAGCTCAGAGCCTGGCACCTGCTTCAGATTCTGTGTCTCCCTCTTTCTCTGACCCTCCCCTGCTCACGCTGTCTCTCTCTTTCTCAGAAATAAAACATTAAATTTTTTTTTTTTTTAATTTCTGAGAGAGAGAGAGAGAGACAGCATGAGCAGGGGAGGGTCAGAGAGAGAGGGAGTCACAGACTCTGAAACAGGCTCCACGCTCTGAGCTGGCAGTCAGCACAGAGCCCGACACGGGGCTCGAACCCACGAATCGCGAGATCATGACCTAAGCGAAAGTCGGACGCTTAACCGACTAAGCCACCCAGGCGCCCCTAAAAAGATTTTTTTAACAAATAAATAAAAATAAAATTTAAATATTTTAAGAGTATTTCTTTTTGAAAAATTCTAGTACAGATTAGCTGCCAAAAAGGAAATATAATTTAAAATCATGATCCTTGGTAGCTGAAGGAAATACCATGCATGCTAATTACTCTGCATATACAACTGTGGTTGAAATGTATGATCATACTTTCATACTTAATGATGTCAGAAAAGACAAAAGACTTTTTTCTTATAAAATTAGAGAAACATCTATTTAAACTTAAAAAAAAAAAAACCCTAAGATAGTCAACATTCTTGTAACTGGATCACTTAAGATGTCAACATTCAGGGCACCTGGGTGGCTCAGTGGATTGAGCATCTGATTCTTGGATTTTGGCTCAGGTTCTGAACCCAGAATTCTGTAATCAAGCCCCACGTCAGGCTTCATGCTGGGCAAGGAGCCTGCTTAGAATATGGGATTCTTTCTTTCTCTCCCTCTGGCCCTCTTCCCTGCTGGAGCTCTCTCTCTAAAATAAAAATAAAAATTTTTAAAAAAGATGTCAACACTCTAAATTTAATTAACTGAGGTGCAGAATGCTAGAGATTAAACTCTTAATCTTCCTATAACATCATTATCATCCTTGGAGACCCCAGACAGCATCCTAACATTTCATATTACACAAGTCTGAAGGACTTGAAGTGTGCTGGTTATTGCTCCTGTTATGTTATTATTACCGACAATAATATCTAAAGTAAACTAGTTTAAGGGGCACCTGGTTGGCTCCGTCAGTCCAGCATGAGACTCTTGATCTCAGGGTTGTAAGTTCGGGCCCCACAATGGGTATACAGATTACTTAAAAAATTTTGAGGCACCCAGGTGGCTCAGAGGTCAAGCATACAACTCTTAATTTCAGCTCAGGTCATGATGTCACAGATTTGTGAGATTATGCCCTGAACTAACAGCAAGGAGCCTGCTTGGGAGTCTCGCTCTTTCTCTCTGGTCCTCCCCTACTTGCTTGTGGTCGCTCTCTCTCTCAAAAATAAGTGAATAAACTTAAAAAAACAAAAAATAAATTTAAATATCTTAAAAACAAGGAAGTTTTTCCTTTAATGTTTATTTATCTGTAAGAGGGAGGGAGACCGACCACAAGTAGGGGAAGGGCAGAGAGAGAGGAAGACAGAATTTGAACCAGTCTCCAGGCTCTGAGCTGTCAGCACAGAGCCTGAAACAGGGCTCAAACTCGTGAGCTGTGAAATCATGACAAGCCAAAGTCACTTAACCAACTGAGCCACCCAGGCACCCCAAGAAGTATACTAGTTCTGACATTCTTGTAGGTCAACTATCTAAAGTACAGCATACTAACTACACAACAAAAAGTCATGTTATCTCTCTCTCCTTTTTTAAGTTTATTTATTCTTGAGACAGAGAAAATGAGTAAGCAGGGGAGGGTGGAGATGGAGAGAGGGAATCCCAAGCAGGTTCCACACTGTCAGCACAGAGCCCCCGGAAAGGGCCAAACTCACAAATTGGGAGATCATGACCTGAGCCAAAACCAAGAGCTGGATGCTTAACCAATTGAACCACTTAGGCACCCCCATGGTATCTTTTTACTATCCTAACACAACTTGCTAAAGTGAATGCCATTTTCAATTTAATGATTTTTTTTTTTTTTAATGTTTACTTTTGAGAGAGAGAAAGTCAGAGTGCAAGCAGGGGAGAGGGAGAGACTGAAGGAGACACAGAATCTGAAGCAGGCTCCAGGCTGTGAGCTGTCAGCACAGAGCCCAACACAGGGCTCAAACTCACAAACCATGAGATCATGATCTAAGCCAAAGTAGGATGCTTAACCAACTGAACCACCCAAGTGCCCCTGCTGATTTAGTCTTAAAAACATTTGAGTTAATGCAGTAAGATGCTTTATGTTCAATATTTTTATTAGTTCTTGATATTTAGTAGAGTATTTAAAAACTATAATATGTAGTTATGCCCCTAGTAGAGAATGTAGATTTATTCTCAAAGAGACATTTAAAAAAATCACATGTAATCCTACCATCCAGAACTAATCACTCAGCATTTTTATGTATTTTCTATACATATGTATGTATGTATGTATAGGTTTAACATGCATTCTGATATTGAAAATTACTTTGTTTTAGCACAGTGAACTGGAGTCAGAACACAACTTCAAACCTATCTGATACTTAATAGTTGTGGGAAATTATGCAAGTTATTTCCCCCCAAAAGCTGTCTCCTTATCCATAAAATGGGTATTATATACCAATTTTGTATGGCTGTGATGAGGTTTAATAAAATCAGGTATATAAAAATACTTTGCCTAGTACCAAACATATATTAAGAGCCAAAGATGTAATTTCTATTGTTACCATTATAAATTTGCACCTTGTTATTATTATTTTAATGTTTATTTTTGAGCCAAGAAGGGGCAGAGAGAGAGGGAGACGCAGAATTCAAAATAGGATCCAGGTTCTGAGCTGTCAGCATAGACCCCAATGTGGGGCTCAAATCCACAAAAGGTGAGAGAGATCATGACCTGAGCTGAAGTCGGATGCTTAACTGACTGAGCCACCTTGCACCTTAGTATTTTTAACTTGACATTAAGTTAAATAGATTAACTCATATTTTCTCATGTCACTAAATATTCTCAAAACACTAATGACATGATACTTCCTTAAAATAGTTGCTCCATTATTGGACTACATTTGTTTTTAATTCTTCACTATTTATACTTTTTATTTATTCAGCTAACTGGTCTTTATACATAATTTTGTTTAATCCCCAAAGCAACCTCTCCCTTGAAAATTTCCCTCAGTTTCCATGATTTAAGTGGTGCAAAAAAATTTACATTTCGGTTAAGATCTACTTGATTTGTAGCAGTAGGTTCCTCCTAGAAGCATGCTGCTGAGAGAAGTTCTATCAATTGATTTTAACATAACGTTGATTTCGAAGACAGAAAAAAGGGGCACCTGAATGGTTCAGTCAGTTGAGTGTCCGACTTTGGCTCAGGTCATGACCTCACGGTTCGTGGGTTCGAGCCCCGCGTCAGGCTCTGTGCTGATCGCTAGCTCAGAGCCTGGAGCCTGTTTCAGATTCTGTGTCTCCCTCTCTCTCTGACTCTCCCCTGCTCATGGTCTTTCTCTCTCTCTCTCTTTCTCTCTCAGAATTAAGTAAAACATTAAAAAATTAAAAAAATATATATTAAAAATGACAACAGCCAGTTTCACCACAATGTTAATGTACATAATACTACTGAACTGTGCATTTAAAAATGGTTAAGACAGTATAGTTAATATCACTGTATTAAGTATTTTAAAGGTACTAAGAAGGTAGATCTTAAATATTCTTACCACAAAAAAGAAGTGGTATTGTGGAATGCCACAGTGGTAATCATTTTGCAATATGTTAAGTGTTATCAAATCAGTATGTTGTATACCTTAAACTTCTGGATGTTGTACATCAAGTATACTTCCATAATATCAAAAAATAAATGGTTAAGATGGTAAATTTTATGTTTCTTACAACAGAAATATTATTAGATTAAAAAAAACTGACAGCAGGACAAATGTAGAGTCGGACTGTTGATGACTAAAGTACCTAGATGCCAGGAATCAGTCTCTTGATAACAGACACAATTTAGAAGATTAAGCCAAGCAAAGGACTATTTACGTCAATGTGAAAGAGAAAGTGAGGTTTAATAGTAGAAAACGGTAAAAGATTTTTTTTTTTAAAGTAGGCTCCATACCCAGTATGGAGCCCAACAAAGGGCTGAACTCATGACCCTGATGCCAAGCAAGACCTCAGCCAAGGTCAAAAGTCGGACGCTTAGCTGACTGAACCACCCAGGCACCCCCAGATTTCTAAACCTGCATTTCCTGCCTTTCCTAGAGTGATAGGCCTAACAAATGTAGTAACATATTTTAATTCTAAAACTGAGACAATATGTGCATCAACTCTGAACGTCTGGCTTTCTATAATTAAAATGTAAGATTCAAAGTAATCAGTTCTTGGGGCGCCTGGGTGGCTTAGTCGGTTAAGCGTCCGACTTTCGCTTAGGTCATGATCTCGCGTTCGTGGGTTCGAGCCTCGCGTCGGGCTCTGTGCTGACTGCCAGCTCGGAGCCTGGAGCCTGTTTCAGTCTGTGACTCCCTCTCTCTCTCTGACCCTCCCCCGTTCACACTGTCTCTCTCTCTCTCCCCTAGAAATAAATAAAACATTAAAAAAAATAAGTAAATAAAAAAACAAAGTAATCAGTTCTTAAGAGATTTACCTTATTAACTTCCATGGTCACTATTCGATGAAGAAATTTCATCATAATTGTTGGTGCCACAGGGTTAAAACTGTCAAAAGTTTTATAAAGAGAGATAAGGGTGAGATGATTAATCTAAAAATATAACTTGTGACTGCCAGCATTACAAGAATTTCATTCTTACCTAATGTTTGATATAGCACACTCTTCCTGAATTTCTTTGGGAAACAGTAACCTTTGATTATTATCTCCACTGAGACTGTCAGAGATTATAAATATTAGAGGACACCGACCAGTATGCACATATTTCCTAAAATAAAGCAGAGCAATGTTGAAATTTAAGCTATTGCCATCTAATTCAGTTTGAGAAAACTTCACTGAAACTCACCTGAGAATTTCATGTAAAGTATGAGAATCTCGATAAAACTGGTTAGGTAAATCCTATTGAAAAATGATAAATATCAGTTTAGTTTTATTCTTGTGTAAATTTATTTTCAAATTTATATTTACCAAGTTAGGGAAAAAATGTTACCTATTCAAGGTACTATAACTAGAACTTATATGGAAATTAAGAAAAACATGAAAAAGCTGATGTCCTCACCAGTAAAATCATCAATGGGAAACTCAAGTTTCATTTCAAATTTCTTAGGGTCACTAGCAGTTACAGTTATTTTCACTAAGACATCATTTTCCAAAATCCTCCTTTTTTTTTTTTTTAAAGTTATTTATTTATCTTGCAAGAGAGAATGTGAGCAGGGGAAAGAGAGGGAGAGAGGGAGACAGAGAAAGAATCCCAAGCAGGCTCTGCACTGTCAGCACAGATCCAACATAGGGCTCGAACTTGAGAATTGCTAGATCATGAGCTGAGCCGAAATCAAGAGTGAGATGCTATACTGACTGAGCCACCCAGGCACCCTTCAAATTATTTCTTTTGCTTTTTCCACACTTGAGTCATTAAAATTCTAAAGTTCATCAGCTGATAGCTACTCTATTCAAGTTTACTGAAAAAAACCCGAGGTTTCTGCTATCACAGGGCCTTTACGTTATATTTTACCACTATTAATACTATGGAGAAGAGTTAATGCCACTGTCGATAAGATATATCTTGCAATTATTTACTCAATAGTTACAGCAGGATCTCAAAATTTGTCCGTACTTCAACCAGAATTATCCTCTTATCAGTTCTCAGATCATCTCCAAGCATCTGTAGTTGGTTATATTTTGTTGCTCTTAGTAGAAACTCTTTGAAAATTGTTATCTGAGATTGATAGGGAAATGCTTGGAAGCTTGATTCTGAAAAGAAAACATATTCAACACTTATAATCTCAACAAATTATGCACATATCAGCATTATACATAAGTACCTAATATACACACATATGTTCCTGAATACATTCACATATACATGAAAGAGCTCAAAAAACATTGTAGGTTTTTTTTCTAATTAGGCAAAACTGTTCAAATTCAAAATAGGATATTCATTTCAAAAGACAAAAGTCATCATGGACCACAGTGAATTTTCTACACCAATGATCGTAATATGGAATTAAATAACTTCAGGACACAGTTGTCAGTATAATAGTCACACAACTGGTAAAAAAACATTTATGTCTTTGCCTTTACAATGAAGACACTCAAAATGTGTACTGGTTATGAATTAATTAGACCTAATCCTCAAAGAATCCTATTCTCTTCTACTGGAGGCAACTTTCCCCTCTTCTGAAATCACTGCTCTCTAAAAGTGGGAAGTATCAAAGAAAATGCTCTCATATGGTTTCTTTCGATTGCTACTCTCATTTTATGAAGTTATTAATAGTGGGCAGATGCCAATCTAGCACAGGAGTGTCAACATATATTTTACTCTCAAAAACACATACCCAAAAGGATCTTGGGAATCTTAAGAATATTGATGGGGAGTTTGTTTCAAACCTCCTTTAAACAGAGACTTCTCTTACTATCTTCACTACCTTCACAGCATATCTTACCAGGATTAAACATCTTGAAATCATCTTTTTGGAAGTCTGGTAAAACTGGATTAATCCACTCTTGTACTTGAATACCATGCTCCTTTGATAGTATTTTTAGAGTTGTTGTCTTTCCACATCCAGGAGGACCTGTTATTAATAAGACAGATCCACCCTAAAAGCAAATACAAACATTAATAAAACATCAAAATCACTGGAAGGCTAGAGTATTGTTTGAATTTTCTTTCTAAATATTAATTATTTCTATAAATATTTACTAAATTTCTGGTATAAGGTGACTACATTTTACAATGATGCTTGCTGGATTATACCAACTTTAGATAAAATATGATAGTCTTATCTCCTAAAATTTAAGCCTAGATTCTGATAATTCTTCCATTCTTGCATTATGTCCCTACCGAGGTCTACTTAGCAGCCAAATTAAAACAACTAAACATCAGCTAGATTAAGGAGGTAATGTCTGGAACAAGCATTTTTAGAGGTTGCCTGAATTCAAAAATTCCATCAATACAGACCTCTCTTTCAATTATATGCTTTAGCATTAAATAAGTATAATTACTTATGGAAAGATCTTAGTTTGGATATCAAATTCGTTAAGAATGTATATTAAGAAACTTATTTTACAGAGTTAAAACTCTAAAGAGAGACTAGAGGTTGTAGGCAATAGAAATATCTCCTCATATTATCAATCAGATAAATAAGTTAAATCTAAAAAAATATCAGGGGACGATTTCCTATATTCCCTGGTGGACTGTAATCCTTGTTCTACTGTTTATCTTTACTAACTAGTATCAATAAGGGCTCTTGTACCTGGCTCCAGAAGAGAACCAGTCATATTTTTTAAATCGAGTAAGTGTATGAGTTATAGTGCTATCAGCTTTGAGTTTAACGATTCAATAATATGGACTAACTATGGTATCTTTAAATGAAAACAATTAGAAAACAAGGTTGTGTACTGATTACTTGATGTAAATGTGGCCAGAGGAAGATTTTGCAGGAAGCATTCAGTATTCACTAATTGTTTTTGGTAACTTTACAGGACATACCTAATGTAAAGTAATGAGAACTGACTACTTCCAAACAGATTACTTTTATTTTATTTTATTATTATTTTTTTTAGTGTTTTTTTTTTTAAATTTATTTCTAGGAGAGAGAAAGAGACAGCGTGAGCAGGGGAGGGCCAGAGAGAGAGAGTCACAGACTGAAACAAGCCCCAGGCTCCGAGCTGGCAGTCAGCACAGAGCCCGACGCGGGGCTCGAACCCACGAACCGCGAGATCATGACCTGAGCGAAAGTCGGACGCTTAACCGACTAAGCCACCCGGGCGCCCCAGCAAACAGATTACTTTTAAATAAAGAAGAAGATCAAGCATGGGCACCCATGTATTTTTCTTATGTAGTAAAGTTAAGTGTCTTGTTTTACAATACAGTGAGCACAGCCACAGAGCAAAAGCTTGCTTCCAGTAAGAGAAGTGGGAGGTAGTCTCCTATCAGAACATTAAACGTTCCCATCATCTATGTTATAGTAGAGTTTTTTCTTTTTTTTAATTGAAGTATAAATGACATAACCTATCAGTTTCAAGTGTACACATAATAATTTGATATTTTATACACTACAAAATGATTACCATAAGTCTAATTGTCATGTTACCATGCAAAGTTATTATAGTATTATTGACTATATCTCCTATATACATTACATTTCCATCACATTGTAATAGTTTTACTATATCCTGAAGGAAAGATCCTGCCCTGAAAAACTAAATTCAGCAAATATTTGAAGTACTTACAATAAATTTAAGAAAAAATTTTAGTTTGCCCACAGAAAAATGCAGAAGTCATCAAAATTTTCTTTGAATAAAAATGTCTTGTAATTACTGACATCACTGGACTTTTGTATAATAGAGTATATGATTGAGTCCAATTTCTTGGAGGAAAGAAGCTTTTAAAATTGTAGAGGAGGGGCGCCTGGGTGGCTTAGTCGGTTAAGCGTCCGACTTTCGCTTAGGTCATGATCTCGCGGTTCGTGGGTTCGAGCCCCGCGTCGGGCTCTGGGATGACTGCCAGCTCAGAGCCTGGAGCCTGTTTCAGTCTGACTCCCTCTCTCTCTGACCCTCCCCTGCTCACACTGTCTCTCTCTCTCTCCTAGAAATAAATAAAACATTAAAAAAAAAAATTAAAAAAAAATTGTAGAGAAATATTTTCAAAACACCAACATATACACACATATACCTAAATTCAGAGTATTAACAGTAACACATGTAGGTTTAGCACATGATAACGTTTATATTAAAAAGGTACTGGTGAGAAAGCAGAGCGATCATTAAAAATATTAGCCTAGCTAAGAAAACGCCTGGATATAAGAAGCGTGTCAGGGAAACTGCTCAAGAATCTGTACTCATAGAAGATAGAGAAAATTAAAGGCAATGAATTAAAATTTACCCTGTGTTTCCAGCTGGAACTGTATTTAAAGGTAACTATATAGCCCCAGTTAACGACGGCAAACTTCTGTACAGAAAACTGTTAGCTAACAATTATAGAAAAGTACAATTTAAAAAGCACCATTTCATAATCTTAACAAAGTAACTGATTCAGGCAAAGACTGAAAATGGATGCTGAAGCATTTCAGTGAAAGATTGCTGGGGAAGTGGACCTTTAACGCTGTCAAAATTTTTCCCCATAGACTATGTGGCAGTTGCAAGGGAAACTTCTCACAGTGAAGATTTTTGACTATCATTTCCTTAATTTAGTGATCCAACTTAACATCAAAGACAGCAAGGGGCGCCTGGGTAGCTCAGTCGGTTAAGCGTCTGACTTCAGCTCAGGTCATGATCTCACTTCATGGGTTCGAGCACCGCATCGGGCTCTGTGCTGACTGCGGGCTCAGGGTCTGGAGCCTGTATCGGATTCTGTATCTCCCTCTCTCTGCCCCTCCCCTACTCATGCTGTCTCTCTCCCTAAGAAATAAAACATTAAAAAAAAATCAAAGACAGCAAGAAAACCAAACATATTTTCTCAAATGGTACAATATAAAACATACACCATGAACTAAAAAGTATTCTCACAAAAATGTTCAACTAATTAAGTCTAATTAAATCCTTGATTCAAACTTCCAGATTACAGGAAATGCAGGATAGAAGAACAAGTTAATCATCATGAAGAGGAAAGAACCTGACAAATCTAGAATGGGAGAGTTTGTGTATCACCAGGCCTGGGCTCTTCACAACGTCTTAGAGAAAAAGAGAAGGTAAAGAGGAACGTTTTAGATTTTAAAAGGCCTAAGTAAGAGGAGTAACAATCAAATGCAATAGGTGTTCTTTGATTATATCCTGGTTGTAACAAATCGGCTGTAAATGACACTCTGCAGATAAATGGATACATGTGAATATGAAATGAGCATGAGATAACATTAGGGAATTATAATTTTGTTAGACACAGTAATATAGTTAAGAAAATGTTTACTTTTAAGAAAGAGGCATACTGATGCTTCTAAAAGTCTGACTGAAATGTCATCTATCTATAATTTACTTCATCTATCTATAATTTACTTCAAAATACTTAAGAGCAAAAATGATGGGTATTTTATGGGCCAATGAGTAATCATTTATTATTTTACTTTATGTTTGAAAAATCTCAAAATAAAGTAAGTTTAAAAAGAGAGAGAAAGAGGGGTGCCTGGGTAGCTCAGTAGGTTAAGCGTCTGACTTTGGCTCAGGTCATGATCTCGCAGTATGTGAGTTTAAGCCCTGTGCCAGGCTCTGTATTGACAACTTAGAACCTGGAGCCTGCTTCAGATTTTGTGTCTCCCTCTCTCTCTGCCCCACCCCTGTTCATACTCTGTGTCTCTCAAAAATAAACAAACATTTAAAAAAAAAAAAAAAAAAGGGAGAGAGAGAAAGAATATTCTAGCTTGGAAGCCAGGATTAATTATAGAATTAGGAAGTGAAACAAAAAAATCAGCCTTAAAATGAATGATTGTTTCAGGCTATATTTAGTACAAAAACTAATACGTAATCTACTTCTTTGCTTCAGCATGAGATAATCTGATATGCTAAACATGCTAGCACCCTAACTTGTTTATTATGCTTTATTAAGCTTTAGGATGATTTACGAGGATATAAATGAGAGAAAGAGGTACAAGGAAAGGAGAAAACTCAAAGTCTCTGAGTCTTTTAGTGAAGCTCGAAGCAGTAAATCAGAGACTTTTATTGTAATGTGATCTAGACTTAATGAACAAAGTCATCATAAAAGTTTAACTTCTTACAACCAACTGTAAATTGGAGAAATATTTGATGTGAATATATTTGAAAACACATTTCTTATTAAATTACCTGTTTTGGTTGCCTTTCTAAGACCTTAGCTTTCAGCCAGGTTTCAACTTCTTCAATTTTCTTTTTATGCACAGCAAGTTCATGCTAAAAATTTCAAGTTTAAAATAAAAATTTTAACTCAGGATTTTTGGTATATTAGCACACATTAAGCATTTTTAATGAAAAAACCAGCAAACGAGTAACATACAAGGTAACTAAAAGTCTTGTTATTACACTTAATTTTTTAAATTGTTATGGAAACATTTTGTTCTTACGCTGATACCATTTTATGAAAATTTGGAGCAGGTTTGTAATTTTATAAATTTTTTTAAATCCTCAAATACATTTTGGGAGGAGAATAAACAAAGAGAGGTATTAGATTTAAGAAAAAATAAACAGATCAATTCTATGCTGGGGTTAAATTAAATCCAAGACAAATAAGCAATGGTACAACTTCAGAAGAACTTGAGAAATGCGGAACCACAGAACATTAAAAAAAAACCTAGAATTCTTGTTTTTTTTCTAATTCATTCATTCAGATTTTTATGAGTAGTCATCTGAAAATGCACATTCCTCTCCTTCCTAAAATTAAATTACATACACCTGTTTGTATTCTAGTTAGTACCTGAGTTTCTGGTTTGTATTTATCCACCCATGGTTCATTTTCAGATAGATAGTCTTTTGAATTTTCTGGACCATAAATCTGTTCTGAAGAAAGTGGTTTTTCTCTTTTTCTAGCCGGAAATCTATTACTTTCTAATCTGGAAGGCACATGTTTTCTTCTGTGACTTGAATTATTGACACGTAATGATGTGGCAGTAATAGAGATGCCAGTATTCTCTGAAAAATCATCAAATGATGGGTCTACCCAGTTTGTTACCTGAAAAAAAGAAATGTAAATATATTTTCTGGCTCTATTCCCTATATAAGTAAGCTACAAAAAAAGTACATTCACATTCTTACAATATTTCAAACAAAAATCTCACAATTTAATTCTTTTTTTTAAAATTTAATTCTTTAAGTAAAACTGGCTTTGTATGAATTAGTTATTTTTTTACTTCATGCTAGGTAAAAATGTGTACTTGTCCACTTAACCAGGATAATGATGAATGCTATATAAAGGAACATAGAATACAAACTTAACTCTTTTTACCAATTATAATATTCCCAGTATAGAATAGGCTGATTATTCTTAAACTTATTCGTAGACTAACACAAGAATATTAAAATTATGTACTAAAAAAGAAGCAAAACTAAATAAGGAAATAAAATACTATTTTAACCATGTATAACTGTAGGAAGAGTGATACTTCTGCCTTGACCAGGTTAAATACATTCACAAACTAAGAGCCATTGCATATATCCAAATAATCCCCACCAGCTTTAACTTCTATGAAGGTATAGTCTAAGAATCCTGGTGCTATGAATAATTTTTTGGGGTTTTTTTTTTAAGTTAGTTTATTTTGAAAGAGAGAGAAAGTACCAGTAGTGGAGGTTCAGAGAGACAGGTAAGAGACAGAATCCCAAGCAGACTCAGCACTGCCCACACAGTAACCGACGTGGGGCTCAAACTCATGAGCCGCGAGATCAGGAAAACAGAACTTGGATAACAGAACAGGAAAATCACTGAATTCTATTTCACGCACTTCTGGTATAGAAACTGTTGATCTTTCTACATTTCCCTCCATTATTACCTTTTCTTTAGAATCCTTTATAAGTATACAAAGAGAGAAATGATGAATTAAGCAATTTAAACCTAAAAATATTTAGGGTTGTATGGGTGGCTCAGTTGGTTAAGCATCCAACTCTTTTGATTTCGGCTCAGGTCATAATGTCACAGTTGTGAGACTGAGCCCCACAAAACGCTTTGTGCTGACAATGCAGAGCCTGCTTCAGATCCTCTGTGTGTGTCTCTCTCTCCACCCTTCTCTCGCTCATGAGCTCTTGCTCTCTCAAAAATAAATAAACATTTAAGAAAAGACTAAAAATGTTCAAGAGTATTAAAAAGTTTTTTTTTTTTAGTAACTAACATTTTTAAGATATTTTCTTAATATTCCTACAGTATAAATCTAGAAAAACCTAGCTTAGTACCTGGCTTTTGAAATTCCCTGGCTTCCTGCGTCTCCCTTTCTCTCTGCCCCGTCTGTTTTTGCTCTGTCTCTGTCTCTCAAAAATAAATAAATGTTAAAAAAAAAAAAGGTAAAAAAAAAAGAGGTCGCCTGGGTGGCATGGTTGGTTAAGTGTCCGACTTCAGTGTCTGACTTGGCTCAGTTCATGATCTCGCAGTTACTGGGTTCAAGCCCCGCATCGAGCTCTGTGCTGACAGCTCAGAGCCTGGAGCCTGCTTCAGATCCTGTGTCTTCCTCTCTCTCTCTCTGCCCCTTCCCTGTTCATGCTCTGTCTCTGTCTCTCAAAAATAAATAAACGTTAAAAAAAAAAAAGGGGGGGGGGGTTTGACATTCCCTGGCTAACAAGGGGGAACTTAAGGTATATTTTCCTTGAAGAATACTCATAGTTGGGAACAATATATTAGGCAATGCTAAGGAAAACCAAGTTGGGATTTAGAAGTATTTTCGGAATAAAAGTCACAATTCATTCCCACTTTAAGGATGAAAAGTCAGAAATATTATCAGCAGTGCGTAAAGAAATGAAGACCTCTGGAAAAAAAATTCAGTCATAGTCACCTAATTAATTTCCTCTTCTCCAGAAGACTGTCAGTAGTACTACAATTTTGGCTCTTTTCTTGTATTTTTAAGAGCATGCAAAAGTATCATCTGCTATAGTAAACTTTTTGATAGCAAATCTGATCTTGCAGTTCTTTTTTTATAAATGTATATTTATTTTGAGAGAGAGAGACACCTGTGTGAGTGCATAGGAGCGGGGAAGGGGAGAGAGGGAGAGACAGAATCCCTTTTTTGTTTTTTTAATTTATTTTTGAGACAGAGAGAGACAGAGCATGAGTGGAGGAGGGGCAGAGAGAGAAGGAGACACAGAATCTGAAACAGGCTCCAGGCTCTGAGCTGTCAGCACTCGATGTGGGGCTCAAACCCACAAACCATGTGATCATGACCTGAGGTGAAGTCGGACGCTTAACCGACTGAGCCACCCAGGCACCCCAAGACAGAGAATCTCAAGCAGGCTCTGTACTGCCAGCAAGAGCCCCACTGAAGGGCTCGAACTCATGAACCATGAGATCATGACCTGAGCCAAAATCAAGATCAGAGACATAAAATGATTGAGCCATTCAGGCACCCTTAATCTCATAATTCTAATCTGCATGTTACTTATAAATTTTAGTTTTATTTCTTATATAAATGTGGACCCCCATTTACTGAAAAAAATGAGAAACAGCAAAGTTTAATAATTTACTTATGATCAGAAAAAAATAAGAACCACCACTAGAAAATGGCTACCCTGCAAATGAGTATGATACCACCTGATCCCCATCCTATTCTACCCAATAGCCTTGCTGAGAACTGGCACACTATAATACATGATTTCTACGAGGCACTGCTTGCTGTTAAGCTTTAACACTAACTATGACTCATGTATTTCTTTTTCTTCTACTGACCTTTCATTCAAGAGTTTTCAGCCTTTTCTTTGTGATTGAGACTATAATCACTTTTTAAAAATTAAGGTTGTGCTTTTAGTCATTTCACAACTTACTATCACAATTTTTAGATCATTAATTACATTAGATACTGGACATTGTTACTTTGATGTCAATAATAAGTCATCAAGAACATACACATATACATTTACCTTTTTTTTTTGACAAATATTACATGGCCATTTTAGCGGATCATACCTTTGTGGAAGATACCTTTGGTCTAAGAGAAGTTTTTGACATTATAAGCTTTAATAGTTCCCATCCGTAGTATACAACCTGTAGTACATTAAAGTATACTTCACCTAAAGGAAAAAAAAAGGAAAAAAAAATCAAAATAGGAAAAAATGTAAAATAGAAGTATAATAACATATACCAGTGTAATCAACAGAATAATAAAGGTTCAAGAACTAGTGAAAGACGTCATAGCAAATATAGATGAAGTCAAAATGCTACAATAAAGTGTACCTTCAACTACTATTAACAGTATCAAATAATCTACTTGTGGTATTAAACATAGTCTTTCACAAGTACTCAGTAATATATTAGAGAAAACAGAGAAAACACATACTTCACATTTTATCAGTAAGAAAAAAATGAGACAATTCTATTTGTGTAGTTTTTATGCTGAAAACTAAAATTTCCTTCACTTTAAGTTACCATTACAGGGTTTTAGTTTCCCACAAATTTCCCACAAAATTTCAAAAACACTGACCATATAACAAATGCAGACTTTCACTTATTTTGGAAAAAGACTTTATCTAACCGAATAATAACTCTGTTTTCCTTACTTAAACATACTAGGAAATTTGGGGGTAACACTGTGTTTTCCGACTTTAATAATTTTTCAATGTTTATATAAACTAGTGAATTCACCAATTTTAAATTAGCTAGAAGCAAAGTTGTTTTGTTTTGTTTTTTTTTTTTTAAAGATCTGCAACCTTATAAACTGGAAAGTGTTAAGGTCTGCAAACTTATAAACTGGAAAGTGTATTAGGCTTTACGGTTTGGATGTACACACAGTTTATATGTGTAAAAGCTTCCATCACGAGAAAACAAACTATATACACACACACACACACAAACTGTTCACCATTAGAGACGTTTTTACTTTGGACTTTCAGAGGTAGTTAGGTGGAAAAAAGCAGCTGCTGAATAAATATAGTTGGCAGGTCGAAATAAAAGATGCAGACTGTTTTTACAATCAGGACTCCAGCTGGTCTTTGGAAACAAGACTGGCAATTACTTCCTTTAAAAAAGAAAATAACTGTCCCAGATGACGGATGCTAGTTTCCTGAAATGAGATGTCAGAGGTAGAAAAGACCTCCAAGAATATTTCTGTTCACCCTCCCACTCCCCGCCACACACACTGCAGGGGGACACTAAGACCAGACACTCGTCAAACGTCACTGCTACTAATCAGCCGAGATGCGCTCGCATGCCCCGACCACAGGCCAGAGTTCTGCACCCCCACCCTCTCATCTCCAAATGGGACGGGCAAGCCGAGAGGAGCGAAGAGGGCTCGGGAAGGCGTTAAGGCACAGATGAGTTCGAGGCTCTAAGATACATATATACTACAGCCGCAGCCGCGGCGGCCTTACTTTCCGGGAGCTGCATCCCCTCGTGGACGGAGAGGAGCGGAGGAGCCCAGGCTCTCCTCCAGCGGAAAAGCAACCGCCTGGCCCTACCCGGGCGCAGCGCCGAGCCTCCCAGAAGTCCCGCCTCCCGGGGACCTTTTAGACCAGTCGGCGCTTCCGCGACACAGGCAGAAGGGCGGCCGCCCACGGCGCCTGTGACCTAGGCGTCTACCGCATTGCCTGACGCGAAGCGCGGACCTGACCTGTGCTCTAGCCTGGGACAATGCACTGAAAACGTGCTATAGGAGGCCAGGTAACCGGTGTTCGGTGACTAGGCGGTGAAGATGGGCCACGAGCGTCGCGCATGGGCTTCGAGGACCCCGGGGCCACGGGCGCTGGCCGCAGCTCGCCCCTTCCGGCTCCTCCCTGTTGTGCGTAGTGTGCGTGAGCCAAGGCGCCGGGAGCCAGCGCGTCGAGAACCATGTTGCTTCCGAACATCCTGCTCACCGGTCAGGCGCGCGGCGGGGAGGCGCTGGGCGGCGGGGCCGGCCGAGGACGCTGAGTGCCGTGGGGCGTCGGGCGCCGGAAGGGGTGCCGTGCCGTTCGGTGTTCTGTTTCGAGGCTAGTGGAGGGCCGCGCGGTGTGGCAGTAGTCCGGGCCTGGAAACCTGGTTCTGCGACCGTTGCTGGGGGCGGGGAAGAGGTGGGGGCGGGGAACGTTGATTCTTTTGCCTCGAGGCCACCCGGTGAGGTGTAGAAAGGGAGACCTATGCTGGTCTCCTTTCAGGCAAGCTGCCGAATCATTCGGAATCTGGCTTTTGTTTGTAAAATGGCTGTTGATTTTCTATTTGGTAGGGTTGTCTTTAGAGTTTTCAGCGAGGTAATGATGCAAAGCAGTTAGTCTGTGTTTAGTGCTGGATATCTTGTCCTTAGGCTTGCCTTGGCTCTTGCTCGTTTTGTTTTGTTTTTTGGTGTCTGACAATCCCTTTTGCGTAAAAAGGGTTCGGACATTTTTGGCGTAGGGTGGTAAATTTGCGTTTGTTGAGTTAGCATCAGAAGCTCTTTTCTGTGTTTTTGTTTGTTTCTTTCAAAAAGAAAAGACACCTACTGAGCATCTCTGATAGTTTCTCGTGTAGAGGTGTAGTAATGTTCCCGGGATGATAGCTTCGGCCCTTCTCGGTCTTTGTCCCCGTAGACAGCGCGCTTGTTATATGGGAGGCGTGCTAAAATGTTGCATTGTGATTCTAAAGAATATTGTTGGCTAGTTAAATGTTCATTAGATTGTACTAGTTAATAGTATCGTAGGGCATTCGTGGAAAAGTCTCATGGCTGTAGTTTGTGTTGCAGCACAAAAATTGAGACGCTCTTCGTGGCAACAAAGCAGTAAAAGTTTATTTAACAAAACATAAGCTTGTTGACAGCGCCCACGTCCTGTCAGTTTTTGAAACCTACAGATTAACCTCTCAAGTCGTTTACTTGATTTCACGTATTCCTTAGGGGAAGATCGTACAATTTCTGAACTGTTGGGGTCAGACAGTGTCCTGGCATTTTAGTATCAAGCCACACTGTCAAAATCTAAAGGTGAATTGGGGCGCCTGGGTGGCTTAGTCGGTTAAGCGTCTGACTTTCGCTTGGGTCATGGTCTCGCGGTTCGTGGGTTCGAGCCCCGCGTCGGGCTCTGTGCTGACTGCCAGCTCGGAGCCTGGAGCCTGTTTCAGTCTGTGACTCCCTCTCTCTCTGACCCTCCCTTGCTCATGCTGTCTCTCTCTCTCTCCTAGAAATAAGTAAAACATTAAAAAAAAAGTGTACAATCAATTAAAAAAAAAAAAATCTAAAGGTGAACGTTTTATGGAAAACACAGTAGTCCGGCGCGGCGGGGGAGAAACAACAGGATAGTCCAGGATTCAAACTTCGTGTACTACAATGGACTTGAAATAGAAGTTACTGATCTGTAAATGGAGACTTGATTTGTTCCTGTTATCTTTAGTTCTAATGACCAAGTTTTATAATTTAAGTGGCTAAAGCCTGTTCTGAGATGAAAATTATGCTGTTGGTTATTTTGAAATACAGTAGATGTAAAAAAATGAAAAGCGAAGAACAATGTCATGTATTGATATTTATCTGAAACTCTATGGTGTATTTATCATATTAAAATGCATACGATATACATATGTACATATAGAGAAAGATAACAAAAGGAACTGCTTTTTGGTGGTTGCCTCTAAGGAGGAGTATAGGGAGCCAGTAGTGGAAATGAGATTTGCCCCTCATACTGGTTGTATTTTTCCATGAATAATTTCTTCATTTTTTAAAAAATTAAAGCAAGTACATGATGGTAATTTGGAATACCTAGTGTTATGGGAGTATCTGCTGTGGTGGGAGGCAGTCTGTGTATTGGTATCAGAATCACCAAGTCCACTCCTGATAGGTCAGGTACACTTGGCGAGATTCTGCTATCCAATAGTCTTTGAGTAGCTTTGATTAGGTCATAGTGTATTGTGATTCACAGAGGATTACTAATTAGGAAGTTTTTCATTTCAGTTGTTAAGAACTTTAAGAAGGGTAGATAGGTGGTAAAGTCTAACATATTTTATGAACAGTGTTCTTCTGTGGCTTGTCTTACAGGTACACCAGGGGTTGGAAAAACCACGCTAGGCAAAGAACTTGCATCAAGATCAGGACTGAAATACGTTAATGTGGGTGATTTAGCTCGAGAAGGTAAGGGATACTTTGGTGCTAGTTTGGGTTTTGTTTTTTTAAAGAGTAGATAATGGAGTGTTAGTACTATACTTGAGAGAGGGTACAAAAAGCAGAAACAGAGAGTCTTTAAAGAATTTATGCTCTGTTGGGGACCCATAGAAAGAGAAAATAAGTGTGTAATACTGTGTTCTGGTTGTTGTGACCATTGTACCCTTTCCTTCCCTGCCCTCTTGGCCAGTAGGGTTTTTTTGAGTGGTAATAACCAGGAGCATTTCCATGAAGAGCTGGGACTTGGGGAGAATGTTTTCGAGATGGGCAAACACATAAAAGTGTGGGTGGTACTGAGCATATTGAGGAGATAGTATATTGATATCACTGGAAGGACACATTTTGAACTCAAGTCAGTAGGACATCGACTGTTCTCTGATATTTTTCTTACATTCATTTGGTAGTTGCATGCCTGCACACAACTGAACATTATTCTGAAGTGATAAATGTTTTATTTATTTTACCCTGTTTCCCCCCAGTCTTTTATTACTCCCTTATTTGTGTCTTCATTTTTTTATATTCTGTAATGATTTGTACAGGGTAGAAACTCCATAAATTTAAGTAAAGGGGACTTTTAAGTGTGCCTCATTAAAATTAAAATGATTTGATATTTAAAAATTTAAATATGTTTTCAAAATTTTAACAGTATTTAAAATATGGAAAGTTCCTGACCGTTGCTACTAAAGTAACTATTTCAGGTTTGATCTAATGTACATATTTTTTTCAAATAATCTAAAGTCTGATCACCGGATATCATGGAGTCTGGCAAGATGGCTTCTCCCAAGAGCATGCCGAAAGATGCACAGATGATGGCACAAATCCTGAAGGATATGGGGATTACAGAATATGAGCCAAGAGTTATAAATCAGATGTTGGAGTTTGCCTTCCGATATGTGACCACAATTCTAGATGATGCAAAAATTTATTCAAGCCATGCTAAGAAAGCTACTGTTGATGCAGATGATGTGCGATTGGCAATCCAGTGCCGTGCTGACCAGTCTTTTACCTCCCCTCCCCCAAGAGATTTTTTATTAGATATTGCAAGGCAAAGAAATCAAACTCCTTTGCCATTAATCAAGCCTTATTCGGGCCCCAGGTTGCCACCTGATAGATATTGCTTGACTGCTCCAAACTATAGACTTAAGTCTTTACAAAAAAAGGCATCTACTTCTGCGGGAAGGATAACAGTTCCCCGGTTAAGTGTTGGTTCAGTTACCAGCAGACCAAGTACTCCCACGCTTGGCACCCCAACCCCACAAACCATGTCTGTGTCAACTAAAGTAGGGACTCCAATGTCCCTAACAGGGCAAAGGTTTACAGTACAGATGCCCACTTCACAGTCCCCAACTGTAAAAGCATCAATTCCTGCAACATCTACAGTTCAGAATGTTCTGATTAATCCATCATTAATTGGGTCCAAGAACATTCTTATTACCACTAACATGGTATCATCACAAAATACAGCCAATGAATCAGCAAATGCATTGAAAAGAAAACGAGAAGATGATGATGATGACGATGATGATGACGATGATGACTATGATAATTTGTAATCTAGCCTTGATGCTTGTAACATGTATACTTGGTCTTGAATCCATTGTACTGAAATTAAACATGCATGCTGGGTGTTTTCAAGTTGTGTTGCAGAAGATGTAAATGGTATTTAGTGAGTAAATATAGTTATCTTTTCTGATTGAGATGTTGGATTTTCTTTAATAGGATTAGTAATGGTTTTTCATCAGCCTTTAAGTTAAAAATAAAGTTGTTCTTCATCAATTTGTTGGTACTTCGGCAGTTATGTTTTTAGAAGCAGTTTTCTCTCATGTCACCAACAGTTGTCGTGGCCTCTTCAGTACCACTAGAGTGTTACTTCTCGTGCGGTCATGCTTAAACCACAGTATAGTCTCTAGTGTGTAAGTCACTTGTGTTTTTTGGAGAAACCACTTCATCTGTTTTGATGAATAAACTGTCAACCCTTCAACTTTTCCTAGGTCCTTTTTTTTTTTTTTGATATCTTTGGTTATATTTAAGGACCTTTGATGTGTCTCCCATTATCTCCCCACTTTAAAATTAAAAAAAAAAAATTGTTTTCCAGTAGGGCGCCTGACTGGTTCAGTCATTAAGCGTCTGACGTCTGACTTCAGCTCAGATCATGAGCTCATGTTTGGTGAGCTTGAGCCCTACATTGGGTGAGCCCTGCTTCAGGTCAGCCCCATTTCTCTCTTCCCCCCTTTCTCCTCCTGCTGCCCCTCCTGGGATTCTCTCTGCCCCTTGCTCACTTGTTCCCTGCAATTTTTCCCCCAGTCTCCTTTTTTTGCAGTTTAGTTAAAAAAAAAATTTTTTTTTTAATGTTTTATTTCTGAGAGAGACAGACAGCGTGAGCAGGGGAGGGTCAGGGAGAGAGGGAGACACAGAATCTGAAACAGGCTCCAGGCTCTGAGCTGGCTGTCAGCACAGAGCCCGACGTGGGGCTCCAACCCACTAACCATGAGATCATGACCTGAGCTGAAGTGGGAGGCTTAACCGGCTGAGCCACCCAGGCGCCCCTTCTGCAGGTTAGTTTTATACATCTTAGCTTTGTCATATTCTTGATACGCTTAAGTATCATGCTCATGTTTTTTTAGTGTTTTACTTGTTTTGAGAGAGCACATGCGCACACATTTGACCAGGGGAGGGACAGAAAGAGGGAGAGAGAATTCCTAAGCGGCTGCGCACTCAGCCTCAAGCCGGATGTGAGGCTTCATCCCATAACCATGAAGATCATGACCTGAGCCGAAACCAGGAGTCAGATGCTTAACTGCTGAGCCACCCAGATGCCACTCATGGTCCTATTTTTAATCCAGGTCTGGTATTTAAGTATAGTTCATAAAATGTAGGTATTTATTTGCTGTTGTACATGGCTAGTCAGTCTCCCATTTTATACCTATATAAAATCTAGTTTTTTTCCATTGCCTGTTGAACTTCACAGTTTTTGACAAGTGATTTCAGAGTCACATAACCACTGTCAATTTCAGTCTTCCAGTTTATCTTACCCACTGAATTTAACATTTTGAAACGTAGTGAACTTGCTATATAATCTATCATGAATAGTATGAGAGGAAAAATAACACTAGATACTTGGTTCCTTTTATACTTGTACTCAACACTATTAGCCCATGTGTGTACACCTAATGGTGTATATAGTCGCAAACATCCTGTGTATTTTATTGTTGAGATTATTTAATAAGATAGACTCTAAGCCTTAAAGGAAAAGTTGGGTCCCCCTCTCTCCCCATAATGCTAGATAAAGGATTTCTGCTTTGTCTTACCATGGTGTTAGATAAGGTACTATATAAGGTTTTTCATAATGTACCAGATTGTTTTTTTCCCCAGATGCCATTCGAATAAAACTGAAAATCTCAACCTAGAAAATATACTGATCTCCCTATCCTGTTCATTTTTTTCAAATAGTGATATTTTAAGGAAATCCAGGTAATCATCTCTAAAGGAGTGGTTGTCAACTAGGTGGGATTTTTGCCCTTCAGAGGACATTTGGCAATTTCTGAAGACTTTGGTAGTCAGGACTTGGGGGGGGAAACGAAGGATTTTGTTGAACATCCCACAATTCATAGAATAGACCTCCACTCCCATAAAAGAATTATCAAGCTCAAATGTATTTGAGATTGAGAAACCCTGCTGTAAAGAAATAAGACCAAAAACAACCCCCTTGTTTTATTTTTTTTATTTTTTATTTTTTTTATTTATTTCTAGGAGAGAGAGAGAGAGACAGCATGAACAGGGGAGGGTCAGATAGAGAGGGAGTCACAGACTGAAACAGGCTCCAGGCTCCGAGCTGGCAGTCAGCACAGAACCCGAGGCGGGGCTCGAACCCACGAACCGCGAGATCATGACCTAAGCGAAAGTCGGACGCTTAACCGACTAAGCCACCCAGGCGCCCCACAACCCCCTTGTTTTAAATAAATCTGTGTAAATGGAATTTATTACCACTCTGGTAATCCTGTTGAATTGCTATATTTGGAAGAGACTATTCCTATGCCATATGGAACCAAGGCAGGAAAAATTAGGTGGGAAATTAAGCTTAATAAAATGGGGAGTCCTAAGTATGGTATGGGTGAGAATGCTTTTCTTACCTTATTATTCCAGTCTCAGATTCTTCCTCCCTTGATATCCTTTCCCATATGCAATCACTTAATTACTTTCCAGCGTCCTTAATTTTCCTGCCACAAGTTTATCAGTCTTCAGCTTCTGCTCATAAATCCCAGCCAGGATCCCCATAGGTCTTGACAAAGTAGTTCTATTAACATTGGGTCCATTTGAAACATTGGTTGTTATGCATAGCTGAGCCCTCAACACTTAAAATCCTCATCTCTTTCTAATCCAGGAGTTGACAAGCTGCTGCTTTTTATAGGAACCACACTGAAGACTAGCTCACGAAGCATAAAGTGTTTCCTATCTGGCCTTTTACAGAAAAAGTTTGCTAACCCCGCTCTAACCTCTTTATCACAATTTCCCCCTCCCCAGGAAGGTACCCCTGGAAAGCTTTGAAACTAACCTCCCTAGTGGCCCCCCAGCACTGCTGTCTCCCATTCCGCGTGTGATCCGCCCCCTCCGTATATGTCTTTCCCCAGGATTTTGCTGCAGCTGTAGTGTAGTTTTGCCCCTCGCTTTAGTAATCTCACTGACTCTGAACTAGTTACTCGCTTCTAGAAGAGCCCAGTTTCTAGACACCTCCTAAAGGTAACCACCTTGATAGTTGCCAGACCTTCCCACAAACTAAAACACTTAAGCCACATGCTCTGAGTTCCTACCTGACTACTTGCCTACTTGAATCTTGTTCCCCTCACCTACAAATATACATACACTACACAGATCACTTGCCCGGTAAATCTTGATGGTTTGCCTGAAAAATCCCTATGGTATTCCTATCCTACTTCCAAGTCCATTTCTCCTGAATCTCCTACTCTTTAGTATCTTTTCCTTTTCTATACCATTATTTTGTCCATTATAAAAAAGAGGGAGGGGTGCCTGGGTGGCTTAGTTAAGTGTCCGACTTCAGCTCAGGTCATGATCTCACATTTCATCGGTTTGAGCACCACATCAGCCTCTGTGCTAAGAGCTGAGAGCCTGGAACCTGCTTCGGATTCTGTGTCTCCCTCTCTCTCTGCCCCTCTCCTGCTCACGCTCTGTCTTTGTCTCTCAAAAATAAATAAACGTTAAGAAAATTTTTTTAGGGGCGCCTGGGTGGCTTAGTCGGTTAAGCGTCCGACTTTCGCTTAGGTCGTGATCTCGCGGTTCGTGGGTTCGAGCCCGCGTCGGGCTCTGTGCTGACTGCCAGCTCAGAGCCTGGAGCCTGTTTCAGTCTGTGACTCCCTCTCTCTCTGACCCTCCCCTGCTCACGCTGTCTCTCTATCTCCTAGAAATAAATAAAAACATTAAAAAAAAAAAAAAGAGTCATGGGCCCTGCCTGTGAAAGAAAATTTTTTTAAGGGGCGCCTGGGTGGCTTAGTCGGTTGAGCATCCGACTTTCGCTTGGATCATGATCTCGCGGTTCGTGGGTTCAAGCCCCGCGTCGGGCTCTGTGCTGACTGCCGGCTCAGAGCCTGGAGCCTATTTCAGAGTCTATGTCTCCCTCTCTCTCTGACCCTCCCCTGCTCACACTCTCTCTCTCTCTCTCCTAGAAATAAATAAAACATTTAAAAAACTTAAAAAAAAATTGTTTTAAAAAGAGGGAGAGGAAATAAAACGAACTTCTTTCTGATAAAGTCCATCATCCCTAATGTATGGATTATGAACTGGTTATAGTTTACCTTTAGCCTTACCTTACTCCCCTAGGTTCCCTTCAGTCTCTGCACAGTGCACTTGTTTCTCAATGGGAATGGACCTCCACATCTTTATATGTGCTGTTCCCTTTACCTGGAGATGTGCTTCCTTATGTCTCTTTAAAAGACCCAACTCAGGGTACCTGGGTGGCTCAGTCAGTTGAGTGGCTCAGGTCATGATCCCAGGGTTGTGGGATGGAGTCCTGCATCAGGCTCTGCACTGAGCGTGGATCCTGCTTGAGATTAAAAAAAAAAAAAAATCGAGACCCACCTCAAGTGCCACGTCTTCCGTGCTCTCTAACTTCTCTAAGTAGGCTGCACTGTGCTTTTCTCTACATAAAATGTTAGGTAACAAAAAAGCACTCTATCCTTCCAAACCAATTAGCTTCTTGTACTAATTGCATTACAGATATAAGCTTCTTGTTGGATTGAGGTAAATGTGGTAAATATGTTTCCAAAGTAAATTGGGGGGTGGGCGGGAGAGGAAGGTGGTGTTTGGCTGTCTGAATCTGTGGAGCATGGGAATCAAAATCTCAGGGTTTTAAGTAAATTCAAGCCCCACTTTGGGCATGGAGATTACTTTTAAAAAAGTACAAAGTAAGAAATCTGAAAATGTTTTAAGTATTGGCAATAGCAACGAAATAGATAGTGAGCATTCCAACATCATTAAAGAACAGCTTTTATGTGAGTGTATAAACTCTAGGAGGGAAGTTAAAGAAAATGTAATGATTTTATTGCTTGACTAATAACAGCTAGGGAGATCTTTAGAGGTAAGAACTTAAGCCGTTTAACTCTGGCCCCACAATCAATTTGTTTTCTGCAACTAATTTTAAATCATAAAACTTTGCTGAGAAAATTGATAAAATTTTCTAAGCTTTCGGTGGTTTAACCAATTCAAGACTTTTAATCTTTTCTAGGTTGGGATCCTATATATAGACAGCTCTAAATTTGACGTCCAGATGAAACATTCTAAAGTAGCATACATAAAAAAAATAATAAACTAGCATGTTTTCCTTTTTTTTTGAAATTTGAAATGAACTTTTTAAAAAATATGTTTAAGAGCAAGAGAGCACTATTAAGTCACTAGGTGCCCCATGAAATTTGAAATGAACTTTAAAGGATTTTTTTTTTTTTTTTTTGAGAGAGAGAAAGCACAAGCCAGGGAGGGGTGGAGAGAAAATCCCAAACAGGCTTTGCTCTGTCAGGATCATGATCTGAGCCAAAATTAAGAGCTGGATGCTTACCTGACTGAGCCACCCAGGGGCCCCTAAAATGAACTTTAGAATCCATTTCTCCATTCCCTATGGTACAGGTTATAATCATCACTCACCCAAAATTCTGCAGTGGCCTCAATCTGGTATCCTGCTTCTGGATTTCCTTCCTCCTTATTCTCTACAGAGAAACCAAAATAATTTTTAAAAATTTGTAATTGATTATGTCATTTCAGGCTTAAAATGTTTTAATGATTTTACTTTGCCTTAGGTTAAAGTCTAACTCTGCAACCCTTTTAGATCTGGCCTCAATTTACTGGAACCATTTAAAGTATTATCCTAGTATAATTTCCAGGTTACTTGTCTGTCCTCTCTCATTGTAAACTCTTTAAAGGAAAGACTACATTTGCCTTCTTGGTCATTTTGGTCATTATTAAATCCTTATTATCCCTACAGTCACTTGTACATGGTATTTGATAAGTTTTTTTTGAAATGAATATTTTCAATCTTGGATTACACTATTCAAGTGCATTTCAGCATTGTGGTATAAAGACTTCAATTCTAACTTAATATTGCATTTGTTATTTCTATTTTAGATGGCATATTTTTAAAGGATTTCACTAGTCTTAAGAGTCAAGGGTTTATAATATGAAGGAACCTCAGTATTTATCTACTGCTGATTCCCACATAATATGGAATCATCAGTAGGTATTAGATTTTGTGGCACTGTAAAAATAATACACCAAAAAAGTACTCCAAATCCTAATTTATTTCCATCTTTTGTGTTTCTTCTAATCTTTGGCCCTATTACAGACAACTTTGAATTCTGCTGGTTATGTTTTATCCTTTGTGTCATAAGCATTTACATGTGTGATCTGGTCTATACTACATAATACTACCTAATAGTTATTTTCTTAACTTTAATTACATAATATTTTATCAAATTAGTAAACTGAGATTTAAGTTTTTCCTATTGTTGAATGTTTTCTTATCATTTTATCCCTTACATTTTTTTCTTGGCTAGAAATTAAATGGTAGAGGACATCTGTGAATGGGTATGACATTTTCTTTTTTTTAATTATTATTTTTTAAAATGTTTTGTTTCTTTTTAAGAGAGAGAGTGTGAGCAGGGAGGTACAGAGGGAGAGGGAGACAGAGGATCTGAAGCGGGCTCCACAATGACAGCACAGAGTCTGACGCGCAGCTCAAACCCATGAACTATAAGATCGTGACCTAAGCCTAAGCTGGATGCTCAACCAAGCCACCCAGGCACCCCTAAAATTGTTCTTGAAATACATTTTCAATTTATTATATACACATATAATTAATGCAACAGGCATAAAAAGGGTAATTTTAATGCGTATCTCTTTAATAGCTGGGAAAAGCCAACATTTTTTCATGTATGTTTATTATTTCCATTGTGTGTGAACTCTTTTTTTGTTAAGGTATGTACTTTTAATCTTGATTTTGAAGGTCATTATGTAATCTACATTTCAGGCCTTTTGTCCTACAAAAACTCCTCCCAGTTATTATTTTTGTTGATACATTATTTTTCATTGAACAGAGATATAGCATTTAATTAAATTTAGTCATTTTCTTCCTTCACAAACTCAAATGAACCATTCTTTTACAGATTAAATTTTTTGCTAATTATCTTTGAATTAAAACATTAGCTCTTTAATACAGTTTACAGTATAAAGGATTTAGATTATTTTTAAATCGTTAACCAGTTTTCCCAATACCAAGACAGTTTAATTTTTTATTTATTTATTTTTTAATTTTTTTTAATGTTTTATTTATTTCTAAGAGACAGAGAGAGAGACAGCGTGAGCAGGGGAGGGTCAGAGAGAGAGGGAGTCACAGACTGAAACAGGCTCCAGGCTCTGAGCTGGCAGTCAGCACACAGCCCGACGTGGGGCTCGAACCCACAAACTGCGAGATCATGACCTAAGCGAAAGTCGGACGCTTAACCGACTAAGCCACCCAGGCGCCCCTACAGTTTAATTTTTTAGCTAGAGTTTCTGGTAATTGCATGGTAACTCAGGAAAGCAGAGGGCACACGAAGGTGCTTGAGAGGTGCTCATGTGGCCATACACTGTCCAGGCAGGACTGAATTGCAACTGTCCCTGTACCTCCCACTGACCCTCAGAAGTACCCTTTTGTTACTTTGGAACACATGCTCATTCTAACCTAATTTCAAACTGTGCCAAAATAGTGAAGGGAAAGATGTGGGAAGACTATAGCATGCTCTTAGAGATGGCTCGAAGGATGGTGTAAGCCTGCCTTATTACATATCTCTTAGAGATTCAGGGAGCTAGGATTATGTCTCACCTTCTAAAGCAAGACTTCCTTTGAAAGCCAGCTTTGATTTGTTGGAAAATCCTTCTTTATAACTGCCCATCATTCTTGTTTTGCCTTCTGAAACGTTTATTCAACCCATGGGTTTTGAGATCCTGGAAATCTAGAAGTAAAAATACTGTTCAGTAGCACTTGGGTCAAACGGACTCTCCTTTCCCAGACCCCATGAAGATGGGACTTGTGTGACTAAGGGCTCATGTTTAGAATTGAGAATCTGTTGTTGTTTCTACTAAGTTCCATCTCCTTAGCCTAATAAATTTGATACTTAATCTGCTGTTAATATGTGTGAGAGTGTCTGTATCCATGTGTCCCCTCTTCCCACCAAACAGCTCAAAAAAATAATGCAGTCCTCTTCTGTTAGTCCCACAAATTCTGAAATCATTTCTTTTTTTAGTTGGCTTCAATTTTCATAGCTAAAATGTTATCAGATATATTGCTATCCAAGTTTCCCTCTAGATAAAATTCTGATTTAATCAGTGTTGCTCTTTACATTTGGTGTTGGTGTGACATCTACTGTGTGTTAGTGCCCTCTCTAGTCTCTAAAAAAAATAATTGATGGTACATTTCCTTTCCTAAAGTCTAAAATTAATTGAAAGTTACTGAAAGTTACTTAGAAAGTTACTAACTTATTACTTAGTTTAATAAGCCAATGTAAATCTCTTTTAGGGCAATTATATGATGGCTATGATGAAGAGTATGATTGCCCCATTTTAGATGAAGATAGAGTAAGTACAAGTTTTTTATAAAGTACACTTCTTAAAATTTAATAGGAAAGTTGACATCATGTTTTTAAAAGGAGCATTGTTTTTGTCCCTTTGTTACAGGTAGTTGATGAATTAGAAAACCAAATGAGTGAAGGTGGAGTTATTGTTGACTACCATGGTTGTGATTTCTTCCCTGAACGCTGGTTTCATATAGTTTTTGTGCTGCAAGCAGATAACAGTGTATTGTACAAAAGACTTGAAACGAGGTAAGAAAGGAAAAACACTGAATTCTTAAAGTATGATGTAACCCTTTATCCAGATTCCTGAAATTAGCCAGTACAACTATGATAAACGATTCCTTTGGAATATTTAACTATTGGTCTCTTATTATAAACCAAGTCTGTATGGTACCAGCATTCTGAATCCAAGAGAAAAAGATGCATTTGTAAAACACAGGCAGTAGTTCATAACTGAGTAAATGAATACTGCAACTGAGAGTTTAACTCAGTAAAATATAATACCAACCCTATTTAGTCATGATCTTTCCTTAATGTAAAACCTTCCTGGGTAAACAGCCAAGCCAACAACATACGCTGACTACTGAATATATGTTACCCACTCAAACATGAATAGGAAAGTTTATGAAAAACTTACAAGGTAAATCAACATTTCCACCCTTTAAAATATATTTTGAGTTGGTTCCTCCAAGAGAGCATCAGTCTTAATCCAGAATAACCAAAAATGAGGAATTTTTATGGGAAACATTTTTCCACTGCCTTTTGATTCAAGCTGTAGGAAGATGGAGGTTCTAGAAGGATTTACAAGGCAATCTCAGAAGGAAAGCTTTTTTTTTTTTTTTTACAAACAGTTTATTGTCAAATTAGTTTCCACATAACACCCAGTGCTCATCCCCAC
The DNA here is from genome assembly GCA_017311185.1 of Proteles cristata cristata. NCBI lineage: Eukaryota > Metazoa > Chordata > Mammalia > Carnivora > Hyaenidae > Proteles > Proteles cristata. The sequence goes on from JAESUZ010005390.1 coordinate 358,036, forward strand.
AAGTGTCCTCCTCCATGCCCATCCCCCTCCCCCCCACATCCATCAGTCCTCAGTTTTTGTCAGCATTCAAGAGTCTCTCATGGTTTGCCTCTCTCCCTTTCCCCCACCATTTCCGCCCTTCTTCTCCCCCTTGGTCCTCTGTTAAGTTCCTCCTAATCCTCCTATACGTGCACACATATGATATTCCAATCAGAAGGAAAGCTTTAAAAGTTCGCCTAAGTTCGGGTTTAGAATTTGTAGTTCTCAGTGACAGTAGTCAGCTCTGACTAACCATCACTACATAGGATGCTTGTAAAATCCTTACACCAAGGGGTGTGGTAGCAAATATATGGGGAAAGTTGGAGCTAGACCTAAAACTTTAATCATCTTTTTAGGCAGTGAAAAGACATGAACATTGTTTTAACAGAGAAGTAATAGAGACCATATGGTACACATTCCTTTTTGCAAACAAAACAATTTAAGTTTTTTATTAAAAATTATTGCTTTGGGGCACCTGGCTGGCTCAGGTGGTAAAGCATGCAACGCTTGATTTCAGGGTTGTAAATTCAATCCCCATGTTGGATGTTGAGATTACTTAAAATCTTTGAAAAAAAAAAATTTACTCTTTTGGGGCACCTGACTGGCTCAGTCAGTGGAGCATGCTACACTTGATCTTGGGATTGTAAGTTTGGGCCCCACCTTTGATACAGAGATTACTTAAAAATAAAATATTTTTAAAAATTACTGTTTTATATAAATAGCTAAAGACTAAGATGAAAAAATCTGAAAGAACTTGCCTCATTTGTTTTTAGCCATTGAAAAAGTTACGAAGTAATCACATTTTAAAAAATAATAGCTTTACTGAGATAAATTCACATACATATAATTCACTCATTAGAAGTGTACACTTCAGTGGTTTTTAGTATATTCACAAAATTATGCATCCATTACTACAACCAATTTTAGAAAATGTTCATTGTCCCCTCCTCCCCAAAGACCCATACCCATTAGCAGTCACTCCCCATATTTCCTCTCAGTCCCCCAGTCCCCGGCATCCAGTAATTGACCTTCTGTCTATGTGGATTTGCCTATTCTGGACATTTTATATAAAAGAAATCTTACAATACATGATTTTCTGTGTCTGGCTTCTTTCATTTAACATGTTTTTTGGAGTTCATCTGTGTTGCAGCATGTATCAGTACTTCATTTTTATCCATTTACCAGATTATGGACATTTGTCTTTCCATTTTCCAAAAAATTTCCATTTTTTGGCTATTGTAAATAATAGTGGTATGAATATTTGTACTTGTGATTTTATGTGGACATTATATGTTCATTTATCTTGGATATGGAATTTAAGAATGGGATTGCTAGGTAATAAACTCCATGTTTAACCTTTTGAGGTACTGCTAGACTGCCACAGTGGCTGTATCAGTTTACCTTCCTGAGGGCAGTGTATGAAGGCTCTAATATTTCCACATCCTTGTGTATCTGTCATTTTCATTGTAGCCATCCTCGTGGATATGAAGTAGTATCTCATTGTTTTGATTTGCATTTCCTTTATTGCTAATGATATTGAGCATCTTTTCATGTACCTATTGCCCATTTGTATGTCTTATTGGGAGAAATACTTCTTCAGATCCTATGCCCAGTTTTTTATTGGGTTATGCTTCCTTCTTAATTAAGTTGTAAAAGTTCTTTCTGTATTTTAGATGCAAATTTATTATAAGATATATGATTTGCAAACATATTCTCATTCTGTTGGTTATGTTTTCATAAAGTTAATCATCCTTTAATTAGTTCAATTTACTTGTTTTTAATGTTTATTTTTGAGTGAGAGATAGACAGAGTGTGAGTGGGGGAGGGACAGAAAGTGAGGGAGACACAGAACTTGAAGCAGCCCCAGGCTCCATGCTGTCAGCACAGAGCCGGATGCAGGGCTCACACCTATGAACCATGAGATCATAACCTGAGCTAAAGTCAGATGCTTAACCGACTGAGCCATCTAGGCACCCCATAAGTAATTCAGTTTACACTTGATTGTTACAAGGTTGAACTAATTTGAATTTTTAAAAATCTTTTTCATTAGCTAATTAATTAGTTGGCTAATTTGCATATCTGCCTAAAGATAATGTAAGTTAATTTTTTTCTATGTCTTTGGACTTGGTAAAGCACAGATAAATCTATCTGTATGATCAGCTACCCAGTTAGTATATAGTATTCCTATCATTAAGTACTTCATTTTTTTAAATATTATTTTTTATTTTTTGTAAGGTTAATTTATTTATTTTGAGTGAGAGAGGACACGTGTGCCCTGGGAAAGGGCAGAAAGAAAGGGAGACAGAATCCCAAGCAGGCTCTGCACCATCAGCACAGAGCCTGATGCGGGGCTCCATCTCACGAATTTGAGACCATGACCTGTGCTGAAACCAGGAGTCAGAGATTTAACTGACTGAACCATCCAGGAGCCCCGTTAAGATTTTATTTTTTAGGTAATTTCTACACCCAATACAGGGTAGAACTTACAACCCCAAGACTAAGAGTTGCATGCTCCACTCACTGAGTCAGCCAGGGCCCCCCATAAGTATTTCATTTTTATACACTATCTCATTGTTGTATCTGTGTATGTCTTAATTCTTCTAATTCTTTTGAAATCTAGGGCCACAGCTTTAAGACATATTATTTATCTCATAGCTCAGTATCTGGCCTGAGGTCAGTAGATATGTTTGCTAATTGAATGGATGACAAATTTTGGGGGCGGAAATTATGACAAACCTAAACACTGAATCTTAGTTTAACTTCTTGTGAAAAAAGTCATGAGCTTACAGTTCATGGGATCGAGCCCCTCATCGGGCTCTTTGATGACAGTGCAGAACCTGCTTGGGATTTTCTTTCTGCTTCTCTCTCTGCCCTTCCCCTGCATGTGCTTTCTCCCTCTCTCTCGGAAGAAACTTTATAAAAAAGCCTCATATTTACAGGTGCCAGTCTATTTTCTTTAAGTAAATAGACTACAAGAAGTATGTTTGCATGATTTTTCATGTATTTAAAAGTGTCCTATTTCTGTCGTGTTCCTAAAACTCCAGTTAATGCCATTCAATTTGATTTTCTGTTTTTTGTTTGTTTGTTTGTTTGTTTTTTAATCTTCTCATTGCCTTCCAGGGGTTATAATGAGAAGAAACTAAAAGACAATATTCAATGTGAAATTTTTCAAGTTCTTTATGAAGAAGCATTAGCATCCTATAAGGAAGAAATAGTACATCAGCTGCCCAGCAGTAAACCAGAAGATCTAGAGGATAACATCAATCAGATATTAAAGTGGATTGAGCAGTGGATTAAGGATCATAGCTCCTGATTTACAAGACTAGCCACTTTACAACCACTCTTGTTATATCCCTGCCATATTGAATAAATTGTCCAATTATCGGTAAAACTTTTTTTATTAAAATTGAGTGGCAAGACGAGTAGATGGATAGCCTAAAGGCTTATGTGTGGGTTTTCCTCCACAAGAAAGCAAAACATTCTCAAGTATAGTGTATGTAATATCATTAAGGACTGAGAGTAAAAACTGTCATTTTAAATGCTTCATCTGCTAAAGAATAAATAAATCAGACTACATTGGGTGGCTATCTTTTAAGTTCATTACAGAATAAAATAAAAGTGATCCCTTAAAATATCTTTTAAGTTCATTACAGAATAAAATAAAAGTGATCCCTTAAAATAAAATAAGACTGAAGATAAAACATTAGAGTTTTTCGTTTTTATTTCTTTGCTTAAAAAAACAAACACACAGGGGTGCCTGGATGGCTCAGTCAGTTGAGCATCTGACTCTTGATTTCAGCTCAGGTCATGATTCCAGGGTTATAGGATTGAGCCCCATGTAGGGCTCCATGCTGAGCATGTAGCCTTCTTAAGATACTCTCTCTCCCTCTGCCCCTCTCACCCGCTCACACACCTCCCCCTCTCTGTCTCAAATACACATACACACACACATAGAAGTGGTTTTTGGTTTTTATACTCTGTAAAAACCAAAAGGCACAAAAGGGTATACTAGAAAGGTAGGTTTCCTTTCCAGGCCACTCCTTATTCTTTAGCCACCCTAGATCCCCTCCCTTTAAGAAGTAATGTTACTGGTTACCTAAGTTTCTTTTCAGGAGATTTTTATGCCTGCAAAGTGTGTATGTTTCTGTACATTACTTTTCTTTAAAAATGTGGTAACATACATATGCTGTTCTGTATCTTCTTATTTTCATTAATATATTTTGGAGAGTGTATCATCTAATAACATACAGACCTCCCTATGCTTTTAAGTTAAGATAAAATTCATTTTATTTTTTAGGTTTTTTGTTTTTTTTTTAAAGAGCATGGGGAAGGGGCAGAGACGAGAAAAAGAATCTCAAGCAGGATCTACACCCAGTGCAGAGCCCAACATGGGGTGGAGTCCCATCTCATGCCTATGGATCATGACCTGTGCCAAAATCAAGGGTTGGAGGCTTAACCAACTGAGCCACCCAGGTACCCCAAAATTTGTCATTTTAAAGTGCATAATTGGGCACCTGGCTCAGTCAGTTAAGTGTCCAACTCTTGGTTTTGGCTCAGGTCATGATCTCGCAGTTTGTGGGTTCGAGCCCCACATCAGGTTCCACACTTCGGATTCTTTCTCTCCTCCTCTCTTTGCCCTTCCCCTGCTCACTTGCAATCTCTCTCAAAAAATAACTTTAAAAAAAAGTACACAATTAGCTGGCTTTTATTATACTCACAAGATTGTGCAACCATCATTATCTAATTCCATATGTAACATTTCCATTACCCCACTTAGAAGTCCCATCCTATTAGCAGGCACCCCAGTTCTTAGGAGTGAAAAACATCATGAAAATTATTTATATAAACCTATTTATGTATATAAATAAGCTTTTATTTAAAATTTAGTTCCTTATCACTTGTGATGACATAAATCCCTTTGACAGTATGATATAAGCTATGAACCCATCCTCCAAATAATACAGAATTACATATTAATGTAAAATATTGTTTATGTTTTTCAAAGACTCAGAGGCCCCTGAAGTCCATTCAGAAGTTTGCTGTCTAAGGAGTTTATTTTTATGGAAGGGAGGATTCAAAAAAATCTAGTTTGTTAAAGAAGGGTAGCGGGTAAAAAGCCAGTTGGTCATTTGGTCACCCTGGGGGACCTCACCAGTGCATTAAGCAAGAAAATAAAAAATATACAGAGCTATAAGGAAAAAATAAGGTATTCTCAGTTAACGTGATTTTTTATGTAGAAATTCCAAGAGAATCCATACAAAAGCTAGTCGAACTAATAAGTGACTTTAACAAAGTCACAAGATAAAAAGACCAATACACAAAAATCTACTGCATTTCCATATAGCAGTGACAACTTGAAATTAAAATTAAAACAATACCATTTACAATAGTACCAAAAACTTGACTGACTTATGTTAAATCTAACAAAATATTTGTAAGATCTGCATGCTAAAATCTCAAATGAAAGAAATCAAAGATCCAAATAGATGTATAAACCATGTTCATGAAATCGGAGATTCAATATTATTAACCGGACAATTTTCCCCAAATTGATCTATTCAGGACCAATCAAAATCCCAGCATACTCTTCTAAAATAAAAGTTGCTAAAGCTCACTTCAGCACATACAGTAAAATTGGAATGATACAGTGCACTTTAGCATGGCCTCTGAACAAAGAAGCATGCAAATTCATGAAGTGTTCCATATTAAAAAAAGAATTGTGCCTCAGCAATCAGACAACACAAAGAAATAAAAGGCATCCATATTTGCCAGGAGGAGGTCAAACTTTCACTCTTCACAGATGACATGATATTCTATATGGAAAACCCAAAAGATTCCACCAAGAAACTGCTAGAACTGATTAATGAATTTAGCAAAGTTGCAGGATATAAAATCAATGCACATCAGTCAGTTCCATTCCTATACACCAACAATGAAGCAACAGAAAGAGAAATCAAGGAATTGATCCCATTTACAATTGCACCAAAAACCATAAAATACGCAGGACTAAATCTAACCAAAGAAGTGAAAGATATATACACTGAAAACTATAGAGAACTTATGAAAGAAATTGAAGAAGACACAAACACAAAAAAAGGAAAAATATTCCATGCTCCTGGATAGGAAGAACAAATATTGTTAAAATGTCAATACTACCCAAAGCTATCTACATATTCAATGCAATACCTATCAAAATAATACCGACATTCTTCACAGAGCTAGAACAAACAATCCTAAAATTTGTCTGGAACCAAAAAAGACCACAAATAGCCAAAGCAATCTTGAAAAAGAAAACCAATGCAGGAGGCTGGACTTCAAGCTGTATTACAAAGCTGTAATCATCAAGACAGTATGGTACTGGCACAAAAACAGACACTCAGATCAATGGAACAGAATACAGAACCCAGAAACGGGCCCACAAACGTATGGCCAACTAATTTTTGACAGAGCAGGAACGAATATCCAATAGAATAAAGACAGTCTCTTCAGCAAGTGGTGCAAACTGGACAGTGACATGCAGAAAAATGAACCTGGGTCGCCTTCTTACACCATACACAAAAATAAGTTCAAAATGGATGAAAGGACCTAAATGTAAAACAGAAGCCATCAAAATCCTCAAAGAGAAAGCAGGCAAATACCTCTGTGATCTTGGCCGCTGCAACTTCTTACTCAACACGTATACAGAGGCAAGCCAAAATGAACTATTGGGACCTCAGCAAAATAAAAACTTCTGCACAGTGAAGGAAACAATCAGCAAAACTAAAAGGCAACGGATGGGATGGGAGATTTGCAAATGACATATCAGATAAAGGGTTAGTATGCAAATTCTGTAAAGAATTTATCAAACTCAACATCCAAAAAACAAATAAGCCAGTGAAGAAAAGGGCAAAAGACATGAATAAACACCTCTCCAAAGAAGACATCCAGATGGCCAACAGACACATGAAACAATGCTCAGCATCCCTCCTCATCAGGGCAATACAAATCAAAACCACACTGAGATACCACCTCACACCAGTCAGAACGGCTAACATTAACAACTCAGGCAACAACAGATGCTGGTGAGGATGTGGAGAAAGAGGATCTCCTGTGCACTGCTGGTGGGGATGCAAACTGGTGCAGCCACTCTGGAAAACAGTGTGGCGGTTCCTCAAAAAATTAAAAATAGAACTACCCTATAACCCAGCAATTGCACTACTAGGTATTTATCCAGGAAGTACAGGTGTGCTGTTTCAAAGGGACGCATGCATCAAATGTGTATAGCAGCACTATCAACAATAGCCAAAGTAGGGAAAGAGCCCAAATGTCCATTGATGGATGAATGTATAAAGAATATATATATATTCTTTATAGATCAGTGGAACAGAACAGAGTCCAGAAAGAAACCCATGCCTCTATAGTCAATTTCTGATGGAGGTACAAAAGGCAAATCAATGGGGAAACTAATTTTTTGACAAATAATAGATATGCATATCAAAAAGCGAACCTTAGGGCACCTGGATGGCTCAGTTTGTAGAGCATAAGACTCTTGATTTTGGGGTTGTAAGTTCAAGTCCCCACGTTGGAAGTAGAGATTACTTGAAAATAAAATTTTAAAAAAATGAACCTCAAACTTAACCACAGACCATATTAAATCAAATTGTCTCTGAGACCTATGTGTAAAACCTAAAATATATAAAACTTCTAGATGAAAACATAGTAATAAATTTTAGTGCTCTTTGGTTAGGCAAAGTTCTCTGATAGAACACAAAAAGCACAAACCAAAGGAAAAAAAATCGATAAATTTGACTTCAAAATTTAAAACTCTTCCTCTCAAAAGACACACTGAATATGAGGTGGGTGCCTGACTGGCTCGGTCAGGAGAGCATGCAACTCTTGATCTCAGGGTCATGAGTTCTAGCCCAGGTTTTGCATGAAGCCTACTTTAAAAAACAAAAAAAGACAAGAAAGGCAGAAGACACAGATGACGAAAAATGTAAACACACATATGAAACAGACTTGTATATAAAATACACATGAGAGGCACCTGGGTGCCTCAATCGGTTAAGCCTCTGACTTCAGCTCAGGTCATGATCTCTTGGTCAATGGTCCGTGAGTTCAAGCGCCACATGGGGCTCTGGGCTGACAGCTCAGAGCCTGCAGCCTGCTTCAGATTCTGTGTCTCCCTTTCTCTCTGTCCCTCCCCCACTCATGCTGTCTCTCTTTCTAAATAAATAAATACATAAATAAATAAATAAATGTAAATGTAAAAAAACAAAGAAAACAAAACAAAATCAGTTTGTGAGATTGAGTTTGAGTCCCCTGGTGGGCTCTGGGCTGACAGCACCTGCTCGGGATTCTCTCTCTTCTCTCTCTGCCCCTCCCCTGCTTGTGCATGTGTGCTCTCTCAAAATAAACTTTAAAAAAATGAAATGTACTCAAATTGTTAAACAGAAGTTTTTAAAGACATTCAGAGCACATTAGCAGCACTGCACATAAAGTGATGAAAACCAACTTTAAACTCATGAATTTTTTAAATAAAAATATGTATTCATTCAAAGCTCTGCTTTCTGGAGAAGTCTGACAGAGAAAAGACAGCTAAAGTATTTTCAGTGGAAAAGTTCTGAGATATTTTTAGGGTAAACAAGGCTATTTTAATCAGGTCAAAGTTTTAAGTGAAGAAAAACTATTTTTGGTTTGCAAAGCTATTGAATATGCTAGAATAGGCAAAATGACTTTAAAATTATAAATATATTAATATCTTAAGATAATCTTAAATCCCTAAGCATCTAATATGCAAAGAGCATTGATCTTCTAACTGATCTTGTTCTAAGTGTGGTTTTTCATACATGTAGGGTATGTTTACTTGGGGGAAGGGGGTGTTTAAGGGAAATAGGGGCTGGATCTGGAGAAGAAGAAGAATAAAAGAAATCTACTAAGAAGAAGAAGCGTTCATTCATTCGTTTCTCACCCAATCTTTAAATCCAGCCAAGTTTCTGGACCTCTATGAAGTCCCTTCTGTTATTTCAACGATGTTTATATTAGGAAATACCATCAAAATCATTTCACCCAGGTAATGATTTTTTAAAAAAAGCCACTTTATGGGCTTTGAAGTGATGGTGGGGTTCAGAGCTGCCAGCCAAGAAAGAATCCTTGAAGAAGTCTTTGGTGCAAAAACGGTGATTTTATCAAAGCACAGGGACAGGACCCATGGGCAGAAAGTTGCAGTGGGGTTGTGAAGAGTGACTGATTATATACCTTCAGGTTGGGAGGGTGTTAGGGACAGAGTTTTGGAAGCAAGGTTTCCAGGACATTGAGGGGCTAGCTGTTATTAGGAAGACATCATTTATTACTGTTAAGTAAAACCTCAGACATGAGACCCTTCAGATGTGTATCAGGGACCATGTGCTTCAAGTCTAATTGCCAACATATACTTGGAGATTAAAGATAAAAGAGGTTTGCAAAGGAATTTTTATGTGTTTAAGGAGACTCACAGGATCCTGGGGGCAGGGAGCAGGATGATGTTAAGCCAAGATTCCCTTTTGCCCTAGCAAAGTGTAATCATTGAGGCAGCTGAGCTCCCAGAGGAAGCTCCCTCTGCCTCTTTCAAGGACTTGTCAGTGGGCTGTAGGCAACAGGGGAATTCAATTTTTCATTTCCCACATCACCATGGTAAGCATTTAAACTCCCTTTCATCTTGATGAGGGTGATATGAAGGCCCCAGGAACGGCATCTATAGGTTTCTGGAGATAAGACATGTAGAAGATTGTCTTTTTCTTGCAGTGTACCGTTATCTGTAAACCAAGGAGACTCTTGTGCTGCATGACTCTGATCTCTATCACTCAACCATTTGTTTTTCTTTCTTTTCCTTTGGTCTCGGGTAGCCAGTGAGCATCTGAGGAAGAGCACTTTTATCCCACCTTGGAGCGGCGGTGTGTGCGCGGTGAGCCTGTACTTTGCCCTCAGCTTGCCACACGCTCCCTCATCGCTATTGACCCTACACGTTTTGGGGGCGGGACTGGGGGGGTGGCGGAGGGCGGGGCCCCATTCCGGAAATCCACGGAATCGGTTCCCAGTGGCAGCTCTCTCCGCCCCCTCCTGTGCCTTCCCATTGCCACGCCTTTACCCCAGCAGTTCCTGTCGCCGGTAACGCCCTCCTCGGTCCTTAGAACGGAAAGCCTACTTTCCCGGTCCACCTGAGCCGCTGAACTGGTTCAGCTCAGATCCCTCGTCCCCCGACACACTTCATGTTTGCACCATCTCATTTTCACCTTTACTGACGCACCCGCGGTCTTGTTCTGTTTTTCTGTCTCCGCGCCACCATTTCTAATTCGGCGGCTCGTAGGCGTCAAACCTCGGGCTCGGCAGCCGGACGCAGCTAACATCTCCGGCTCCAACCGCCGAGCTCGCGCGGACGGCGGAGGCGACTAGGTGGCGCCGGCCCGGGCGGCCTCGCCCCTCCTTCCGGTCCCGGCGGCGCGCGCGGTCACGTGGCTGGAGGCCGGCGACGCGCGCGGCTGGCAGGCTCGGCGCTAGGTGAGCGCGCCGGGTGGGGTGCGAGGGCAGCTGGGGTCCTGGGCGCCGGGCGGGAGTCTGGGGTCCGATCCTCGCGCCGGGCGCTGCGGGGGTGCGTGGCCAGGCCTGGCTGGTGGGAACGGCGGGTGGGAAGGACCCCGGCCCTGGGCTACTCAGATTCGTGCAAACCCGGCAGGTTGTGGACACGCTGGCACACTGGCTGTTATTTTACCCTAAACGCTAGTTTATAATGGTCTCGTCTCACGTTAAAAAAATAAATAAATAAGGGATAGACTTGAAAGACTCTGTTTCTACCTTTTCCTTCTTCTTCTTCTTCTTCTTATTTTTCCTATTAATATTGGGCCTTAAAACTACATGTCCTGCAACAGAAAAACGATATTGGTAGAAATTACTGGGAAATCCCAATAGAGTGTGTGGTTTAGTTAATTGCATATATCAATATTAACTTCTTAATTTTGATACATGGACTCTAATATTAACATTAGAGGAGTGTGAGCAAAGGGTATACAGGAACTCTCTGCACTATCTTTGCAACTCACTGTAAGTCTAAAATTATTTTCATAAAAGGTTAAAAAACAAAATGCTACAGCAGTTGTATAGCAGACCATTGTTCACCAGGGAGGGCTCAAGTTAGTTCCTCTTTGCCAAGCCCGACAGGAATTAGGTGTCTGTTTGATCATCGTGTTTGCTAGGGCAAGTATTGTCAGGCTAGTGGGTGTGGCTGTTTCTAGTCCAAGTTTTCTGGGCAGGAGTCTGTTTCTTCATTTCGGTCTGTCACAGGTCTTTGGACAGGTCAGTGAGGTAAGGATACACCTTGCTACTGTAGGGGCATGTGCAATAGACATGTCAGGGAAAAGGACTATTAAAAAGATACATGGGTACCTGGCTGTGTCATTTGCAAGAGCGGTCATGAGTTCAAGCCCCATGTTGGGTGTAGAGATTACTTAAATAAATAAAAACTTAAAAAAATTAAAAGGTACAATACAGAGCTAGGAAGGCTGAGAGGTAGGAGAAATCACATCTGGCTCAGGGGTGTCAGGAGGGCTCCTGGGAGGAGTGGCTGTCATGAGCTGTGGGGGACTTGAGATGGAGATGAGCACCAGCAGAGGCTTGAAGGTGACTGATTGCCCTGAGGAGGCCTGGGCACAGGCCTGGGCACTTTTCTTTCTTTCTTTTTTTAAAATATGTATTTATTTTTGAGAGAGACAGTGCAAGCTGGTAAGGAGCAGAGAGAGAAGGAGACACAGAATCTGAAGTAGTGTCTGCTGACAGGTCAGAGCCCAACAGGAGTCCCGAACCCACAAACCACAAGATCATGGCCCAAGCCGAAGTTGGACGCTTAACTGACTGAGCCACCCAGGTGTCTCAGTGCAGTTCTTAATGGAACCACAGAGCATGTCTAGGAAGCAGTGACAGCTGACAAGTGAAGTAAAAACGAGTCTCATTGTAGATAATAGGGGGACACTTTAATTATATATGCCATGGGAGCCATGGAATGTTTTAGGGCAAGAGAGGGGCATCATTGGATCTGTGCTTGGAGCAGCACTGTATAGGATGGCTTGGGAACTACTGGTTTCTTCCGGGAGAGGTAATAAGAAATTCAGCCAGGGTTGTGAAGTTAATATCCGAAGAAGGATATGGTCTGGGGAGATTTTTGTGGGCCTAGACATCTTGGCATCTGAAGGGATCAAGGAAAAGAGAAATCCCAAAGTTTTGGACCTGGGTGTTTTTGAGCATCGTTGATACATTTGCAGAAATAGAGGATTCAAGATGAGATCTGGGGTGGGAGTGGGGAGGCAGTGAATTTGGTTTTGAACGGCTGTGTTTGAATTGCTGGTGGGATATCCCGCTGGAAATGTGTATGTAAGTGTGTTTAATAGTGGAAGCCAAACACAGCAGGACAGAAAGAGGAAAAGGAGCCTGAGCAGGCAGACATGGGGCAGTTCGTCATTCCTGTGAGGTTTGAGGGGCTAAGGTCAGCCAGGGGCCTGGGCATGGCAGAGCAGTAGTGTCACAGCTTCTGCACAGGTAGAGGTGGCCAAAGAGGAAGTCTAGGTCTTGGATTTAGCAACTAGGAAGTCAGTGGTCCCTTTTCAGAGAGTTGTTTTAGTGCAGAAGTAGGAAGATTGCTCACTGGCTGCAGTTGGTTCATCCTGTGGCCTTTCCCAACAGCGGGCCAGGAGCTAGAGATATGGCTTCTAGTTCTGGCGCTGTCACTACCTGTGTCATTTGGGGCCAATCGTGGAGAGCTTGTACTAGCACAGAAAAATAAAACTGGAAGGACCCTTTATTCCTAAGCAACCCTGAATAGTCCAAAGAACTAGTGTTCCATGTGGCACATGTTGGTAAAGCTGATCTAAAACCAGAATTTTAGAGTCCTGAAGAACCCAAACATCTTATCCAGCCCTCCCATGTCAACAAAACTGATACTCCCAAACTCTCATTTAGTAAACTTGGATTTGAAATATATCATATCGGGGCGCCTAGGTGGCTCAGTCGGTTGAACATCCTACTTCGGCTCAGGTCATTGCTTGGGGTTCGTGGGTTCGAGCCCCACTTCGGGCTCTGTGCTGACAGCTCAGAGCCTGGAGCCTGCTTGGGATTCTGTGTCTCTCTCCCTCTCTGCCCCTCCCCCACTCGCACTCTGTCTCTCTCAAAAATAAATAAACATTAAAATTTTAAAAAAAGAAATATATCGATGGTTGCCAAAATAAGCCTATAAAGTAGTAATGCTTAAACTCATTTTGGAGATTGAGAAACATGCTCCGAGAAGTTAAATGACGTGCCCAAGATTACAGAGCAGCACACGGTGGAGTGAAATTTGAACTCAGACCTCCTGAGTCAGGGCCTTCTCTGTCACACATCCTGCTGGGTCTCCCTGCTTGTCAACATTGAATATATTTAAAACTGGCTGAGTGGAATGTTAGTAACTTCCAACATTTCCCTTTCTTAGAAGAAATGTGTTCATAAAGTTTAATTTATTAATGTTAGGTATATAAAAAGGGGGGGAGTGTATAGCCAGCAGTTCCAAAAGTTACATTTTTAAAACAGTAGAGTGTCGAATCATGGAAAAGCTCATTATGTTAACTGTGAACAGCTGGAAAGACCGAACCATGATACCTGAATTTACGTGGCACATTAAAAAATATTCTTAGCCACGCAGCCCGGCCACCAGAGCCTGCCGCTCCCCTAGGCCCAAGTGATACCTGCAGTACATGCTGCTGGGCAGAGACAACCATGGGGGCTGTGACCCCAGGCAAGCAGATGAGATGGGCCTGCACAGGAGGATGAGCTGGAGCGAGTGCCATGCCCTGATCCACAGCCACCCCAACACACAGCCTGTGGAATCTGCCAGGCCAGGCCTTCCTCAGCAGGCTGGGACCCTGGGGCTAGGCCAGGCTCTGGGCTCCAGAGGACTGGGGAGCTCTCCTGTCCCAAGAGCCCACCCTGTCCCACCTCCTAGGAGCCCGGGGTTCCAGGACCGAGCCCCACCTGGACTTTGTGGACAAGAATTCTGGTCATCCTCAGCTCTCTCCACTCCCAAAGCACAGTAACCCGGCACTGAGTTGGGAGCTGGACAGGGCTGGGGCATTTGGGATTGGGGCAGGGCCGGCCCCAGGGCCACCATCCCCAGGCACGCTAAGATGCAGACTCCAGGATGGGCCATTTGATGTACAATAAAGCTCAGAAGACCATTCCAGAAAATGATATATATTCTTAACTAATCCTATGATTGCTTACTCTTTCCTCTTACTACTTTTTTCCTTTGTGTTGACCAATTCCATTTTCTCCACTGCTGGCTGCCCAGCCCTGAGCATATCCTCTTAACATAGGCGTGAGAGTGCATTTATAAGCAGGAATTTGCACTAGAGGTAAAACACAGCTTCTTAGGGATTATTCTGATTCAGCAAATAATTTCCTGTCTATCTTGATGAATAAAAATAGACAAACTTACTTATTTAGGAAATAAACTTGTAAAGGAACCAAGATGATTTTGTAAAAATTTGGGGAAAAAAGACTTTTACTTTCAGTACTGTTAGATGTCATAAATGATAGAAATGTGGCTTATTCTGATGTTAAGCTCATTCAAATTCTTCAAATGACAGAAAGCAGTAGCTAAGCAGGTCACAGTGTCTGACATTACGGGTCAGGATTCAGAACCTGGTTCATTCTCCCGTTAGCTATGTTACTTAACCTCTCTCTCTGTGCTTGAGTTTAAGTGTCTATACTTAAACAATAACAGGATTGTCTTGAAACGTGAAGATTAAATGGAATAATCTAAGTAAAACACTAAAATAGTGCCTAGACACAGAAAATAAGCACCAAGTGCTATTATTATATCATTGAAAAAGAAATTTTTGCTGATTTAAAGCATCTAGTTTAATAATTTGCTTATCTGGGAGGGTACAACTGATCAACACATTTCTCATCTCGTCCCCTAATGCAGTAAAGACCCCTTATTTTTTGTGTTTAAAATTCCTGAAACATATTATGGAGGCATAATTTACATATAAGATGCACCATTGTTAGGATGTGGAGTTTTGACAAACCATCACTCTGGATGCAAGACTTTTCTACCACCTCACAAAAGCTCTTTCATGCTCTCTGCTGTCAGCCTTTCTCCCTAGGCAACCACTGATCTGTTGCCAGGATTTCACTAGAGTATGGGGTTCCAGTGTTACATAATGTCTCTGAGACTCATCCATGTCGTTGCATGCATTAGAAATTCATCATTGCTGAATATATTATGTAGTATGGACTTAACACAGTTTTTCTTTTGCTGGACGTTTGTGTTTCCAGTTTGGGGCCAATTTGAGTAATGCTGTGAACAGCCATGCACACATCTCTGTGTGAACATAACGTTTTCATTTCCCTCGGGTAGATACCAAAAATGCAATTGCTGGATTGCCTGTTTAAAAGAAACTACCAGACTTCTCCACAGTGGCTGTACCATTTTATACTCCTGCCAACTATGTATGACTTTATCTGTGGCAACACTTACAATTGACAGTGGTATGTAACAAAATGTCATTTTAGTTTAAATCTACAGTACCCTGACAACTAATGATGTTATGACTGTCTTTCTATCCATGTACCTTCTTTTACGATGGTATCTCTTCAAATCTTTAAGGGTTTTTGCTTTTAAATATTGAAAGTAGATGATACGTTAACCCTAAACACAACTAAACCCCTTCAAACATGATCAGATTTATCTGGCACCTGTGTGTGTGTTTGGGGGCGGGGGTGAGGGCATTAAGTTTATTTATTTATTTATTTTGAGAGAGAGAGCTCATGAGAGTACACGGGAGGGGCAGAGAGAGAGGAAGAAAGAATCCCAAGCAGGATCCACACTGTCTGCACAGAGACTGATTCAGGGCTCGATCTCACAAACTGTGATCCCAAATCAAGAGTTGGATGCTTAACCAACTGAGCCACCCAGGTGCCCCATTTGTGTGGTTTTAATAGTGGAAGAGTAAGAGAAACAACTCACTAAGAAATGCAAGACTAAGATTTAATTGTTTTTTAAAGTCCTGGTAAGCAATTATTAAGTTGCAGGATATATTTAGAAGAGATATCAGGTTGTTGTTTTTTTTTTTTTTAATGAGTCTTGGGGAACCTGGGTGGCTGAGTCAGTTAAGTGTCTGACTTCACCTCAGAGCATGAGCTCACTGTTCTGAATTCAAGCCCCAGGTCAGGGCTCTGTGGTGACAGCTTAGAGCCTGGAGCCTGCTTCAGATTCTGTGTCTCCCTCTGTCTCTCTCTCAAAAATAAACATGGAAAAAAGTAAACAGTAAAAAATGAGTCTTGAGAAAAGGATGAGATGTTTCTTAACAACTATAGCAAAACAGCTGTTTTGAAATGGCTGGTGGTGAAAGTCCTTCCTGTACTACTGTGTACAAGAGGAAGAGGGCTGAGCACTTAAGGCCCTCTCCGGCCAACAGGTAGGTGCCTTCAGCGGTCCATGGTCTCCATGCAGGGAGGGCTCAGTGATGGACTTTGTAAGGCATTTTCATCTGGAACGTTTTCTTATGGGAAGAGGGCAGGCACTTAGCCCCCCAGTATTCAGGGTGGAGTCTTGCTGAGGTGACAATTTTTCAGCCCTACAGGCAGGGAATTTGTTAATTTTTTCATTTCACTTATTTAAAAAGTATTTCTTGAGCACCGATTATGTCTCAGAGACTGTGTTAGTCATTGGGAATGCAGTGATGATCCCAAAAGACAAAACCTTCTACTCTTTCAGAGCTTACTTTCTACTTCTAGAGCATCGAGAGCAGGTTTGGGCCCTGGCAGAGGAAAAGCTGCAGGTCGCCTTGCCTTCTGAGAGGCCTCGTAGGCAGGGCAAAGCCACCTTTGGCTTTGCCAGGCTCCCACTTCAGTACTACCTCCTGCCTTTCCGTGGCACGACTTGAAAAATGAGTAAAGTCGGGGCGCCTGGGTGGCTTAGTCGGTTAAGCGTCCGACTTTCGCTTAGGTCATGATCTCGCGGTTCGTGGGTTCGAGCCCCGCGTCGGGCTCTGTGCTGACTGCCAGCTCAGAGCCTGGAGCCTGTTTCAGTCTGTGACTCCCTCTCTCTCTGACCCTCCCTGCTCACGCTGTCTCTCTCTCTCCTAGAAATAAATAAAAAACATTAAAAAAAAAAAGAAAAGAAAAATGAGTAAAATATGGAGGGGTATGTTAGAAGGCCCTAGGTGCTGGGGGGGATAAATCAGGGAATCGGGAAGAGGAGGAGTTTGTAACTTTAGATCTGGTGTCAGTCACTGAGCTGTCACTGAAGGAAAGACCCAAAGGAGGTGAGGAACCAGTTGAGCAACTGTCTGGGGGAAGAGCGTTGCAACCAGAGGGAGCCCCAGCTCTGCGCCAGGAACGCTGGGAAAGCCAGGGTGGCCAGCCTACAAGGCGGGCGAGCGGATGAGGGGCATGCGGAGGAGGGCCATGCGAGGGAGGTGAGCCACCGAAAGGGCTTTGGCTTTTATGCTTCAACAGTGGAGGGCTTTGAACACAACATCTGTTAAAGAGAGGGTACCTCCTTCTTTCTCACTTATCATTGTCTCAGGTACAAAGACCCTGCTGTGTCTGCAGAGGAACAGAAGATGTTTGTGCAGTACGCAGAGCTACAGGAGAGGCTGTAAGAGCCATGAGCACCTGAAGTGCACTCAGGGCCATGAAGGGACAGAGGCAGGGTCCTCTACATACTCCTTGCAAGTCCCATTTTGCAGACACTCCCTGAATTTTACATAGCTCCTAGGCCGGTGAAAACTAAACCTCTTCTCTTTCCTCGGTAAAGGCTGATTTGCTTTATCCTGATCGGTAGATTACTGGATTCAATAAAAGGTTTTCCTGCTTCCTTACAATTCACTGCAGTCTTTGGAATCAGAGGTTGATCATTTCCTACCTAAAAAGTCCTTCAATGTTAAATAACTTGAACTGGGTTGCAAGGGATGTTAGTGTGCTGATGCACTGCTGGGATAGTTGTCCCTGTATAACAGAGAAAGAAACTTTTCTCTTCACCGAAACCCCAACTTTATTATACTGATGGTTTTTAAACTGTTTTCTTAACCACAGATACCCTGTTTTTCCTTATGTTAAATACGTCATCTGGCTGATTGATGAGCAGGTTGGCGAGGCCGCCGAGTGAGGCAGAGGTGCAGACCTGGGAAACTGAGGACGATGACATGGCAGAAGGCGACTTAGGGTATGGGCTTGGGAGAAGGCCCGGTGGTATTTATGAAGTGCAAGTTTCGCATCTGTCTACATCTAGAAAAAGATCCGATGGAAAGAACTTTAGCCCTCCCCCATTTCCGGGAGCAAGGGAAGAAAGAAGTGGTGCCATTTTTCAATATTCCAGGAATAAGAGCTCCCAAGATGCACACTCAGAAGAGTTCAGCCCTTACCACTACAGACGACAAAGTAGCACTGGTAAGAATGCCTCTGGCCCTCTCCCTCTTCCTCCCTTGTGGATTTCATCAGTGCCTTCACCCTTGCAACGTACGACAGTAGGTCACTGTAGTGGATTTTGGGAATTCATCTTTATTCACCTCTTGGGATTGGTGATAGCACAAACGTAACTCATGTTTTTATTTCCAGTTTGGTACAAATTGTGAACTATGGTAGTTATTCTGCATTAATACAGATATGTTAGTGATATCAATGATTACCTACCTTGCTTTTGTGGGTGTGTGATTTAGTGCTATGCTTCATCATTTTTTTTTCCTTATTCACTTATTTATTTGGTACCTGTTATCTGCCTGAGGCAGTTCTAGGCTCTAGGAACAGCATCAGTGAACAAAATAGTCTCCATGTCAGAGTCCACATTCTAGTAGAGGAGAGAAAAAATAAATCTACCAGTAATAAGTGTAGGGACACTGAATATTTAGAGGGTCGGAGCATGCTATTTCAGGCAAGGGTCAGGGGTACCTCTCTAAGGAGGTGGCTTTTGAACACCCTAATGAACTGATGCCTAAGGTACTTATCTGGGGAAGGAGTGTTCCAGGCAGAACATGTATGCTGCTGGTTATTTAAGGAATGTCATGAAATCCTCCCCCTAAAAAATTAATCTCTTTTAAAAGTAACCTTTACACCCAATGTGGGGCTTGAACTCACAACCCCAAGATCAAGAGTTGCAAGCTCCATTGACTGAGCCAGCCAGGTGCTCCTCAAAAAATTAATCATAATTTATCATAACCAAAAATAAAGTATGCTATATTATTAAAGAAAGAATAAAACTCAGAATCACATTATGATAGAATGTTACAGCCCCAAAATGGTTGGGAGGAGCCCAGGAGTGTCTCCATGCCCACACGGCACAGCTCTTTTCTGGCCGAATCCTTTGTAATCCATGTTGTAAAATATCCCCCACCCGGGTGGAACAAACACAAATTAGAACACGAAAATAATGTAAGAAATAGGGTTTTAGATTTGCCAAAAGCATGTTGCAGATGGGAATTTTATCGGCATCTTTCAAAACCCTTCTTGAAATTAGGATGGGATTATTTATATATTTTTCTTTCAAGTCCTTGTCACACATAGATGGGTTCTGCTTTGCAAGCAAGATGTTGAAAACTGCACATGATGCTAAAATACCTTTACAAAAATATGAGGAAGCCACTGGGATATAAAGATTAAAGTATGAGCTCCTGTGTTGTTGGGTTATGGACTAAGGATATTGTATTGGTTTCTTATTGCTAATAGGTCATTTCCAAGTTACCACAAATTTAATGCCTTGAAGTAACACAAATTTATTATCTTAGTTCTATAGGTCAGAAGTTCAAAATGGGTTTTACTGGGCTCAAACCAAGATGTCGGCAAGGCTGCATTCCTTCTGGAGACTCTAAGGGAGAATCCATTCCTGTGCCTTTCCAGTTTCTAGAGCTCGCTTGCATTCGTTGGCCCATGGCCACCTTCCTCCATCTTCAAAGCCAGCAATGGCTGTTCAAGTCTTTCTCATACTGCTTCACCCTGACGCTGACTCTCCTGCCTCCCTCTTTGACTTATAAGGACACTTGTGAGTACAGTGGGGTCACCTGGATAATCTGGGATAATCTCCTAGTCCTTAATTTAATTACACCAGAAGTCCCTTTTGCCATGTCTTCCCAGGTTCTGGGGATTAAGATATGGTCATCTTTAGGGCCCTTGCTCTGCCTACCACACGGATTACTACAACACAGCATGTCATTGCCAAACCTGTGTCACTTGTCCCTCCTTGGAGCCCCAGTCATCAGAGTAAAACCATGATTTGTGTTTTGCCTTGGAAACTGTCATATTGAAAGTTCAGAACAACAAAGGAAAAAAAGCTGTTTTGAGAAATTTTTAATGTCCCTCAAAATACTGTTTCTAAACAACTTTTCTTCCTTTTGCTTCTTCTTAATCTTCTTGCTTGCAATTTACCATTTTAATGTTTTTCTTTTGCCAATGAGACCACACTGAACATGAAGCTCCTAGGAAGCTCAGTTTAATGTCTCAGTTGATTACATTAAGGGGAGAATGACTGAAGTTACAGGAGACTTCTAGTCATTCTCCTTGGAAAGAAAATTAATTTCAGGTTATTTCTTATTCTTATCACTATATCGATCAAAGTTAAGCCAAACACCAAAATTTATTTCACTCACCAACATTTACGTTTTTAAGTCCTGTGTTGCATGTAGTAATTAATTAACCAGTTTGTTAAAAACAGTTTAATCGAGTCCTTTTTTAAAATTCTTTTTATTCAAAAGTGTCTTTTCATTTGTAAAATGTTTTAAGCTGCCTATTTTTATCATTATTTGGTTTGTTACAATTCTTTCCTCATGACACAAAACTGTATTTGAGATTTTATTTTATTTATTTTTTAATGTTTATTTATTTTTGAGAGACAGAGACAGAGCGCAAGTGGGGAGGGGCAGAGAGAGAGGGAGACACAGAATCTGAAACAGGCTCCAGGCTCCAAGGTGTCAGCACGGGGCCTGATGTGGGGCTCGCACCCGTGCACTGTGAGATCATGCCTGAGCCGAAGTCGGTGCTTAACCGACTGAGCCACCCAGGCATCCCATGTATTTGATAGTTTATAAACAGATGTCCTATATTCAACTAGTTAAAGAATGTATTGAAGTAGTTTTTTTTCCCCTTAATACAGATTCTAATTCAGAATTGTCAAATGTGGAATTAAAGCAACGTCTTCATGATACTTTAGAGGTAAGTCCTCTGGTTTCTATAAAAATTCTTATGTGAATAAAGCCCACTGATGGATATTGTAAGTAATACTAAAATTGTATGGAAGTCAATGTTGGCTTTCCAGAGAATCACAGTGTAAAGTTCATAACTTTCAACTGGCCTCCTCTGTTTCTTATCCCCCTCATCTCTCAAGAAAGCTATTTACGTAAACATACCCTCCAGTCCACCTTTCTTTTGTCCTAGAGAGAATAGTTATAAACTTCCTTCCTTCTGTTCTCCCTGTGTATGAGGCTTGAAATAAGGGGACTACTTAACCTCTTTGAAGTCAGAAGACCAGCAAGTATTCTAGGCATTCTGAGGCCCCTCTGGGAGTAAGAATTTCTGTGGGGTGCCTGTCTTTTGGGAAGCAGGAAGCGTGTGTGTGTGTGTGTGTGTGTGTGTGGTGTGTGTGTGTGTGGTGTGTGTGTGTGTGTGTTGTGTGTGTGTGTGTGACTCTTCTGGTGAAAGCTACCATATGTGTTTTGTTTTCTAGGGCTTCTGTAACAAAGACCATAAATAGGTGGCTAAAATAACAGATTTATTCTCACTTCTAGAAGCTAGCTATCTGAAATCAAGGTGTCAGCTGGCCATGTTCCCTCTAGAAGGTCTAGAGGAGAATTCTTTGCCTCTTCCTAGCTTCTGGAGGTTGCCCCTGACCATCTTGGCATTCCTTGGCTTACAGCTGCTTCTCCAGTCTCTGCCTCTATGGTCACATAGCCTTCCCCCTTTGTGTCTGTGCCCAAATTTCCCTCATCTTAGGATACTGGTCATTGGATTGAGGCCTGCCTAATCCAGTATGACCTCATCTTACCCTGATTATATCTGCAAAGACCCTATCTCTAATAAATAAGGTCACATTCATAGTACCGGGAGTTAGGATTTGGACATATCTTTACTTGGTGGGGAGTACACAGTTCAAGTGATAATAGCTACTGTAGATCTGTGGATGATCATGTGCCTATTTTATGTGCTTTAAAGATTTTTTTCAGATTATTAGCTTTGTGGTCTAGAAAGTAAAG
Organism: Proteles cristata cristata; assembly: GCA_017311185.1. Taxonomy (NCBI): domain Eukaryota; kingdom Metazoa; phylum Chordata; class Mammalia; order Carnivora; family Hyaenidae; genus Proteles; species Proteles cristata. The sequence goes on from JAESUZ010005390.1 coordinate 380,274, forward strand.
ATTTGGACTTTTAGTTACAACTGGATAGTCAGAGTCTCAGTCTAAAGCCTGCCTAGGAAGCCTGAAGGAATTTCAGCCCTCTTCTAGAAGGTCAAAGTGCTTAGAGTCAGAGTACACACTGAGCATACATGTTAACTCTCCAAATTTGGAGTTGCATATCTTGCAGATAGGTAGACTAATCTTACTTCTCTCCTTAGGAGGTAGAAATTCTAAAAACCGAACTTGAGGCATCTCAAAGACAGCTTGAGGGTAAAGAAGAAGCACTGAAAATTCTTCAAAGCATGGTAAGAAGTTTGTTAAAAATTCTAGGTAGTATGGTTTTGTTTTTTAAAACAAAAGCATCTGTGTTTAAAATAGTTTTTTTTTTTTTTTGGAGGCATAGATTTTTAAAACTGTTTTATCGAGGTAAAATTTATATACCATAAATTTCACTTGTTTTTGGCATATAGTTTATCTTTACTGGAGTTGGATAATCATCGCCACAATCTAATTCTAGAACATTGCCAGTATTCTCCAGAAGGAACCTCTAACCCATTAGCAGTCCCTCCCATTCCCATCCCCAGCCTCAGGCAACCAGTCATCTCCTTACTGCCTTCTGGATTTGTCTTTTCTATTTCACATGAATGGAATGATAGGACATGTGTCTGGATGCTTTTAGTTACCATGTTTTTGAGGCTTATGCCCGGTGGAGTACTGTCTTCCTTTTTATTGCCTAATAATATTCCACTGTGTAGACATACCACATTTTGTGTGTCTGTTCACCAGTTGATGGGCACTTAACATTTATTCCTCTTTGGGGCTATTGTGAGTAACACTGCTCTATTTGTTCATGTACCAGTCTTTCTGTGGAAAGTTCATTCATTCATTCTCCTCTTCCTCAGGAGAGCCAAGCCAAGATCTTCTGACTTTTGAACTACCAAATTCTCCATGAAAGGTGGTCTCTGGAAATTTTCTGGTTTTCTGCTGCCTTAGAATAAAAATGTGAACCTTACTGTGCATAAAGGAGTGATGAGAAATTTAATTTATATGGATATGACTTTTATTTTTCTTAGGCAATATTTGACAAAGCCACAAGTCACACCCAAGTGATGCTTCAAAAAACTATGGAACAAAAGAGATCCTTGGAGAAGGTATTTGCCACTTTTAGTGCAGACTTGTTCCAACTACCAAGCTTTCCTTTAAAAACCACCAGACTAGGGGCGCCTGGGTGGCTTAGTCGGTTAAGCGTCCGACTTTCGCTTGGGTCATGATCTCGCGGTTTGTGGGTTCGAGCCCCGCGTCGGGCTCTGTGCTGACTGCCAGCTCAGAGCCTGGAGCCTGTTTCAGTCTGTGACTCCCTCTCTCTCTGACCCTCCCCTGCTCGCGCTGTCTCTCTCTCTCTCCTAGAAATAAAGCATTAAAAAAAAATAAAAAAATAAATAAAAACCACCAGACTAATGGGTAGGTCTGCTGGTTGTGCTTCTGTTTTATACAGTCCCCTTTTGGAACTTACAATCCAAAACATATTGTTACATGGACAAACAATTAAGATTTCTTTTATTTCCTCATTTTAAGGTAGTAGGAAGCTTGCCAAGTTGACACTATTTTTCTTCTCTTCTCTTTCTTATTGCCTGGCAAAGCCTGCCTCTCTCTGACCATCTCATCATCACTAAAATGGTAGTAAAGTATCACTTTGGAAGGTCTTTTTCCAGTTCTTTCTGAACCCTCCCTCAATGGCAGTGTCTTGGGCTCACACTCCCAGGAGCGGATTTTGCTTGCTTCTGGGTCTGTATAGGTTGGGAGTGGGGGCGATGAGGAATCTAGATTCTGAGAAGCAAAGTTTGAAGCTGAACAATGTGAAATTTTTCTTATATAAGCAAGCTCTGGCAAAGCTTTTCATGAGTGCTAAAAAGTCACATTGTACATGTTTATGAATGCCATACTCTTTTTGAACAATAATTAGCTTCACTTTAACCTATTTCTGTTAAATGATTTATTTCAGCTATTCACAATGTCCTGAAGTGATCTGTAGTAATTTTCCATGAAAAATGCTATTTTCTTTCTATAGGAAATAAATGCCTTGCAATGGGAAATAGAATTTGATCAGAATAGATTTAAAAATATTGAAGAATCATGGACCCAAAAATATGACAGGTTTGTATATTTTTATTCTGTAGTTTTTCTTTGGAAGTCCTTAAAGTGTGTATAATTTATTTACTTATATTTTTATTTTTTTAATATTTAAGTAGTAATCTCTACTCCCAGTGTAGGGCTTAAACTCATGACCCCAAGATCAAGAATCACATGCTCTTCTGACTGAGCCAGGCAGGTGCCCCATAAAGTGTGTATAACTTAAATGAGGCTTAAGCTTTCTTTTCTCCTTCTGAGCTGTGAATATTATAAAATTCTTACGCTTATCTGCTTTACTGTTCCATATTTTTGTTAGTATTATCTTTTTTAAAAAATATAAGCTATATTTTATTTATTTATTAAGTAGGCTTAATGCTCACAGTAGGGTTTGAACTCACAACCCCAAGATCAAGAGTTGAATGCACACACTACCAACTGAGCCAGCCAGCTGAGCTCCCCAAAAACTATATTTTATTTTATTTAAAAAAATTTTTTTAATGTTTTATTTATTTCTGAGAGAGACAGAGAGGCAGCGTGAGCAGGGGCGGGTCAGAGAGAGAGAGGGAGATACAGAATCTGAAACAAGCTCCAGGCTCTGAGCTAGCTGTCAGCAGAGCCTGACGCAGAGCTCGAACCCATGAACCGTGAGGTCATGACCTGAGTCGAAGTCTGATGCTTAACTGACTGAGCCACCCAGGTGCCCCTAAACTATATTTTAAAAAGCAATGTGAGGGGCACCCCAGTGGCTGAGTCTGTTAAGCATCCAACCCTTGATTTTGGCTCGGGTCATGATCTCACTGTTATGGAATTTGAGCCCCACATCAGGCTCTGTGCTGTGAGACTGAGATCCCGCTGCTTGGAATTCTCCTCCCCTCCACCCCCGCTCTTCCCCGCTTAAGCTTGCACGATCTCTCTCTCTCTCTCAAAATAAACATTAAAAAAAACAAAAAACAAAACAAAACAAAAAACAACCTTAAAAAAGCCTTTAGGGGTGCCTGGGTGTCTGTTGGTTAAGCGTCTGACTTCAGCTCAGGTCATGATCTCACAGTTCATGAGTTCAAGCCCTGCATTGGGCTCTCTGCTGTCAGCACAGAGCCCACTTTGGATCCTTTATCCCCCCCTCTCTCTGCCCCTCCCCTGCTTGCACAGCTAGCTCTCTCTCTCTCAAAATTAAATAAGCATTAAAAATTAAAAATAAAAAATTGGGTTCCTGGGTGGTCCAGTTGGTTAAGTGACTGACCTCAGCTCAGCTCATGATCTCATGGTTTGTGAGTTCGACACATCACGCTCTGTGCCTGGAGCCTGCTTTGGATTCTGTCTCCCATTCTGTGTCCCTCCACCACTCACATTCTGTCTCTCGAAAAATAATAAATGTGTAAAAAAAATAAAAATAAATTTAAAAATAAAGGGAACTTGAGGGCACCTGGATGGCTCAGTTGTTAAGCATCTGACTTTGGCTCAGGTCATGATCCTCTGGTTGCTGAGTTCGAGTCCCACATCGGGTGAGCTCTGTCTGTCTCTGTCCTACCTGTGCCCCTCACTCATTTGCTCCCTTTCTTTCTCTCTCTCAAAAAAAACCAAACCAAAACAAAACAAAACTTTAGGGGCACCTGGGTGGCTCAGTTGGTTAAGCATATGCCTCTTGGTTTCTGCTCAGGTCATAATCTCATGGTTCATAGGTTTGAGCCCCGTGTCAGGCTCTCTGCTGACAGCATGGAGCCTGCTTGGGATCTTTCTTTCCCTTTCTCTCTTAAAAAATAAACATAAAAACATTTAAAAAGCAATGTAAAAGCCGTGTTTTCTAAGTCATTTTATCATTGGCATTTGTTTTTCAAACATCTTTTCAGCAATTTTTATTAGTGTAAATTTGTTTAGTAACTTTATAACACACATAAAGTCAATCATCGAGAAACTGACTTGATATCTGGGGTTCTGGACGGCTTTAGTACCTAATTTTTAATTTATTATTAACTTTTAATCTGAGATAACTGAACATGTATAGAAAAGTTGCAAGAACAGTAAGAATTCCTGTGTATCTTTCTCCAAGATTCTCCAAAGTAGAACTTTACCACATTTGCTTTAACAGTCTGTCTCCTACTTTGTAGCTAAATATATGGATACAGATAGATACCTGAGCCATTTAAGAGTAAGTTGCATATAAGGCCTTATTATTCTAATACTTCAGTTTGTGTTTTTTAAAAAGGGACATAGTCAGAGCACCTGGGCAGCTCAGTCGTTTAAGCGTCTTGCCTCTTGATCTTGGCTGGGATCATGACCTCCCAGTTTGTGGGCATGAGTCCTATGTTGGGCTCTGTGCTGATTGTGCAGCCTGCTTGAGATCCTCTCTCTCACTCTTTCTCTGCCCTTCCCCTGCCCATGCTCTCTCTCTGAAAATAAACTTTAAAAAATAAATAAAAATTAAAAGGGACATAACTCTATCATAACCATAGTATAATGATCAAAATTAAGACATTAACCTAATATTCTTCCTATTTTTAAAAGTTTATTTATTTGAAAAAAAAAAGTTTATTTATTTGAGGGGCACCTGGGTGGCTCAGTTAAGCGTCTGACTTCGGCTCAGGTCATGATCTCACGGTTTGTGGGTTCGAGCCCCACATCAAGCTCTGTGCTGACAGCTAGCACAGAGCCTGAAGCCTGCTTTGGATTCTGTGTCTCCCTATCTCACTGACCCTCCCCTGCTCATGCTGTCTCTCTCTCTCAGAAATAAATAAAATAAAACACTAAAAATTTAAAAAAGAAATAATAAAGTTTATTTATTTGAGAGAGTGGGGGAGGGACCAAGAGAGAGAGAGAGAGAGAGAGAATCCCAGGTAGGCTCCATGCTGCTAGCACAGAGCCCAGTGCGGGGCTCTGAGTCCATGAAGCCATGAGATGATGACCTGAGCTAAAACCAAGAGTCGGATGTTCAACTGAGCCACCCAGGTGCCTCCTAGTAGCCTTATTTAATCTACAACCCTTATTTAGATTTGCTAATTATCCTAGTAATAATACCCTTATATCAAAAGAGAAAAAAGAAATTCCCGTGTTCTAGTATCCAGTCCAGAATCACAGGTTGCATCTGGTTGTCACATCTAAACTTAAGTCCCCTTTAATCTGAAACAGTTATGAGGAGTGAGGGACGGCAAAGTGAGGGGTGGGGGGAAAAACATCTGGAACATTTATCAGTGGTTCTTTGTCCTTGACATTTTTTGAGGAGGACAGGGCAGTTTTATAATATCCTAACTTGGAGATGCCTGGTACTTCTGAATTTGATTCAGGTGATGCATTTTGGACAGTATTACCACTGAAACCATGTTGTGTTATCAGTGCATCATATCAGGGGGCCTGCAGTTACTTGTGAATGTAGACTATGTGGTTAAGGCGTGGTATCTGCCCTGATTTTCCACTATAAAGCCATCATTTCTCCCCTTGTGATTAATAAGCATCTTGTAGGGAGATGCTGTGAGATTATGTGATTTATCAGATTTTCACACTAGTTTATAGATCCACTTATTCTGCCTGAAGCAATCATTACTATGACAGTTGCCAAATGGTCATTTTCTAATTGTTATTCCTTCTACATTTATTTGCTGGCATTTTACCTTAAGAGCTTTTTTCCTCCCCCATTTGTTTATAACAAAATGGATTCAAGGATTCTTGTATTATTCATTGGGTTACTATCATAATTTCTTTTTTGTGTAAAGTTTTCCAGCTTCGGTCAGTGGGAGTCCCTTCAAGATGGTGCCTGTGGCTTTTTTGACACCTCCCTGTTATTGCTGGAGCACTTGCTTGTGGTACAAGACACGTAATAGGCCATTATGCATACAATATTAGGCATCTCTCCAAGGATCCCTGGTTCCTTTTAGTGGGGAATGGTGTTTAGAAATCAAGATCTTAGTGTGAGGTGTGCTTATTGCTAGTGGAGGTCATTTCTAGGAGGTCCTCTGAGAGGACGACTGGAAACACACACACACCACCACCACCACCACCACCACCATCACCTCCACAGGGTGCATTTGAGCCTTACCCCTTTCCACATTTGTAACTTCCAGTGAGAAACATGGCTATTTTCACCCAATGTTTGCTTGCTTGTTCTGTCACAGACTATGCAGAAAGTAGCTTAAGAATTGATAACACACACAATTGCAAAACCAAACCTGCTATCTAGAGTTCAGAACTATTCTGAGAGGTATACTCTGAAATGTCATTCTCCCCACCACGCCCTCTTCCCCATTCCCAACCTGCCATCTTTCCTTCCCCTCCCCATCTATAATCAGTCTGTTTTCTGATTTATCCTTCCTGTTTCTGTTTGCATAAATTGGCAGATATGTCTGTTTTCTTACTTCGCTTTCTCACACCAAAGAACCGCTGACTGTACATATTCTTTTGCACTGTTTTTTTCCTATTTAACAATATATCCAGGAAACCACTCCATGGTGTATTCAACCATTCTCCTATATATAGGCACTTAGATTGTTTCCAGCATCATGCAGTTACAAACAGTGCTGCAGTAAACAGCTTTGACATACACATTTTTGTGTTGGGAGATGTACTTTTAGTGTAAATTCTTAGAAGTAGAATTGCTGGATTCATTAGATGTTATCAAATTCTTGTCTATAAGGCTAGTACCACTTTGCATTCCTACTAGCAATGCATGAAAGGGCCTCAAGAGAATGTGTCATAAATCTTAATTTATGCCAATTTAGTAGTATTGTCTTCATTTTTATATTTTGTTTTCGTCGCACAGAATCCAGAAAATTCTGATTCACACATAGAGATTTGCACTTACCAGTAGACTGCCTTTTAGGATATTTTTCAGCTAAGTCTGCACAAAAATAGAGTGAACCAGACAGCAAAGCCTGAGCAGGAGTGGGGCAGAGAGAGAGAAGGAGAGAGAGAATCGCAAGCAGGCTCAGCAATGCCAGTGCAGAATGCAATGTGGGTGGGGCTCAGTCTCATGAACTGTGAGATCATGACCTGAGCCAAAATTATGAGTCAGATGCTCAGCTGAACCACCTAGGCACCCCTAAATTTTTATTTTAGGTATGCTCCACAACCAATGTGAGGCTTGAACTCATGACCCTGAAATCAAGAGTCGAATGCTTTATTGACTGAGCCAGCAGCCCCCTCCTTTTTATTATTTTTTAATTTGAGATACTTTTGATTCTTTTCTCAGGTAATGATATGGAAGGATTACCATACTCTAAATTGTTTTTGTTTTGTGACACACATAAGTTCTAGACTGTTTTGAAGTAGAAAAAATTTTATCTGGGTTTTTGTTTTCTGATTATGGGATACAAATATTCTCATTCAACGATGAAATGTTAACGTGTTAGTTATTTGGAGGTACTTTTTTCCAGACTAAACTGTGAAAATGCAGTCCTCAAAGAAACTCTGAATGTGAAAACAGAAGAAATTAAAATGTTGAAGTCAGAAAATGCACGTAAGTGAAGAGTACCATTTTGATGATTCCTTAAGAATATTATGTTAAAATATCAGCTTTAAATAAGATTGAACTATGTTAAGAACATACATATCAATAGACAAAGTGCTATTATCTCAAAGTAGTATACTTCCAAGAAATGCATCATTTAGGTTTTTTTGATTAAAAAAAATTTAAGATGAAATTTATATATCAAAATTAACCATTCAAAAGTAATTCATAACATTCACAATGTTGCACAATTTTCTAGTTGCAAAAGATTTTCATAACTCCATAGTAAAACCTTGTGTCCATTAAGCATTTCTCCCCATTCTCCCTTTATCCTTTAGTTTTTCTACTCAGTGTAAAACAAAATGGTAAAGCACCTCATATTTCAGAAACCTAAGTATGTTTTTTTGGGACATTAGTAGGAAAAGTATGTAATGGTATAATTATTCAAAATTATTTTTTCCCATAAAATGTCTTGTGACTTTATTACCAATACTAATATTCTTACTTTTTCAAGATACTGATTAAAAACTTGAATTTTTTTACATATATTTGTGTACACACACACTCCTTATGTAATGAGTTACCTTATGACAAAAGTTAATAAAAGAATATTAAGGTGTTTTAAGAATATTTTTTTAAAGTTTATTTATATATAGAGAGGCAGAGAGAAAGAATCCGAGGCAGACTCTCTAATGTCAGCACAGACCCCGAGGTGGGGCTTGATCCCATGAACCATGATCATGACCTGAGCTAAAGTCGGACGCTTAGCTGACTGAGCCACCCAGGCGCCCCCAAGATGTTTTAAGAATATTAAGATGGCATCAACTTTTTATATAATTTTAAGACATGTGTTCATTCATCCTTCCTAGCAGAAACTGTTTTAAAGTAGTGACTTGATGGAGACAAAGTAAGTACTAAATCAGGTCATGGGCCTGGGAAGGGCAATGTCTGTAGTTTAGTAAGTGAATTGTGGCAGAGTTCCTGGGTGAGACCTGCACACAGAACATAGTGCTTTCTCCATACCTGTGATTAGAGCAGATGGAAGATTTCACCTGTGTTAGGTTAGTTCAAGAAAGAAGCAGCTGATAACCACATCTGTTCCCCCTCTACCACCTCACTCTGCAACTTGTAAAAGTGGGGGAGAAGTTACTATTTTCTGCTCTAGGAGATACTAGGACCCCTCTTGTTCTAAATGGTTGAGAGCTTGTGAAAACTCTTAACAGAAAAGTGTAAGAGTTTGGATAGCTGGAACATTTGATATTAATGTATGAGATCTCATCATCTGGTGCTCTCACTATCCAGCAAGTGCAAATAATTTGCATTTATATGTTCTGCCTTTGAAAATCCTACAAATTCTCTTTGAATAAATGAAGACCAGACTTTGGACGCAAAAACTGAGATACTTCCACATTAAATACAGTAACATTTCATTCAATGTTATGTATCTATTATCTCACTTGATACCCACTATTTTATCAGATTTTGTGGCTAGGGCAGATTTGGTAGGCCATGTCTGTCTATATGCACTGCTTTTAAGAAGTGAGTGTATGATGTTGGTGTAACTAGTTGTTTAGGTGAGGTTGGAGTTAGACTTTATAACTAACACTCTTTTCTTTGGCCTTTCCTAGTTCTAAATCAACAGTATTTGGAGGCCCTTGCCATGCTTGAGATCAAACAGCAGATGGCAGCTCAGGAACACAAGTGCCATGAAAAATGTGGTTTCACAGAGGTTTCATCAGGTCTTGAGGTAGGTAAACAGGTATGAAAGTTGAACAAGAGGGAAATTTTCTACTTTTCTTTTCCCCATCATCATCCACGACATGTTCTAGAATAGTACTATACTCAGCAATTTGAGACTGCAGTTAAGACAGGCCCATCGGTTTCCCCAGGGCAGTTCTCAACCTTACTGGCACCATGCTTTCATTACATTCTTGGACACTAGATGTGCTGGCTGCTTCTTGCCCTATTTCTTATTTTTATAGTTTTAGCATAAGCTGTGTTAGCCGTGGGTCACATGACACAATCACAAGTATTTTTTGTAGAAATGGAGGGATGGTTATTTTCCTGACATCTTAAAATTGATTCATCGGGGGCGCCTGGGTGGCTCAGTTGTTTAAGTGTCCGACTTTAGCTCAGGTCATGATCTCACGGTTCGTGGGTTCGAGCCCTCCGTCAGGCTCTGTGCTGACTGCCAGCTCAGAGCCTGGAGCCTGTTTCAGTCTGTGTCTCCCTCTCTCTCTGGCCCTCCCCTGCTCACGCTCTCTCTCAGAAATAAATAAAACATTAAAAAATTAAAAACAAAATTGATTCATCATTTCTGAGCATGCACCTCTCCCTAGTGGGAACTGGCAGGAGTAAATGCTGGACAGCAAGACTAAGCTCAGTCACAAATCGACATGGTAGATTTTAATATTACTTCAAGTTCCTGTCAGGAATTTCGACTATAGAAACTGGTGTCAATTTAAGTTTTGGAGAAGGAAAAGAAGCAGGTAGAACTCCTTTATGGTTTTGTTCCAGGTAGTAACAGTGTTTCCTCATTTGTAGCTGAATCCTGAAATCCTCCTCTCAGCTTTCTTCTATTTTCGTTTCTTTTAGTTTCTTTGAATTGCATGCTCAAATAGAAATGTGCATGTGTGTGTGTGCCCTTGTGTTGTGTGCAGCTTTCTAGTGTGACCCTCAGTAATGGGAGTTAATGCTTTTGGATTTAAAGCTTGCTGTCCTCAGAGCCTGCCTTTGCCACGGTCCTGGAGGGAGTCCCTGTGCGTGTGCCAAAATGGCGGCATCGGCTAGGAAAGTGCTTCTTAAGCTCAAACAGGAGGTACCGTATTATCAAAACACTAAAAGCTTTTCCCCCCCTCTATTAATAGAAGGGAAATATCTGCAATAATTAGCTTTGTTGTAGTAGTCATAGGCTATGGCTTACTTTTAACATACAAACTGGATTTTACATGGTTCCAAAATACAAGTAGTACTTGGCATGATACTATGGCAACATAAAGTTGTTTGCCTAAGTTTATAGTTAATATTTCCGAAGTTTGTTTCTTTTCTCTATAAATGGTCCCCCAAATTACTATAATAATAATCAGAGGAAAAAGCTCATGCTTAAAATCATTAGCATCTACATTTACCTACTGATAAATGGGGAGATTAACATGAAGCTTAGCAGAAAGACAGCAAAGTACACTGGAAGGGACCTCTGTACCAGCCAGACTTAGGTTTGAGGCATAGCTCAATTTTCTAGGTGTGTGGGTTTGGTCACATATGTTAAACAGAGAGCAGTAACTACCTATTGAGCTGTTGTTCGGATATAGAAGCAGCAGACATTTAATGTTTAGCACTGTGCCATGCAGGTGCTGGCACTTAATCAAACGATGGCTGCCATTATACTTAGTTTTAATAACAAATAAAGAACATGGATCATCATTTAAAAAATATTTTTACCTTTATTGAAAGTATGGAATTTCAAGTCTTCAGATATAGGAAAAATAACAGCTAGAAATTAGCAGTTCATTAAGACAAGCACACGATTACAAAGATAGGTCAGGGTCAGTTATGGCAAGTATCCGAAAAGTGACATTCATAATTATTTTCAGTGATACTGTCTAAAGTAGCCTAAGGCAGAATTGGAATACAGCCTTTGGCATCCTCCCCTCTTATTCATTTGGCAGGACACACACAGGGCCTGTCTGTGGTAATGAGGTGAGGTCCAAGAAATGGATTAACAAGGAATGAGCAGGCACTGGGAGGGAAATTTCTGGCAATCCAGTTCATAGTGCTCAGCTACTGCAGAGGGGAATCAGCAAGTACTAATTAGTTTAAGCAGATGAAACAGATCAGACTAGATCCATGCTAGGCAGGGAGACTACATTTGCTAATCTGACAGCATTTAGGCAAGAATTGTTCTGGTTTTGCATCTGACATCTCTCAAACTTTCTTTCAAAACTAGCTGGGACTTTTGCAGAAGAGTAAAGAAGAAGCTTACATAATGGCAGATGCATTCAGAATTGCATTTGAGCAACAATTAATGAGGAAAAATGACCAGGCACTAAGACTGACACAAATGGATAAAATGTGTAAAAAAGCAACAAAATGGATGAATTGGAAGCACCTTAAGGAGGATGGTAAATATGAATTATAATAGCAATAATCAGGTATAATTTTAGCTGTTGGTTATAATCAAAGTTGATTATGCAGAGTTAAATGTGAAGGAGAATATAATTAAAGGTCACAGTTGTGATTTAGTACAAAATTTAGCAACTATGGGCAGAAAGGGTCATTGGATGTTACATATGCAGAAGAGGTACTGGGATCACCCAAATCATAAAATAATCCCCTTTTTCACTATTTAACTGTCTCATTTAAAGTTTTTGTAAAAATCTATTTTGAGAGAGAGCATGCACACTAGTTGGGTAGGGGAGCAGGGGAGAGGGAGAATCCCAAGCAGGCTCTGAGCTATCAGCCCAGAGCCCGGCAGAGGGCTCAATCTCAATAGTGAGATCGTGACCTGAGCTGAAATCATGAGTCAGATGCCTCCGGGTGCCTGGGTGGCTCAGCTGGTTAAGCGTCTGACTTTGGTCATGATCTCACTGTTAATCAGTTCGAGCCCTGTGTTGGGCTCTGTGCTGGCAGCTCAAAGGCTGGAGCCTGCTTCAGATTCTGTGTCTCCCTCTCTCAGACCCTCCCCTACTTGTATTCTCTCTCTCAAAAATAAACATTAAAAAAAAAAAGAGAGAGAGAGATGCTTAACCCATTGAGCCACCCAGATATCCCTCAACTATCTCATTTATTTATTTTTAAATGTTTTATTTCTGAGAGAGAGACAGCATGAGCAGGGGAGGGTCAGAGAGAGAGGGAGATACAGAATCTGAAACAGGCTCCAGGCTCTAAGCTAGCTGGCAGCACAGAGCCCGACATGGGGCTCGAACCCACAAACCGTGAGATCATGACCTAAGCCAAAGTCGGACACTTAACCGAGTCACCTAGGCACCTCTCAACTATCTCATTTAAGTAAGACCAGGTTTAGTGGGAAAACTTTATGAGTGCTAGATGATTAAAGGGAAACTGCCGAGAAGTAATAGTGAAACGCAAACATTAAGTGTATCTAATTAAACTTTGTTGAAATGTGTGATTCTAAAGGGAGATTGAGGAGTAGAGGAAAAACCTTAGGTTGGAAATATTAATAAAATACTCTTATAAAAATGAAGCATAAGTTAAAGTTTAGATTTTGTTCACAAACCTATCAGAAGTTCATGGCCATTTTTCAGTACTGTACTATTGTAAACAAAATATACAAAAATGGAATAAAAGAATGACAGTTGGAAGTAGATCATCCAATATAATCAAAGTAGCTGTTATTTTTTAGAGTTTTTAGTTTTTCTAAATGGTATCAGTTTTTATTCATCATTTTATTCAGCACAGCTTATATTGCTTCAACTTAAAATTCCAATCTGAAATCTTTTATTAATCAAGACTGGTTATAATGAAATTTGTAAGTTTAAATGTTTTAATACTGAAATTCTGAGAGGATTGTATTCTAAATATTTTCTAATACGTCAAAACCCATAATCCTAATTCCAATATCTCTCATGTTCAGATGAACCTTGGAAATATTAATCTTAGAATATTAAAAATGAAACTTTTAATAAGATACCTATTTTTTTCCCCTAATAATATACAGGTCAAGTCATGTGAAATGTTAGCTTCATTAACTGAACTTTACCCACTTCTTTGATGAAATGGTAAAAAGCTCTGAGTGTATAGGGATAAAATAAAAAGGCAGTAAATAAGAACTATGAAAATAGATAGAAGCAGATCATAAGATTTCTGCATTTAGACTGTTCATCAGGTAGAAGTCAGGGCAACATAGGAAAATGTAACTCTCAACACTGATTCTTAAGAAGGCATTCCACATTATCCTGAAGTTAATTTCTAAAATGGTTTTCTAATATGAGACTTACAACAGAAATCAGTGACCTGGCTAATATGTCTAAGTCTCCAACAGTCACTTATGATAAATATAAAATCAGCATTTATGTAGCTGTTATCTATAATAACCTCTTGATAGAAGTCGAAGGTATAACCTTAATGTCCAACTCAGTGTAAGTGATTCTGCCAGGCAAATAAGCAAACGCATTCTCTATACTTAAGGTTTTAGGAATTGATGGAGAAGGTTATTATCCAGCTCTCTCAAGGACCACAAATGTGAAGGTCATCTCCAGGCACCTCTTCTAAGCTGAGCCCTTGATAGGACCTGGATTGCTTAATTTTCAAAGGTGTTCTCTTTGAGGACAACCTTGGTGTTCTGTGATGTGAACTGAAGGCAAATCCCTTTGGAAATCTCATCTTAACTGCTTGTCTGTTTTGATGGAAGAGTTATGGGAGAAAGAAAAGGAAGGGAAAGGCATGGTTAAAACAATCTTATGAAAGCCTGACACTTTCTGTAATCTGCATAGAAGACCACCCAACTGTGCATGGAAGTTGGCCACAAGGGTAGTGCTCGACAGACAAAGTGGGTTTTTCCTAAGAAGTAGATTAATACTCATTTCAGCACTTGAATACGTACTTATTTTATATTCTAGAACTCTTGCCTTTCTTATAATGACAAACCTCAAGGACTTTTCCATTAAAAATATGATTTGATAGATACAGCTCTTGATCTTTATTTTCATTAAGGCCCTGAAGAGACTGGAAGCAGAATTTAAAATAACTGCTTCATTGTAGAAAGGCCTTTACAAGTCCATATAAGTGTCAGTAGCTCTTTGTCAGTTTCTTAATGACAAGACTGATTCATTTTATTCATGTATTTCAGTAACCTGAAGAGGTACAGGATGTTGTCACAGGTCAGTTTCTTCGATGTGGTTAACATCTTAGAAAACATTTTAACTTTTCTTATTGATAGGGCAGCTTAGATGAGTTCTGAGCATTAAGTTATAAGCTTCTTATTTCCCTTTTTTTTTTTTTAAGACTGCAAATAGAGACGTAGATTCATTCACTCATCAGAGCCAATGAGTGCATCAACTTGTCTGGCTTCTCCTTTTGCCCCAGTTGCTTGAGGAAGAGGTCAGTGAGTAAGCCCCAGTAGCTGTGGTTTATCAGGACTGGGTGGAAAGGGAATTTTTTATCTGTGTGTTTTCCATCAGACTATCTGCAGAGCATTTCAAAGGCAATCTTGATGTTTTCTTTGTATAAATCCACAATTTTTGTACCTTCTGCTGTAAAACTGCATCCTTTCTATAAAGAACATCATCAGTGTATACATTTCAAGATGTGGACTTGTAAACATTAGGTCAGTACCTAGGCTAGATGTTTTTTAGTTGTCCATAAAAGAGACATAAAATTTACCGTTTTAACTACTTTTAACTTTAAGCAGGCTTCACACCCAGCGTGGGACTTGAACTCATGGCTGTGAGATCAAAACCTGAGCTGAGACCAAGAAATGCTTAACCAACTGAGCCACCCAGACACCCCTCATTTTAACCATTTTTAAATGACATTAACTTGATTCACATTGTTGTATAACCATCACGACCATCCATCTCCATAACTTTTTCATCTTTCCAAACGGAAACTGTACCCATTAAACAATGTCCACTTCCTTCTCCCAACCCCTGTGCTGTTATTTAATGACAGCAATCCTGAGGCTATCCATGCTGTTGTTCTCATTCTAGAGGTGAGGAAACAAAACTCAGAGACCTTGTCCAGGGTCACTGAGTAAGTGACTAAGTGAGGATTCAAGTCCAGGTATTTCTGCTCTAATGCAGAATTTGCATGGTTCAGAGACCACTTGTGGCCTGCAGACATGTTTTGTTGGGTCTGCAGAGTGTTGTCAAATAATGTTGGTAAGTGGCTGACATTTAACACTGGGAGATTTCACACACACACATTTGGATCGCTGCTTCCTCTGGAAGAATGAGACGATCTGGTAACGTGGGCTGCATGCTCTCCTGAGGGACAGCCATCGCCAGGAGCTGAGGAGTAGAGCTGCAGGCAGAGCACTGCTCTGGGTCCTTACACTGTGGCCCACTCAACCTCTGTTTGCCATCCTGCCTCTAAAGTCTGTGTTCTCTTCCCACTACACTGTGATGCCTGACTCACCAGATTTTTCCAGAAGGGACTGACCTCTTGATTGATTTACAAATGAATCATCCTTGGTTCAGACGTACTTACCTCTTTTCCTGTAAGTACATTAGTGAGTGTTTTTATGTTTCAGTTGGACTTGCATGTTCAATTTTAGGATTACCTTCACAAGGAAGTAAGAAGACCTTAGGACAGAAACTGTTGGGTATGCTCCCTTCAGAAAACAGTTCTAAGAAGACTGAAGACCAGGATAATCCTCAGGAAGTCTTTCAGATGCTAACAGAGCTGGTTAGTGTTTCTGCTTTCTTTTGGTAGAGGTTGTGATTAAGCTAATCTTTTTGCTTCCTATTAATTCAACTCTTTTTTAAAAAATTCAGTTCTTTACCACTCTGTACTTGCCTTTTAATGCCCTTTTTCCCAGCTGAGGTACCATCCTCCAGTTTTGATCTTCATCTCCTTAAATTCCCTGCATGCTCTTCCCACTTCTCCCATCCATGTTCTTCCTGTACAAGTTTAAAGCTTCACCTCTGAAAAGAGGGGGCTCCCTGTAATTAACTGCAGGCATCTCTGTCGTCTGCATTTACACATACAGTCCATGACAAGACCTTCTACTTATTCAGAGATTTTTAAAATATACAAGGCAACTTTCTCATACATTATATCTTTGAATCATCATCCCAATTTCATATATGACTAAACTAAAAGACTCCTGCTATATGAATATTCTTATCTATATAAGAGTGTTAAAGTCATTTATTCACATAAAAATATATTAAAAAATTTTCACATATAAAGAACTTCAGCATTCTCTTGCAGAGTAATTACATGTTGATATTATATACATATATACACACAAACACCATGTATATATGTTTTTCTCTTCAGATAACCTACAAAAGTTTCAGCAAAAGGAATGCTGCTTTGTTATTCCTTTAAAAAAAATTCCTCACTAATCTGTAGCATACTTGGGGATCACTAGATTAACTTATTTACATTGATGGAACAGATTGAAGATATAGAGCATCATCTGAGAAAGATTCTTCTGATTATAGCTCTCTATTCTGTGATTTATTGACTAATTCATGTATTTTTAATTCTTGTCCCTATAGTTGAATGATAAGGAAGAAGCTCTGGCTCACCAAAGAAAAGTCAGTTACATGCTTGCTCGGGCATTAGAAGAGAAAGACACCACATCAAATGAGAATAAGGAAAAAAATCTTGTGAAAGACAATTTTCCATTAAAAACCCCCTGGTGGAAAGCTTCAGAATTCCCTGTACTGCCTGATCCTGTGTTTTCAACTGTTCACATTTTAAATTCTGCGGGCTGCCGTTGTTCAATCCAGCACCCTTACAGAGATCAAAACTGCACCAGAACTCTCAAAAGATCCTGCTCTTTGCCGTCAAATATCACGTTCTGGAGATAAATCAGTTGAAATCAGAACTGAAAGCTGTTTATATTAAGACACTTTTAAAAAAGGACTGTACAAATGTTGCTACATCTTCAGAAGTTGTATGTTTTATAGGTATTTCTATAGGTCTTAGAAGGTAGCTAAAATACTCAAACATTTCCTACCAGAAATTTATTAATATTTTGTGTTGATGGATTTTATAAATTATATTACTGTACTTTATGAAATTTTCAGTATTTGCCAGCATCTTAAAAACAAGTGATTTCTGAGAAAAAAAATTATTAAATTATTTTGATTGATGAAAGGGATCTTTGGCTTAAGCAACAATATAAATTAATGCTCTAAGAAATAACAATGCCTAGAAGTGACTGAATGTTAATTTTTGAAATACATGTATCTTGTTTTAGCGGAATTTTTCAAGATTCTTCATTTGCCACAGAAAGGTTAAAACTAATAATTTCCTCAAGTTAACTTCAATAAAAAAGTTACCATGGTGGGGCTTTGGGTGAAGTATATTCAAAGCATTACTAGTTACCTTTATAGCTTCTTTTTTTTGTTGGTGTGGTAACACTCTGGAGCCAGAACTATGCAGAATGCTAACACTCAAACCATACTGAATTAACTTCTTTGGTTTTGATGCTGAATTTTAAGGCATTAAGTAAAATCCTTAATACCTTCTGGAATGCTGCTATATTAATAACATCACTATTATGTCAAAGAAAATGCATTACACTGTCAGAAGTTTTATAAAACTTTAGTTAGGATCTCTAGTAAAAAAAAAAAAAAAAAAAGATATATGGCTACCTTGAATGCTACTTATACAGATGAGGTAACAACAGGGTAAAATGAAATAACAATATAAAATATAAACTATAGTGTTAAAGCAAGAGCATTTAGTTGGCTTTAAGAAATATTAATAAAAGACAAACTCTTGGCAAATAAATTTTGAAAAAAGAAGTAATGAGGAGGAACTAGTGTTACTAGACATTAAAATGTCCTGATAGTAATATGAAGCTACATTATTTAGTGTAGTAGCAGGTCAATGGATAAAGACTATACACAGAACTAATATACATAGTAATATGAAATAAAAGATAAGGAAAGATTGGGGAATGTTCAATAATATATAAGCTGAAGTATAGAAGAAAAGCTAGAAAGGTTCTTTTTTAATATGTGTGTATAAGTGTATAATATATGTGTATTATATAAAATGCAGATGCATATAAACTGCTAAAATTTGGAATACTCCCCTACTGATAGACAAAGAATATAAATCCACAGTTCACAAAAAAAAAGGAATCATATATGATGAGCAAATTTGAGGAACTATTTAACAGCAGTAGACATTTAAAAAATGTAAATGATAATGAGATACCAAATTAGCGAAGATCACAAAGATTATGTGAGTGCTAGAGATGAAGCGAAACAGATACATTCATACAGTGCTGATGACCATGTATATTTGAGAACCTGCATTCAATTTTGGGGGCATATAACTCAGTGAAGTTGCTCGATCATATGAAAATGCCTTTTAATGTATAGGGATTCTGATAAATACTAGATCCTTCCCCTTGTCTCTCCTTAATTTTTAAAATGTAAATAAAATTAGATGAATAGATTATAAACTACTAAACATCACATTATAATGAAATTCCTCTTACTGGTATATGAGCTGTCCTCCTATGCCTGCCAACAGTGAAATGAAGTCTCCATAGATAAAACCCTGCACATAATGGTAGTTATCAGAAATGTAGGAACTCAGACAGGTTTCAGGGACTGAGATAAAGCACTAAATATTTAATAACAAGTGACTAATCCTTAATATGCTGTAATTGGTTTTGGAAATCTGGAGCAAAGCAATTAAGATGGCCAATAAAAAAGAAATGTAAATAAGACTAGTGCTTGTTCCAACTATTTTTTTCTTATATAAATTCCACAAAGGCTGTTGGCACACAGTACCAATATGTGTGATTGACAGTACAAATTGTAATAGCTCTTAAAAAGGCATTAGGAGTCATAAGCTCAACAATGAAATAGAGTTGTATTACTTACAAAAGGACAACATTTTCATTATTTGAAAGAAAATATAAATTTTTGTAGTAAAAATATGCAACCCAAACATCAGTGTATGTTATGTTCTGTTAATTTTTATCATAAATAAGAAGTGGGGAAAAGTTTAAATTGGATTTCTGGTTTTAAAAATCTGGCTTGGACTTTTTATTGTATATTGACTGATTTTACCACATATGAACATATAATCATTTATTAATAATTTTTATATCTGGGCTTCTACTATAATTTGTTACTGTCATGTACAGTACTTTGATAATGTTTTATATTCTTTGCAATTAGTCTGAGTTGTTGTCAGTGATGTTACTGAAAAAGTGTCTGGTTGGACTTGGTTTGTAATTGTTTGCATTCTTGTCACTGTTGACAAGGAAAGGGAGTTATGTTCATATGAATAATCTAAAAACAATGTGTCTTTTGCCACAAATGACCTAAAATTTTCAGTTTATGTAGATTATTAATAAAGAGAATAGAAATTTAAAAAAGAAAAAAAAAGAAAATGCCTTTTAAATGTTTTAAAGCAAATACTACAATTTTCCATAGCAACTACATCATTTTAAATTCCAATCAATAATACACAGGGTCCTAATTTCTCCACATCCTCACCAACACTTAATTAGTTTCTAGGGTTTGTGTTTTTTTTCGATAGTAATGATCCTAACACGTATGAAGAGATATGTCACTGTGGTTTTGACTTGCATTTCCCTAATGATTAGTGATGTTGAGCTTCTTTTATGTGCTTATTGGCCATTTCTAGGTATTTTTGATGAAATGTCTATGTAAGTCCTTTGCTCATTTTTTAGTATTTTTAATTGTTGAACTGTCTTTTAGCAGGTATATGATTTGTAAATACTGTTTTTACTCTGTTGCTTAACACTCCTTTGATACATGTTAAGTTTTCAATCTTGATGTAGTCCAGTTTGTCTTTTTTTTTCTTTTTTGAGAGAGAGTGAGCAAGCAAGGGGTAGGGGGAGAGAAAATTTCAAACAAGCTCCACACACAGTGCAGAACTCAACACAGGGCTCCATGTCATGACCCATCATGACCTTAGCCAAAATCAAGAGGCAGACACTCCACCCACTGAGTCACTCAGATGCCTGATGTCTTTTCTCTTCCCACTTTTCTTGCCTGTGTTTTGGGTCATATCCAGGAAATCCTTGCCAAATCTAATGTCATGAAGCTTTTCCCCTATAGATTCTTTTAAGAGTTGTTACAGTTTTAGGTCTTGTATCTTTGATCTAATTTGAGTTAATTTTTACATATGGTACAAGGTAAGGGGTTCATTTTTTTGTTTTAAAGTACACTTCACGTAGGGGCGCCTGGGTGGCTTAGTCGGTTAAGCGTCTGACTTTCACTTAGGTCATGATCTTGCAGTTCGTGGGTTCGAGCCCCGCGTCGGGCTCTGTGCTGACTGCCAGCTCAGAGCCTGGAGCCTGTTTCAGTCTGTGACTCCCTCTCTAGCTGACCCTCCCCTGCTCACACTGTCTCTCTCTCTCTCTCCTAGAAATAAATAAAAACATTTAAAAAAAAATAAAAATAAAAATAAAGTACACTTCACGCCCAGCATGGATCCCAGTGTAGGGCTTGAATTCACCACCATGAGATCAAAACCTGAGCTGAATTCAAGAGTCAGATGCTTAACTGACTGATCCACCCAGGCACCTGGGGTGGTTGGGGGTGGGGATGGGGAGTTCTTCATTTTTAAAGTGTAAAGTGATACAAATACATTGTGAAAATATGGCAACATCAACACCAATTGAAAATGCATACTTTATGATTCGCATCCTGATTATTTAAGCACTAATCTAGGTATAGCATGGTATAAAGAGATTAAAGTCCCAAGTAAATTGACCTTAATATACGAATAATCCAATCAGGTGAGGTGGGTTTTTTTTTTTTCTCCTTTAAACAGCAGACCTCTCAACCAAAAAGATTCTAAGCATAGTTGCTAGCTTGCAGATGGAGAATGCGATGTGACAAGGCATGTGGACTGTCTGAGGAAACTGGGCAAAGCCCTGGCTGACAGCTAACAAGGACAGTAAGCATGTGCATTAAAATCACATGAACTGAATAAGCATGGAAGCAGATTCTTCTCTAGAAACTCAGATAAGAGTCCAGTTCAACTGACACCTTGATTTTGACCTATGTGAAAACCACTGTTGAGTCAGCTCAGATATCTGGCTTATATAACTGTGACCTAGTAAATTTGTTACTTTATGCTGCTACATGTAAGGTAATTTTTAAACAGGAAAGAAAAATTAGAGTCCATAAGTAAAGCAAAAGAGTGTAGTATTGTTTACATAAGACAGTACATGCATTTTTACATATTAAATGGCTGTTAAACTATATACGTGTTAACATGGAAGAAATAAAAAAGCTTTGAGTAAAAAAAACCTTATTATGAGATAGCTTATCATTCGTATAAAATTTTGAGACCCCAAGCAATACTGTATATTACTATATGCATTTTTATAAAATAGCATTATAAAATCATGGAAAGACATTTCCTGAGAGTCACTTCCCTTTTGGGAAGCTTCTTGAAAAGGAAAAGAATAGAATGGCATATTAAAGGAACCTCAATTTCATTTCTAATTTTTTCTTCTTTTTTTCCTATTTAGTATATTAACATTTGTTAACTCTAGGTAGTAGGTATACGCTACATTACTACTACTGCTTCCATTTTTAAATACTACCCCTGCTACTATAATCTGTGAAGCTATATGGGCCAGGTCACCAAAATAACTGATGATTATTTTTATTAAGGTTTCCTTAGTGAATTTTCAATTCTACATTTCAGAGAATTGAAGTTAATCTTACTTTTGCACTCTAATCAGAAAAATCAGAATTAAGTTTGTTTTAAAATACATTTAATAAAAATAATCCAGTTTTACATATTTTACATGTGTAGAATATTTACAAATTCTTTCTACAGCATTTACTTAACGTTTACTATTTTTCCATTATTTGCCTTTTGGGCTATTTCCTTCAGTAGTAAAATACTGTCCAGTGATCTTTGTAACTAAAAAATTAGCTTCTTGGGTAATCCTCCTAGGTGAAAAAAAAATGAGGTTGTTCACATTTAATCTTATGGCATTTCTAACCAGTTATTGCATACAACTACATCCAATACATTTTACTTTGATTTGCTAATAGCACTTGTTAAACAGTAAGCATATAGTATACCAATAAAAATTTATGAAGAAAATAAGGTACACATTCATAGTTCTTGCAACTCTGAGGTATACTCAGAAGTACCCATGTCCTTTTAAAGAGCTTGATTTAATAATTTTCAATGGAAACAAATATTGCTAAAATACCACATTCTCTACCAAACACTTAAGAAAAGCAAACAGCTCACAATCTACATTTCTTAGCTGCCCTCAGTCACTAGCTATACATTACCTCCTTGGCATTTTCTGAATCCATTTCATTTCTTACGAAAATGAAAGTTTTACCTTGTTCCAAGGCCTGTGTTCGCTTCCGTTTTGTTGCTACAGCCGGATTTGACTGCTCCTTTAAAGTTTCCAATGGACAGTTTGGTCTTGGCAGCTGACACCCAGGTGTTGGCCCTGGCCGATTACTGAAATACTGAGTTTTCAAGGCCTTTAAAAAAAGATACCAAAGAAAGTAGGATTTTAAATGAGTATCTGAACTGTTTAAAAAAATCAAATCTCCACAATTGTTGGGAACATTAAAAACACTATGTGAATGCCCCACTTCCAACACGAAATTAATCTTAAGAATTTGGACGAGCAGGGGCGCCTGGGTGGCTTAGTCGGTTAAGCGTCCGACTTTCGCTTGGGTCATGATCTCGCGGTTCGTGGGTTCGAGCCCCGTGTCGGGCTCTGTGCTGACTGCCAGCTCGGAGCCTGGAGCCTGTTTCAGTCTGTGACTCCCTCTCTCTCTGACCCTCCCCTGCTCACGCTGTCTCTTTCACTCCTAGAAATAAATAAAAAACATTAAAAAAAAAAAAAAGGATTTGGACAAGCAAATTACTACAAAGAAACACATAAATAACAGTTTAAGATTGGCTGAAAATTTCATTACCTTAAGAAAAAGAAACTACCTTGTAATTTTTCTACAGCTGAACAGCCTATACTAAATATGAAATATCTTTGGTTAAGACATGTATATATAATTTAGCTCTCTATACATAAGGGGCTCTATAGTTCAACAAGTAAAGACAGAAACTTGCTTAAAAAGAACTTCAGAGTTTGTCACAACATCTGTATGTATTCAAATTCCAAGTCTTGCAAATACAGTTTCTTTTATTTTTTTTAAATTATTTTTAAATTATTTTTATTTCTATTCATTTCTAGGAGAAAGAGAGACAGCGTGAGCAGGGGAGGGTCAGAGAGAGAGGGAGACACAGACTCTGAAATAGGCTCGAGGCTCTGAGCTGGCAGTCAGCACAGAGCCCGACGCGGGGCTCGAACCCACGAACCGCGGGATCATGACCTAAGCAAAAGTCAGACACTTACCCGACTAAGCCACCCAGGCGCCCCACTTTTATTATAAAAGTTTAAAAGATGCAATAGGTTGGTAACAATGTATTAAAATCCAATAATCTACCACAAATTATTAAATATTTTACTAGGAAGGAACTGCACAAAGTTATTTCTACATACTAACTGTTCAATGTTCTATGACATGTTACTTTACCTCGGTCCTGAATTCCAATAAAAATAGTTTTATTCTAAATGACAAATTTTTCAAGTTCATACTTGATTTTATCATAATGCAGTTCAGAAGGCACAATAATTCCTTTTGCATAATCCTTTTAGGAACATAAATTCACATCAACTTTTCAAGCATTTCCTCTCACATTATATTATTTGCAGTGATAATTTAATGATTCCTTACTTCGAAAGAGTTGCATTTCTACAGTATGCTTTCAAATCAACAGTTCATGAGTAAATTAAGCTAATCGTGAGCTATAAGAGATCTAAGAAAGGGAAACTATCTCAATTCCCACTTTAAGAAAAATATCCAGGAGTCAAAATCCATTGTTTTTTTTTTTTAACATTTATTCATTTTTTGAGAGACAGAGACAGACGGTGTCAATAGGGGAAGGACTGAGAGAGGGAGACACAGAATCCAAAGCAGGCTCCAGGCTCTGAGCTGTCAACACAGAGCCCAACGCGGGGCTCGAACTTGGGAACCGTGAGATCATGATCTGAGCTGAAGTCGGCCACTTTACCGAGCCACCCAGAGGCCCCTCAAAATCCATTTAAGAAAATTATTTCTGGGGCACCTGGGTGGCTCAGTCAGTTAAGGGTTCAACTTCAGCTCAGGTCATGATCTCACAGTTTGTGGGTCAAGCCTGGCACTGGGTTCTGTCCTAATGGCTCAGAGCCTGGAGCCTGCTTCAGATTCTCTCTCTCTCTGCCCCTCCCTGGCTTGCATATGCAATCTCTCTCAAAAATAAAAAAAAAATTCTACCAAAATATAACCCAAGTAAGTTGTCACAACTAGTATTTTTCTATAAATTTTTATTTTTATTATTAATGAGAACAACTTCTAGATAGTCTCAAATTTCCTATGATGGAGATAGAATGTATATTATGTATGGGTGGAAAGGTAATGATGAGGTACTTGTTTGAAATTAGAAGAGTACTTCTAAGGAGTGCCTGGGTGGCTCAGTCGGTTGAGCGTCCAACTTCGGCTTAGGTTATGATCTCACGGTTCCTGGGTTCGAGCCCCATGTCAAGCTCTGTGCTGACAGCTAGCTCAAGAGCCTTTCGGATTCTGTGTCTCCCTCTCTATCTGACCCTCCCCTGTTCATGCTGTCTCTTTCTCTCTCAGAAATAAAAAAAAAAAAAAAAAACATTAAAATAAACAAACAAACAAGAAATAAATGCATTAAATAATGATTTGGTAGTCTGTTACAAACTTAAGTGAAAAAATATCTATTTTGTATCCTTGGTATATTGTGCATTAACATGTTTTATAAAACATGTATGAAGACTTGTGACATTTCATTTTAATCAGGGTCTTACTTTACGAATCCAATCATTGTATTGTGTTGCAATTCTGCACTTGCCTGCCCCAATTAAAAAAAATTTTTTTAATGTTTATTTATTTTTGAAAGAGAGACAGTGTGAGCAGGGGAGGAGCTGAGAGAGAAGGAGACACAGAATCCCAAGCAGACTCCAGGCTGTGAGCTGTCAGCAGAGAGCCTGACCGGGGCTCAAACCCACTCCTGAGATCATATGAGCTGAAGTTGATGCTCAACCCAGTGAACCATGCAGGCATCCTTCCCTTCCCCAATTTAAAGTGTTTGTGACACTATCCTTTATTTGTTTTGTGCTTGTTTTTAAAACAAAGGCAATGGATTTTTTCTTTCTCTTTTCAATGTTTTATTTTTATTTTTGAGAGAGAGAGAGAGAGACAGAGACAGAGACAGAGACAGAGACAGAGACAGAACCCGAAGTAGGCTCCAGGCTCTGAGCTGCCAGCACAGAGCCCAACGTGGGACTCAAACCCACGAGTGGTGGTGAGATCATGACCTGAGGTGAAGCCAGACGCTCAACTGACTGGGCCACCCAGGCACTCCTGGATTTTTTCTTTCAAATCCACAGATCTTTTGTTTTTGTGTTGGACAGCATTTCTTCTTTCTTTTATAAAAGCAGATATTCTTGGTCTTCCTATTCTTTTTGAGTTTGATTCTTATTTCCCTTAAGTGAGGGTATCAATGTTTGTTCTACGCAGGGTATCTTTCAATCTCTTGTAAGCATACAGTTGTATTCAATTTTCAGGACACCTGGCTGACTCAGAAGAGGATGTGACTCCTGATCTCAGGGTTGTCAGTTAAAGCCCCACACTCGGTGCAGAGATTACTTAAAAATAAAATTTTTAGGGGTGAGTGGGTGACTCAGTTAAGTGTCCAACTCTTGATTTTGGCTCAGGTCATGATCTCACAGTTCATGGGATCAAGCCCCATGCTAGGCTCTGAGCTGGCAGCACCAAACCTACTTGGGATTCTCTCTGCCCCTTCCCCACTCCCAGTCTCTCTCTCTTTAAAATAAAGAAATTTTGGGGCACCTGGGTGGCTCAGTCAGTTGAGTGTCTGACTCTTTACTTTGGCTCACAGTTTGTGGATTCAAGCCCATCTGTGCTGACAGTGCAGAACCTGCTTGGGGTTCTCTCTCTCTCCCTCTTTCTCTCTCTCAAAATAAATATACTTAAAAAAAAAAGTGTAAAAATACACTAAACTAAACTTTAAAACTAAAATAAAATCTGGGATGCCTCTGTGGTTCAGTTGGTTAAGTGTCTAACTTCAGCTCAGGTCATAATTTCGCAGTCTGTGATTTCAAATCCTGCATCAGGCTCTGTGCTGACAGCTTGGAGCCTGAAGCCTGCTTCGGATTCTGTATCTCCCTCTCTCTTTGCCCCTTCCCTGCTTGAGCTCTGTCTCT
Organism: Proteles cristata cristata; assembly: GCA_017311185.1. Lineage (NCBI taxonomy): Eukaryota > Metazoa > Chordata > Mammalia > Carnivora > Hyaenidae > Proteles > Proteles cristata. Next base: position 406,787 of record JAESUZ010005390.1, read on the forward strand.
CTCTCTCTCTCTCAAAAATAAATAAATAAATAAATATTAAAATAAAATTAAATAAAATCTTTAAGAAAGAAGAAAAAACTATACTATTTTCTCCCCATTATCACTTTCTGACTATGACAGTGATCAGCATGCATATCGAGACTACATTTCATGGGGAAAAAAACCAAAACACTTTTGGCATTAGGCTTGGCATTAATCGAAATATTATTTTAACAAGTACAAAACCATTCTTATTTTTTCTTCTCTAGGTAAACTACTTGAAAGCCAATTAATTATGACACAAATATGTATTTATATGTCCCTAAGCAAAAGTAAACTTTCTTGTTGCGTATGCATGATGTTAAGTTAATACCAGTCTGAACGGGGCTTATAGCTTAAATATAAAATAAAACTTATAATTCCTTAAAACAAAAACACATCTTTATAGTATTTAAGGAATGCTAGAAAACCTTATGAAATTCTGTTTTTACTTTATCAGTGTCAGAGTTCAGATTAACCTCATATTTCCTAATATAAAAAAGATGTGTTAAAATACCTGTGTGGCTGTAATTCGAGTACATGGGTTAAATAAGAATAAGCCTTGTATGAGATCTAGCAAGTCGTCTCCTGCTGCAATGAAGATGTGTTGTAACGGGATTCCAGGAAAACTCTTAAATGTCACGAAATCTGGAAGACTACACATGTCCTGTAAAAATATTTATAATTCAAACGTGAGGACTGAAAGTCATACAAAACTCAAATGAAGAACTAAAAACTGTCAAATGATCTATGTAGAAAATTCCAAGAAATCTATTTAAAAACTCCTAAAATTACTGAGTAAAACAAGGTTAGAGAATATAGAATAAAGATATAAAAATCAACTGTGGTTCTATATACTAGTAACAAATGTAGATACTGAAATTTAAAACACCGTTTAGAACTCAAAAAGAACTCTGAAATACATGAAAATCTAACAAAACATGTAGGACACTTCTACTAAAACCTACATTAACTGAGGTGCCTGCCTGGCTTAGTTGGTGGAATGCATGACTCTTGACCTCAAGGTTATGATGAGATCCAAGTGGGTGTAGAAAATACTTAAAAATAAAATCCTTAATTGGGGCGCCTGGGTGGCTTAGTCGGTTGAGCATCTGACTTTCACTTAGGTCATGATCTCACGGTTCGTGGGTTCGAGCCCCGCATCGGGCTCTGTGCTGACTGCCAGCTCGGAGCCTGGAGCCTGTTTCAGTCTGTGACTCCCTCTCTCTTTGACCCTCCCCTGCTCACGTTGTCTCTCTCTCTCCTAGAAATAAATAAAAAATTAAAAAATAAATAAATAAATAAAATAAAATAAAATAAAATCCTTAAGGGACACCTGAGTGGCTCAGTCGGTTGAGCACCCAGCTTCACTCAGGTCATCTCATGGTTTGTGAGTATGAGCCCCACATCAGGCTCACTGCTTGTCAGCCTGTCAGCGTAGAGCCTGCTTCAGTTCCTCTGTACCCCCTCTCTGATTTAAAAAACAAAATAAAATCTTCAAAAAAAAATGATGAGACCTATCTTATTCATGGATTTGAACATTCAATTTTGTAAGGATGCAAATTCTTCTCAAAATAATGTGGGGTTGAAGGTAATTCTTACCAAAATTCTCACAAAATCACTGTAGATTATTCTAAAATGCATGTGGGAAGGCAAAAGAACTGTAACACCTATAAAAACTTTTAAAACCAACAGAAATGGAGGAATCAATCTACCTGATTTCAAGACTTAATGAATAGCTACTTTAATTAAGACTGTGCTATCAAGCAGAGGGATATAGATCAAAGGAACACAAGATGGAACTCAAAACTGATCCCAACTGACTTTTGTTTTCATATATTGTCTTATTTTATTCAAATATCCATCTGATCACACCTGGTCCAAGACTACTCAAATAATAAACCAATATAAACAGATGTTAAAGACTGGTCTTCAAATATTATACCCCATGATGCCATCCTTGCCTATGATCTCACAGACATAAAACTATATCCACATGTCAGTAGCCACCAAAACATTCAGCAGATGTTTGAATACTCTTTTGACTATTTTTTCGAAGCTCTGAATAGTTGTCGGAACTTAAGTAGGGATAAGAGGAACCAGCTCAACCGTGGCATAGTGCCAAAATGTGGCCAATCGAGGATTCAAGTAAGTCACAGCAGTGTTTACCAGCACCTGGGCCTTCTCCCTAAGGTTACTAACAAAATGGTCCACAGTTGCAGGATGAAAAGTCCACTGCCCCGTACAGCTGCTGAGTCTACCCAACTGATTTTTGACAATGGTGCAAAGCAATTTAATGGAAAAAGTCTTTTCAACAAATGGTGCTAAAGTAACTGGACCATACACAGGCCAAAAACAAAAAACAAACAAAAAACCCATACCCTTGACAAAGTCACACATCTAATGCAAAAAGTAACTCAAAAAGGATCACATACTGAAATGATAAATGTAAAACTGTAAAACTTTTAGGTAAAAAAAATTGTCAGCAAAATCTTTGAGCTAGGCAAAGAGTTTTTCAACTTGAAATCAAAAGAATGATTTGTAAAAAGACAAACTGATAAAATAGACTTCATGAGAATTAAAAACCAAACAACCAATTACAAAATAGGGGACCTGGCTGGCTCAGTGAGTAGAGCATGTAACTCTTGATTTCAGGATGGTGACTTTGAGCCCCATGTTAGGTATAAAGATTACTTAAAATAATAATAAAATAAAATGTGTTTTAAAAAGTGGGAAAAAGACATGAAGAGACATTTAACATTTAATGAAAGATATACCTATGGCCAATAAGCACATGAAAAGACACTCAACACCATCAGTTATTAGGGAAATGATAATTAAAATCACAATGAACTGTCACTACACACCATTAGAATCCTTAAAATAAGTGACAACAGGGGCGCCTGGGTGGCTTAGTCGGTTAAGCGTCCGACTTTCGCTTGGGTCATGATCTTGTGGTTCGTGGGTTTGAGCCCCGCATCGGGCTCTGTGCTGACTGCCAGCTCAGAGCCTGGATCCTGTTTCAGTCTGTGACTCCCTCTCTCTCTGACCCTCCCCTGCTCACGCTGTCTCTCTCTCTCCTAGAAATAAATAAAAATATTAAAAAAAATAATAATAAGTGACAACAACAAATGCTGGAGAGGATGCAGAGAAACTAGGTTACTCCTATATGGCTAGTAAGAATATAAAATGGTACAGCCAATCTGGAAAACAAATTGGCAGTTTAAATTAACTACACAACTATCACAGGTGTCAGCAACTGCTCTCCTGGGCATCTATCCTAGAGAAATAAAGGCTTATTTCTATACAAAAACAAACAAGCAAATAAACAAAACCCTATACATTAATGCTTAGAGGAGCTTTATTTGTAACAGCCCCAACTGGAAACAATGAAGGTGTCCTTCAAGGAGAGGATGGTTAAACACACTGTGGTACATATATACCATATGGCAATAAAAAGAAACAAATTACTGATACATACAACCTGCATGAATCTCCAGAGAATTATGCTGAATGTGTAACCTTATAGGCATATACTACAAGGTTACATAGTATGTGATTCCATTTATAACATTTTTGAAATGACAAAGTTACAGAAACGGAGAGCCGATCAGTGATTGCCAGGGATTAAAGAGTGAGTGAGAGTGGAAGGAAAGTAGGTATAGCTAAAAAAGGGCAACATACAGGATCTTTGTGGTGATGCCCTGTATGTTAATTCTATCAGCATCAGCATGCTAGTCATGATATTGTACTAATTTCGTACGAAGCTCGGTACAGAGTTCAAGGAGTATCTCAATTATCTCTTATAACTAAAATCTACAATAATCTCAAAATAAGTTTAATTTTCAAAAATCTAAGGAAAAATATCAATAAAACAATTACTATTTAGAAAATCATGTCTGGGGTGCCTGGGTGGCTCAGCTGGTCAAGAATCTGACTTCAGGTCAGGTCATGATCTCACAGCTCATGAGTTCAAGCCCCACGCTGGGCTCTGTGCTGTCAGCTTGGAGCCTAGAGCCTGGTTCTGCTTGTGTGTCTTCCTCTCTCTGTCCCTTCCCTATTTGGACTCTGTCTCGCTCTCAACAATAAACAGTAAAACAATTTTAAAAAAGAAAGACAAAATCATGTCTAAGGGGGGAAAAAAGAAAATCATGTCTAAGAGAAAAGGACTGTAGAGAATAACATGAACATGGCTCTGGAGTCAAACACATCCACACCGCACTCCTAGCTCTGACACTGTGTAGCCTTTGGATAAATTATTTATCCTCAGTAAACATCACTTGTCTCAAATAAACTGGGACTAACAGGACCTACTTCATAGGATTGTTGGGAGAATGAAATATAATTTATGAAAAGCCTGTCATTAATGGCATATAATGTGATCAATAAAGGACAGCTACTAAAGCAGGTTTTACCATGAGCACATATAGCAAACTAGTTATAATTAGAAAGTTGAGGAAGTAATAGCACAAAAGAAACTCCTTCCACTAAATTTCAGCTTCAGAAAATTTTATCAGTTTTACCCAGAATGTAGAGTCCGATTAAAATGCAGGTTTTCTAGTATTTATTTATTCTCCAGGAGATGGGGCTATAACAGGAAGGAAAATCTAAAAGTTTACAATATTAATATTAATTACAAAATTAATTACAATTGTAATTAATATTAATTAATTTACAATATTAAGAATAAACAAGTGAGATTATATTACTAAAGTACAATATGTAAAATTTAGCAACTTAAATTGGTATAAATTTTTACTGAAGACTTAAGATTTTTTTGTAGACAATGTAACGAATTAAAAATATTCATAATACTGAGACATCTTAACTGTTAGTGAAAATTCTACAAATATACCCTAAATTCACCAAGATGTTGATAAACAAACATGAAATATCCATAAAATGAAATAGCATGCAGCTGTTAAAAAGACAAATGTCAGGAAAAAAAAGGTCAGTTATAAACATTAAGTAAAAAGATCAAGATGGTTGCAAAAAATATGGCACAATCCTATTTTTATTCAAGAAAAGATAAATATGTAACTGTATGTTTGTGCATGTATCTTCATAGCAAGATGTCCCACCAAATGGACAGTGATTAACTCTGGGATGGGAATTACTGGGATGAAGAAAGGGCAACATGTACATAGGAAACTGGCTATTGTATCACAATTTTAACTTTCTATTTCCTGTAAATTTTGCAAAGTATATATTACTAGTAAACTAAGACATGGATACATTTCTTAAAGAAATACCTACATGACAACAACATATCAAATCCTAACTATATTTTAAAGAACATGTATGAAGGCTTACAGGCCACTGTTCCTCAGTTGGTGTGCCCAAAGTTTCAAATATTCTTGTTAGCTGATCAAGGTCTGAATCTCCTGGCAAAAAAGGAACCTGAAAGAGAGCAAGACACAGTTATTTCAGGTGTTCTGTAACAGTTATACAAATAATACTATAAACTTAGTAAGAAAAACTAAACTGTAACAAAAATCGTAATGTAGTCTGAGGTATACTGGATACCACATTAGGTTCTACACTGCTAACAAAGTAAAGAGTACCATCCTGCTCATTTTATTCACTCTTTAATAATCACCATGTATATGACCTCATAGTTCATGGAACTGAGCCCTACTTTGGATTCTGTGGTGGTAGCTCAGAGCCTGCTTGGGATTCTCTTTCTGCCACTCCCTCACTCATGCACACTCTCTCTCTGTCCCTCTCAAAATAAATAAACAAACATTAAAAAAACACACACATACCACCATGTAATAGGCATTATACTAATTAATTAAGCCGTAGGTACTTAAAAGAAGGGAACAAGACAGTCCTTGCTCTCCTCTGGCGTAATGTGAGGAATGCTGGTAATACAAATAAAGGGGTCTCTACAAGATGATGTTTTCAGTGAGAGTACAGGATCCTAGCCCACACAAAACAGCACCTAAACCACTCTAGATAGGTCAAGGAAGGCTTCCTAGAGGAAGTAGCAGTCAAAGCTGAAAGATTACATAGAGTTAGCTAGAGGAAAAGTCTAAAACAGAGAACTATTCTAGCTAAAGTGAAGGTGAGCAAAGGTTAGCAGGCAGGCAGAACATATTTACATTATAATCTAATTTAAGTATTACCTTGGCATACTATTTCTCTGAAGAAGTATAATGACAAACTTTAAAAGGATAAGTGATTACAAGTTAAAAATTAGAAGCTAATAATTAAAATCCTTACTATATATAGGCACTATTTTCCAAGTCATTCTCAAACATCTATGTAAACATATAGAAGAGTAGAGAATTTACTGTGAATAACAGAGGCCTTTCACACTGTTAAATGCTTTCAAAAAGTTCATAAACTCACCAAAAAGACCAGATTAAGTACCAGGTCTCCAACATTTCTACTACTGTGGACCAGTAACAATTTCCCTGAACACTGCCAAAACAGCATTTAACTCAGCCAGTTATCAATTTATTCCAAGCTCACCCTTTTTGCCTTCTCTGAGAAAACAGATCTGAGTCTTTAAATATTGTTCTTTTAGAGGTGCTTGTGTGGCTTAGTGGGTTAGGCATCTGACTCCAGCTCAGGTCCTGATTCACAGTTCATGAGTTTAAGTCCCACTGTGAGTGAACCTGCTTCTCTCTCCCTCTGTCTCTGCTCCTCATGCATTTGTGCCCTCTCTCTTTCAATATACATACATATACATATATATGTATTTTTCTTTTGCCAGCTGAAGCTCTGACAATAGAGGCTGCTGGAGAATATTATACGAAGAAGACTTCTGCTTCCCAGTTCCCAGCCTGCTTGCCCAGCACACCTCCTGCAGTATCTCAGCTTTTCTGGCAACAGTTTCCTGCAATTGCAGGCAGTTCTACACTGCCCAATGCACAGAGCAGCTTCTCTCTACACAGGCTTGAGTAGCACAGTGCCTCCAGAAAACCTCCCCTGAACAGCTTTCCTCTACATGCAAGAGGGCAGATGAACAAGTGCTGCCAACACAGCTCCACAGCAACTTCTGTGTCGTCCAGTGAGCCACACTGTGTGTGCCCTTTTCAGCAAGGTCTAGATCTCAGTCCTGGGGTCCTCTTCCTATGGTGCTGTCTCAGTCCTAGGGTGGTTGCTCCTTCTGTGTCCCATTCCTATAGTCTTCAGAATTAAGGATTTCTATTTTCTGACTAGATCCAGATTTAATACAACCCCTATGTACAACATTGGATTATTATGTGTATGAAATGTGCACCCAGAAAAAGAAAATTAAAGCTATATTAATAACATTTCACAAGTATTTTTAGGTATGCTAACATTTTCTTCTCATATAAAAAGATGATGTATCTCTTTACTTTACAGACTGCTGATATAAAAACTGTACTCAAGGGACACTCATCACCATAGATTTAGTTTCGTGGCAAGCTGGCACTTTAGTCAGATTTTTTAAGGATGGGTGTTTAGGTATAATGTATTTCTTTTTAAGGTTATTTATTTTTGAGAGATACAGAGTGCATGGGGATGCATGCACATGTACGAAAGACAGCAGAGGGGCAGAGAAAGAGGTAGAGGAGAGAGGCTTAACCGAATGAACCACCCAGGCACCTTTATATGTATATACATATTTTTAATGTTTACTTATTTTTGAGAGAGAGAGAGAGAGAGACAGACAGAATGTGAACAAAGGAGGGGCAGAGAGAGAGGGAGACACAGAATCCAAAGCAGGCTCCAGGTGCCAAGCTATCAGCACAGAGCCTGGTGCAGGGCTCGAACTCATGAACTGTGAGATCACAACCTGAGCCGAAGTTGGCGCTTAAGTGACTGAGCCACCCAGGTGCCCCTCTTTATATTTTAAAAAGTTATTTAAAGTAATCTCTATACCCAATGTGGGGCTCAAACCCATGACCCTGAGATCAAGAGTCGCATGCTCCTCTAGTAGGGTGAGCCAGAAGGAGCCCTAAGATATGAAATTTTAAATTGTAATGAGCTACCTCATGTGTAAACTTTGGATCTCAACTTGAATAAACTATAAGAGATTTATGATAGGTGGTAAATCTGAACAAAGACAGGGTACTCATTTATCCTCCCCCCACCCCCACCCCCGATTTCTGAGATCTGTGTCATAAAAAGTGTAGTGTGAAAGAACTATAAAATAAAGCTGACAGCTCAAAGCCTAGAGCCTGCTTTGGATTCTGTCTGTCTGTCTGTCTCTCTCTCTCTCTCTGCTCCTTTCTGCTTGAGCTCTCTCTCAAAAATAAACAGTTAACAAGAATAAATAAATAAAATGATTTAAACAATATTGATTACTTGACTGGACATACACTTTATTGCTGGTCCTCTGTTTTCTAATTTAAGTAGTCTTTGAATCTATTTTATAAATATGTACATATATAAAGAAAACAACACTTTAAAAAAGGCGGAATGCTGGTAATAGCAAGGCTTTTGAACTATTGAACTGCATTCAATGATCTGTTTGGACGGCAGGATCTCACCAGATTCAGAACTGTGTGGATAGCAATTCCATGGATATTTTTATTTTTTTATTTTTTTTACAAATAGTTTATTGTCAAGTTGGTTTCCATACAACACCCAGTTCTCATCCCCACAAGTGCCCTCCTCCATACCCATCTCCCCCCTCACCCCCCACACCCATCAGTCCTCAGTTTATCATCATTCAAGAGTCTCTCGTGGTTTGCCTCCCTCCCTCTCCCCCACTATTTCCCCCCTTCTTCTCCCCAATGGTCCTCCGTTAAGTTCCCCCTAATCCTCCTATACGTGCAAACAAATGGTATCTGTCCTTCTCTGCCTGACTTATTTCGCTCAGCATAACACCCTCAAGGTCCATCCATGTTGCTACACATGGCCAGATTTCATTCTTTCTCATTGCCGTGTAGTATTCCATTCTATAGATAAATCACATCTTCTTGATCCATTCGTCCGTTGATGGAAACTTAGGCTCTTTTCCATGGATATTTTTAAATGAGCACAGAACAGTTTAAAATAGAAAATATCTTAAAAAATAATAAAATAGGAAACATTTTTCTTCAATTATGCAAGACTAAAGTATGGCAAAATGGCACAGTTCTTCATCAAGTGGAACTGTCTGTTAATTTCTTCATAACCTTGAAGCAACAATGCCAATACCTAATAAGATCCCAACCATGATTCTAATGAAGTCCACAATTTCTAACCTGTTTATTTAAATTATTATTTTTGTATTTATTTTTTAAATATTTATTTATTTATTTTGAGATTGAGAGAGAAAGACAGAGACAAAGAGAGAGCACAGGAGGGGTAGAGAGAGAGGGAGGGAGCAAGAGAACCAGAAGCAGACTCAGCATGTGTTAGTGCAGAGCCCAATGCCAGGCTCAAATCCCTGAACTGTGAAATCATGACCTGAGTCAAAACCAGAAGTCAGATGCTTAACCAACCAGACACCCAGACACCCCTATTTATTTATTTTAATTTCAATTAGTTAACAGACAGTACAATATTGGTTTCAGGAGTAGAATTCATCACTTACATGCAACACCCTATCCATCCATCCATCCATCCATCTATCTATCTATCTATCTATCTATCTATCTATCTATCTATCTATCATCTATCTATGTATCGATCTATGTATCTATCTATCCCATCCCCCAATCCACCTCCCTCCATCAAACCTCAGTTTATTCTCTATCATTAAGAGTCTCTTGTTAACCTGTTTACTCTTAACTGCTATCTCTATCTACTTACCTTCTAAATGGAATGATAAACCGTAACATTAGGGGCCAAGAAATTTTGGTTTTATCTTGGTAATGAATGAACTCTGTTTTCGGGAACTAAATGATCCTGCAATGTAACCTTCTGGTAAACTGTTTTTGTCAGTAGCAGAGCGGTCATGCCAGCTGATCCACAGGACCCATCACTAGGGATTACTATTCATCTTCAAATCTAAATGTGTGAGAGTTTCTTCTGCAAGCATCCCGAGGCATAAGCTTCCAAAACGAATCACAGAACTCACACCAAACTAAGAAAGATATTTAAGAAGGTAACTTTGCAGTGTGTTAGGGTGGCTTAGTTGGTTAAGAGTCTGACTTCAGGTCAGGTCATTGTCTCATGGTTTGCGAATTCAAGTTTTATATCAGGTGAGCCCAGCTTCTCTCTCTCTCTGCCCCTCACTCACTTGTGCCCTCTCTCTCTCTATCAAAAAAGAAAAGAAAAAGGTAACTCTGTGGTATTTTCTGTGTTCTAGAAATTAAAAAACTGTGGGGCACCTGGGTGGCTCAGTCAGATAAGCGTCTGACTTCGGTTCAGGTCATGATCTCACGGTTTGTGGGTTTGAGCCCCGCATCAGGCTCTGTGCTGACAGCCAGCTCAGAGTCTGGAGCCGGTTTCAGATTCTGTGTCTCCCTCTCTCTCTGATCCTCCCCTGCTCACGCTGTCTCTCTTTCTCTCAGAAATAAATAAAAATCATTAAAAATTAAAAAAAAAAAAAAGAAATTAAAAAACTCTATTTCTGTATCCTGGGTTTACATTTCTTTAAATACGTATCACTTGAGGAAAAGAGTTGGGGTTGGAATATCTGGAATGTAAAGAGGAAAAAACTCTCAGCTTCAGAAGGACTCCCCAATATTCCTTTGCCTTCATCATTTAGGAAGGCTAAAACTAGCCTGTATAGCTAAGGAAAAGTTTCTGATGCATCATCTTTATCTCCACCAGGGTAGGGAGACAATGTCTTCTTTTAATTAAGATGGTCTCAGTTGAGAGGAATGCTACAGGACCAACATGTCTGCTTTGTTTGAAGAGAACTAAAATAATCCTCTCACACAAGGTTTAGTTATATAGTACAGCTGCAGTGGCTGGTTTTACACATCTCTTAAAGTGTAATTTTAAACAGTCCAACCCAAAAATGTCCCAGGACTACAAAAGTTCATCCTAACACATTTAGTTACTGCAGTGACGTTACCATATTATAGCCTAATGAGGATTTTATTATAGTTGTATTTCCAAATATAGAAATGATTTATAGTAAAATCTTCTCTGACTTAAATGAAAGGTCTTCTCATCTCACGTTACATTAACAAAAAGGTTGCACAGCGGGAGATGTCTTTTTTTTTAACTGGTCTGTTTTCTGGCTTTTTAAGAATGGTACTCCTCTCCGAGAATTATCGCTGGGAAGATAATCCTTACACAAGTTTTAAGAATACTGATTACAATACCATAATGTATACATCAATCCTAGACTTACCCTTAGAAGCAACTCTGCCAATATACAGCCAACAGCCCACATGTCCACACCTACACCATACATTCTAGCTCCAAACAGTAACTCGGGGGCCCGATACCACCTGGAAAACAAAATGAAATATTGTAATTTTTTTTAAGTTTATTTTTGAGAGAGAGAGAGAGAAGAGAGAGAGAGAAAACATGACCGGTGGAGGGACACAGAGAGGAAGATACAGAATCCAAAGCAGGCTCCAGGCTCTGAACTGTCAGCACAGAGCCCGACACAGGGCTCAAACCCACAGTGCACCATAACCTGACCTGAGTTGAAGTCCATCCCCTAACCAAGTGAGTCACCCAGACACCCCAGAAATACGGTAATTTTAAAATGAAATTATTGAACTATTTCTTGGAGGAATCTCCTCAGTGAAACATCATCCCAATGATGAAATTCATGTTTATAGATGTATTAACTCAAGAAAAACTGGCTGTAAAACCAGGCAGTTCCACATTGAAAATTATACAGATCCCTGGTCCATTCACTCTTCCACTTAGATGACTGACATCTTCTTTCTCCTGAAACTCTCAATACCATCCTTTCCATAAGCCTATGATCTTACTTCCAACTTCAATGGAAAAAAATCCGAGTAGAGGAGAAAAAATAAGGTTTTTCAAAAAAAAAAAAAAAAAAAAAAACAAAGAAAAAAAATTCTACAGATTCTCCTATAGTCATTTGTATTCACACAATCTGCCTTTTCATCTGTAACTATAGCTAAACTATGCTGGACTGTTTTGTTTTTTTTTAATGTTTATTTATTCTTGAGAGAGATAAAGAGCGTGAGTGGGGGAGGGGTAGAAAGGGAAGGAGACACAGAATCTAAGCGAGCTCCAGGAATTGTCATGCGGCTCGAATGCACAAGCTGTGTGATCATGACCTGAGCCGAAATTGGACATTCAATCCACTGAGCCACCCAGGCACTCCTATTCTGCACTGTTTTAAAGCCAATATCTCAACTGGGGGCACTAGGTACCTTGTTCTCTTATTTTCAAAAGTACTGAAACTCTCTCCTCTTTCTCTTACATCAACATTTTCTTCTTAACTAGACTTTTACCAATAATATACAAACATACCATTATTTCTTCATTCTTAAAAAATAAACTAAAAAACAAACAAAAACTTCTTTGGGCCCTACTTCCTCCAGGAGCTGCCTCCACATTCTCTCATTATTCTGAAAAGCTGTCTGTTCAAATGCTCTCCAATTCCTTTTTCTTTTCTTTTAACTTTTCATTTATTTTTGAGAGAGAGAGAGAGGACAAGTGGGATAGGGGCAGAGAGCAAGGGAGACACAGAATCCACAAAGTAGGCTCCAGCCTCCAAGCTGTCAGCACAGGGCCTAACATGGGGTTTGAACCCACGAGCCATGAGATCATGACCTGAGCTGAAGTTGGACCCTTAACAGAATGAGCCACCTACACCCAGGTGTACCATACTCTCTTATCCTTAAACATTTTCACAGTGGGGGGCCTGGATGGCTCAGTCGGTAAAGCACGTGACTCTTGATCTTGGGGTCATGAGTTCAAGCCACACATTGCCTACTTAAAATAAAAAATTTTTAAATAATAATAAATAAAAATTAAGAAACAACAAAAATTCCCCTTTCAATTAGGCTTTCATTCTACCACTTCCATCAAAACCGCTCCTCTCAAAGTGATGGGTGATGTCCATTTCATTATTTTAACTGTTAATTTTCAGTCCTCATTTTAATTTGACCTCTTGATATGCAAGATGAGAAAATGGTAGATATAAAACACTGGTATACAAAAAAAAAAACAAAACAAAACAAAACACTGGTATACAATGCTCTTGTATATGGGCCCATTTTCTTGAGTTCTAAGAGTTTCTAAATGATGGGCTTCACCTTTCCAGTATGTACATGGACACTTACATCGTTTCTTACTTTAAAGCTCAGGTGACTGACACTCAGTGAGATCTATTTGGAAGAAGGTGACAAAGTAATTTAAAAGGAGAATTTAAAGATCTTTTCACATCCTTAAAAAACTCTTAGAAATTAACAAATGACATCCTAACAAGAATGATAAAATCTATTGTTCCTATCTATTTCATGTGGTTTTTTAATTTTTATACATAAAAAGTATAAGAAAACAGGAGTACTAAAAACATGAAAACTCCAATTATCAATGCACTAGTTTATTACAGAGAATTTTTATTCAAACTGAATAATCTAAAACATGAAATCAGTTAGTGACCATAAAATAAACACAGGACACCTCCCCCCCCAAATCAGGTGAATATGTAAGAAAATAGCCACTACAGTTCTAGCCAACCTAACTCAGTGGATAAATTAGTCCCCAAACTTGTTAGGTAAATGTGTAAAACTGACTTAATCCAATTTCGTTTGAAAACATGGCTGTATTTTTTTTCATTGTGGTTAAATGTACATAAAGAGGGCTGTATTTTTAGCAAAACATGAGCAGTTAATTCCTGAACTCTGCTGAGATATTTCAAAGAAGCCAAATGATGCTCATTTGTGACTAATATCCTACACAACAGAGATACCTGGCAGGCTCAGTTAGTAGAGATGTGACTCTCAATCTCAGGGTCATAATTTCAAGCCCCACATTGTGCCCACATAGAGCTTATTTAAAAAAAAAAAAAAAAAAAATCCCATACAACATAAGCTTTCAGTTTTTTTAAAGATTCTTACCTGGTTACAACCTGATGTGTATATGCTCTATTGGGGCTCCCAAATGATTTGGCCAGGCCAAAATCTGCCAGTTTTAGAACTCCATTTTCATCTAGCAATAAGTTGTTTGGTTTTAGATCCTGCACATGGAAATTTTAAATAAACACAAAAGCAGGGTGAGAGAGAATATCGTAATAATACACTTAGTTGGCTTAACTTAAACTTTGCAGTACCAGGGTAAAACCCAAATTTAAATAATAATCAAAATTTTCTCACTGATATAAAATCCTACCAAAGCACAATTAAGATATGTTATATTACTTCAGTGAGGCCTTGGACTTCAATTTACCTACTTTACAACGCTGCTTCACAGAGCCTAGTGTAATGATTAAGAACTCAACAAATAGTTACTATTTGAACTTCAGTAAATAAAAACATTATGCATTTAGAGAGGATGAGGAGCATATCCTTCAAAATCTATACTAAAAAAATACTAGCAATAACCTAAAAGGGATTCCATGTTTCGGATATGAGAATTACTGACTATAAATTATTATTTTCTTAGCTATTTATCTAAATACAATACCTAAGAACATCTACCTATTAGATTATCAGCCTTGTTTCAACAGCTGGATGTTACTAATGATGACTCAACTATTTCAGCAATTTTATTTCATCATTACATATAATTTTAGAGTTCTTAGAAAAACTATTTTTCTAAAAAAATTTTAGGATTAATTTAATCTAGACTCTCACTGTATTATTATTTTTCTGTCACAACAGTATAGCACAAAGAACACTGGAGTTAAATCAAAGATTTAGATTCTAACACTCTGTCAGTTACCAGCTACTGATCTTGAAAAAATATATATAACCTTGGTCAGGTGACTTAGCAACTTAGCTCTTCATCTATGAAAAAAATGAAGAACTGGGGCTCTTCGATTTCTAAATTTCACCTAGTATTTTAGAGTCCTCATACCACCACCTCATGGAACAACTGAAAGGAACACAGAGGAAGAAGGTGGGATAAAATGATACAGCTATATTTTTATTTTAGCAATTTACATATTCAGACCATTTATGTAATAATTGGGTACATAAAACTTGACTAAAATATAAAGAATCAATAATACTTGGTTATAAAAACCTTACCCTATGTAGAATCCAATGCTGATGTAAATATTCTAATCCTTGAAGAGTCATTAACATGTAAGCTTTGATGTGTGATGGTGTCAGCACAAGACTATTATCCTTTATTATTACCTGCAAAGCCAGTATATGATATACAATTATTCCAAATAAATTATACCACATAAAATCATGTATACACATAAAATAAATTTATCCATCCTACAGGAGAATCTCTAAGAAAGACTGCATAACTCTCCTTAGGCAGCACTGTCAGAATTTCCAGTTATGTGATCAGGGAAAGTATCTTTGCTAGTGATCTCTCTCCTCCTGTTCTGTTAAAAAGGCACTAAGATAGTGAACATCTGTTGTTTGTCTTGCCCCAGGATGGACAGCCCCTTCTGATAACAGCATTCAACATATGTCTGAATGTAAAACAGGACCAACTACTACCTGTGGCCTCTAGAGGTAGATATAAGACCCAGGCACAGCCAACCACCAAACTGAAGCCTGCTGTCCAGGACATTGGTTTAGGGATGGACATGTGATCCTGGCCAAGCTAATCAAAGAGGCCAAATACTTCTGCTAGAATGAAAAAGGACAAAATACCTTCTTTCCTTAGAGATAAATAAACTCTAAGGATATGAGCCTGAAGTGCCTGAGCCACTATATTAAGAATTTATGCCCATGAAGGAAGGCAACAAAGAAGAAAACAGAGCTGAGTTAAAGTAAAGTGCAAGACTGAGTTCTGATGGTATTATTTGTGAACTATACTTAAGCCAGTTTATTCCTAAATTTTTAAGTTATACTAGCTAATAATTCCCATTTTCTTTTTTTACAAATCAGATTTAGATAAAAGGAATCCAAATTGGAAAGAAGAAGTAAAACTTTCATTGTTTGCAGATGATATAATACTATATATAGAAAACTGTAAAGATTCCCCCAAAGAACTACCAAAACTGATAAATGAATTCAGGAAGGTAGCAGGATACAAAATCAATATAGACAAATCTGTTGCGTATCTGTACACTAATAAGGAAGTAGCAGAAAGAAAAATTAAGAGAACAATCCTAGTTGTAAACACAAAAAAAAAAGAAATCAGATTTAGGTAAAAATATGCCCTTATTAGTGCATAGTTCTTTTGAGTTTTAACAAACATATACAGTTGTGTAATCACTACCATAATTAAGGTAACAGTTCTATAACCCCCCACACCCCCAATTGCCTCAGGCCCCTCTGTACCCAGTACTTCCCTCCACTCCCAACCCTGGCCACCACTGATCTGATTTCTGTTCATTTAGTTTCGCCTTTTCCAGAATATCATATAAATGGATTCATATAATATACAGCCTTTTAAGTCTGGGTTCTTTCATTTCATACAATGCATTTGAGATTTCTCTATACTGTTCCTTATAAGAGTAGTTAATTTCTTTTTATTCCTGAACAGTATTGCATTAAATAGATATACCACAGTCTGTTTATATGTTCACTAGATGAAAGATATTTGGATTGCTTCCAGTTTAGGCAATAATGAATAAACTAAACATCTGTATACCAACTCATTTGTGGGAAGACAGGTTTTTGTTTCTCTTGAAAGCAGTGGCATTGCCAAATTATACTTTAAGTGTGTTTTTAACTGTTTAAGAAAGTGCCAAACTATTTTCCAAACTGGCTGTACCATTTGCATTCTCAAGCAGCATATGAGAATTTCAGTTGTTTAACATCCCTGGATTGTCAATTTTGGAGATTCAGTTAATATTAAGAAAAACCATAAGATTTTAATCTCAAAAATAAAACAAAAAACTTGGCTTTCAAAAAGATGATATTCTGTTATAATATAGAAGAGAAATTCTAAATTCTCAAAGACCTAATATTCATTTATCTAAAAATAATATCAATAAAGTACAGGAACTTGATCAGCAAAAATGCTCTGAAATCCAAACTTATGTATCTAACACTGGGAATATGGCTAAATGACTCAAAAGATCTTTCACTTAAGAGTAATGGGGTGCCCAACCCTCCTACACTGTTGGTGGGAATGTAAACTGGTGCAGGCCCTCTGGAAAGCAGCGTGGAGGTTCCTCAAAAAATTAACAACAAAACTCCCCTATGACCCAGCAATAGCACTGCTAGGAATTTACCCAAGGGATATAGGAATGCTGATGCGTAGGAGCATATGTACCCCAATGTTCATAGCAGCACTCTCAACAATAGCCAAAACATGGAAAGAGCCTAAGTGTCCATCAACGGACGAATGGATCTAGAAGATGTGGTTTATCTATACGATGGAATACTCCATGACAATGAGAAAGAATGAAATCTGGCCATGTGTAGCAACATGGATGGACCTTGAGGGTGTTATGCTGAGCGAAATAAGTCAGGCAGAGAAGGACAGATACCATTTTTTGCACGTATAGGAGGATTAGGAGGAACTTAATGGAGGACCATCGGGGAGAAGAAGGGGGAAAAAGTGGGGGAGAGGGAGAGAGGCAAACCATGAGAGACTCTTGAATGATGATAACAAACTGAGGACTGATGGGTGTGGGGGGTGAGGGGGGTGATGGGCATGGAGGAGGGCACTTGTAGGGATGAGCACTGGGTGCTATATGGAAACCAACTTGACAATAAACTATTTGTTTAAAAAAAAAAAAGGGGGCGCCTGGGTGGCTTAGTCGGTTAAGCGTCCGACTTTCGCTTAGGTCATGATCTCCCATTTGTGGGTTCGAGCCCCGCGTCGAGCTCTGTGCTGACTGCCAGCTCGGAGCCTGGAGCCTGTTTCAGTCTGTGACTCCCTCTCTCTCTGACCCTCCCCTGCTCACTCTGTCTCTCTCTCTCTCCTAGAAATAAATAAAACATTAAAAAAAAAAAAAAAAGAGTACTTGGGTGCCCAGCTAGCTCAGTCGGTTAAGCGTCCAACTTTGGCTCAGGTCATAATCTCATGGTTTGTGAGTTCGAGCCCTGCATCAGGCTCTATGCTGACAGCAGAGAGCCTGGAGCCTGCTTCAGATTCTGGGCCTCTCTCTCTCTCCCTGCCCCTCTCCCACTCTCTCTCTCAAAAACAAAAAAATTAAAAAATTAGAAAAGGGTCACCTTGGTGGCTTAGTCAGTTAAGTGTCTGACTTCTGATTGTGGCTTCGGTCATGCTCTCACTGGAGCCTGCTTGAGATTCTCTATGTCTCTCTCCATCTGACTCTAGCCTGTCTGCACAAACACAAACTCTCTCTCTCTCTCACTGTGGGGGGTGGGAGGGTGGGGAGTATTCACATTTCAACAAAATTAAGCATTCCTTTGACTAACAGTATCTTTAAAGTAGAAAATAAACATTTAGGTTCTCTTTGATTGAGAGAGAAAAAAAATTCCTCTAGGAATCTTAATCTTACCTCCAGATCAGTTTCCATAAAATCAAAGACAAGGCTAATATTAGATTTATGTCCAAAAGCATCAAGGAGCTGCAAAGCAGTATTAAAAAAAAATCAAAATCTGATTCTCTATTAAATACTTGAAAATATTATACCAACCAAAGCACTGGACTGCTGATATTTCCCTGTTAAATCTGAATTATTTTATTAAACTTGAATTTATCCTTTTTTTCTTCTAGGAATTAGTGCTTTAAAGCACAAAAATACTAACCTTTAATATTTTTTAAAAACTCACTAAGGGCGCATGGGTGGCTCAGCTGGTTAAGTACCGATTCTTGATTTCAGCTCAGATCATGAATTCATGGTTATGAGATTGACCCTCACATCAGGTTCTGTGCTGAGCATGAAGCTTGCTTGGGAATGTCTATCTACCCCTCCCCTGCTCACGTACTCTGTCTCTCTCAAAATAAATAAATAAACAAAAATTTTTAGAAAGTCACTACTTAAACTGTCCTCCAAATTTTCAGTTATAGTTAAATAATTAATGAAACCTCACCTCAGTCTTTAATTCAGAAAATTACCATGCTCATTATTTAAGAAAACCCTATAAATAGCACTGGCAGCTATTATTCATTATACGCCATCTCTATGCCAGGCACTTTACACGCGTTCAATAAATTAACCAGTCTCACAACAACCCTATAAAGTAGAAACTATAGCACAGAGTTGTATGAGAGCTTATTCAAGGTCTTAGGCATGCTGGAGCTCCATAGGCTGCAAAAATAATTTGTAACAAAATTAAATTTATTTCATCAGTTGTATAGTTTTAAAGACATTGCCTACAGATCAACTGGAACAGAAAATACATTTCAGCATGAAAAACTTTTAAGTTTTGCAAGGCCCACCGAAAACAACTCAGCCTTCAATCAACATCTACCACAAATGACAGGGTCCCAAATCCCCGAAACAACTTAGATTATACTCACACCAATTATATTTGGATGACTTAGCTCCTGTAATAACTTTATCTCTCTTAAGGCTGTTCTATTTATACCTATATAAAAGGCAGAGCAAAATGTGAAAAGTAATTCTGAAATCTCAAATCTTCTTACAAATACATTTTTCTGCGAAATTTTAGTCTTTCAGGAAATAGAAATGCATATTCTACAGAAAAATAAGGGTTACTTTGACAATTTTTATGGCATCTGGTTTTCTTTTATATTGCTTTATTTCTAAACTAGCTTAACACAGACTAAGATAAAAGATGAAAACAAGTATTCACTTTGTAGCATATCACTTTAGAAGACTGATGGAATAACAGGTGTCAGCTGGTAACATGAAGCAGTAAGTCAGCTTCCTCCTTCTTGCATTAGGAATATTAGCAATAGATTCTTGATGATAACAGCAAAATAGAACTCCTAATTAAAAATAAGATCTGGTACTAGCTGTTAAATAGATGATGGATCCTTTTTATAAAAACTAGTTCTTGATGACTAAATAAGACTTAGCCCCATAGCACACAAGGGTCTGGAGAAGGGATAAAGATATATTTTCCTCCATACATCTATTCCAGAGTGAGTTTTCTCTATACTTCCATGAAGTTATATCCTGAATTTTCAAAGTAACTAAAAGCTCAGAAAAAGAATAAACTGCTGACAACACCTTAAACAGTAATGAAGACCGGACAAGTCACTGATAACCTTGCTATGTTCCATTTACTCAGATGACCTGAATGATTTACATGACTCTTAACAACCAAATGATGGATATCACTGATATCCTGTCTCTATCCTGAGTCTATTCTTCTAGCACCCTGCAATAACTCTATCCAGAACCACTTATAACTAACTAATACTTGGCTAACTTCCTCAGTGAGAAGAAAAACTTATCCTGTTGTGTCAGATTACATTAAATACTCACCATCTTTAGCTTCTGATCTATGTCCAAGTTTAATCTGGTAGAGGGGAGAAAAAAACCAAACACTTTAAAAATGTGTTAAATTATTTAGACTTTATGCAAAAAATACAAACACTTCAAAAACACAGCCACAGTAAAAACATGCAGCAACTTACATATAGCTAGTAAGCAAGAAGGGAGTCTAAATCATTAATTTGAAAGGCAAAATTAACAATATAAGAAAGGATCAAGTACCTACCATTCCTCACTCCTTAAGTTTTTGACTTACACATTCAAATAATGTAATTACGAAAATAAATGTCTCCTTTATCTTTGCATGATTAAATGTGGAAAAGTAACTGAGGGTATACTGATTAACAAAAAAATCACTTCAAGTAAGCCTACATGGGAGGAAAACACATAACACATAAATATAAAATAACATGTTTTTAAAAAATGTTTATGTAAGAACACCCGGGTGGCTAAGTAGGTTAAGCATCTAACTTCAGCTGAGGTCATGATCTCACGATTTGTGGGTTCGAGCCCCGTACTGGGCTCTGTGCTGACTGCCAGCTCAGAGCCTGGAGCCTGTTTCAGATTTCTGTATCTCCCTCTCTCTCTGACCCTTCCCTGCTCGCTCTCTCTCTCTCTCTCTCTCTCTCTCTCTCTCACACACACACACACACACACACACACTCTCTCTCTCTCTCTCTCTCTCTCTCTCAGAAATTAAAAATAAATAAATAAAATTTTTAAAAAATGTTTATATATTTGAGAAAGATGCCACATGCAAGTGAGGGAGGGCCAAAAAGGGGAGGATAAAGGACCCGAAGGCTGCTCCATGCTGACAGCAGTGAGCCCACTGTAGGGCTCGAACTCAAGATGCATGAAGACTATGACCTGAGCCGAAGAGGGATGCTCAACTAACTGAGCAACCCTAGCACCCCTAAAATAACACGTTTAATAATATGTCCAATAATATGTTCTTGGGGAACACATTTTCTAAAAAGCAAAATTACAAATTATGATGAATACAAAAAATGGCTAAACTGTTGTTACCATTAATAAGCATAACAATAAAAAAAAAAAAAAGCATAACAAATTGCATTAATAGGTTCAGGCTTACACCAGTCTCTTACTCATTGCTTTATATAATGAGTAAGTGTAATCAAGAACACTAAAACAAAACAAAAAAACAATTGCTTCCAGAAAAGCCATTCTACCTCAAAAAATAAATGCAAACTGGTTGTAGGCTCTGTGGAAAATAGTATGGAGGTTCCTCAAAAAGTTAAAAATACAATTACCACAGGTTCCAGTAATTCCACTAATGGGTATTTATGTACCTAAAGAATATGAAAACACTAATTCGAAAGATATATGCACCCCTATATTTATTGCAGCAGTATTTATAAATGCCCAATTACAGAAGCAACTCAAGTGCCCAAGTGTCCATCAACAGAAGAATAGATAAAAAAGATGTGGTACATATATTCACGATGGACTATTACTCAGCCACATAAAAGAATGAAATCTTTTCATTTGCAACAACGTGGATGGATCTAGAGAGTATAATACTAAGTGAAGTAAGGCAGACAAAGACAAATATAATTTGTCTCTTATGTGGAATTTAAGAAACAAAACAAACTTACAAACAAAAAAAAGGAGACAAACCAAGAAACAGACTCCTTTAAAAAATTTTTTTTAATGTTTTATTTCTAAGAGAGAGAGAGAGAGAGACAGCGTGAGCAGGGGAGGGTCAGAGAGAGAGGGAGACAAAGAATGTGAAACAGGCTTCAGGCTCTGAGCTGTCAGCACAAAGACCGACACAGGGCTTGAACCCATGAACCGTGAGATCATGACCTAAGCTGAAGTTGGACGCTCAACCGACTGAGCCACCCAGGCGCTCCTTAGAAGTACTCTTCTAATTTCAAACAAGTACCTCATCATTAACTTTCTACCCATACATAATATACATTCTATCTCCATCATAAGAAATTTGAGAGACTATCTAGAAGTTGTTTTCATTAATAATAAAAATCAAAATTTATAGAAAAATACTAGTTGTGACAATTTATTTGCGTTGTATTTTGGTAGCTATTGCTACCAAACAGAACAGACTCTTAACTATAGAGAACAAATAGAAGGACGGTGGGTGGGAGAATGGATGAATAGGTTAAGGGGATTAAAAGTACACTTATGATGAACAGTGAGTAATATACAGAATTGTTGAATCACTGTATTGTATACCTAAAACTAATCTAACAGTGTATGTCAACTATACTGAAATTAAAATTAAAAAAAAAAATAAGATTCTTGGGGCACCTGGGTGGCTTAGTCGGTTAAGCGTCCGACTTTCGCTTAGGTCATGATATCGCGGTTCGTGGGTTCGAGCCCCGCGTCGGGCTCTGTGCTGACTGCCAGCTCAGAGCCTGGAGCCTGTTTCAGAGTCTGTGACTCCCTCTCTCTCTGACCCTCCCCTGCTCACGCTGTCTCTCTCTCTCTCTCTCTCCTAGAAATAAATAAAAATATTAAAAAAAAAAAAAAAGATTCTTGATAATGATAAAAAATAAGTAGATTAAAAGATACAGATAGACATCTCCCAGTTATACTACAGACACAACTTTTTACATAAAGACAGACTAGTATAGAACCAAAAAATATAAGGCACTTTACGAATAAATCTAACAACAGATGTGCAAAGATTTCCAAAACTAAATTATAAAACAGTATTAAAACATGATTAAAAATGAGGCCAAAACAAACAAATCCACATTCATGGATAATAAGATTCAGTAATCATAAATGTCAAATATGTAAATTTCCTTTAAGTTCAATGGAAATCTAAATCTAAAGCTCAACAGCATTTTTTTAAAGAACAGTGACAAATAGACATGGAATATTAAGGAGCTGTGAACAATTTAAAAATTATTACTTTCTTTTTTTAATTAAAAAAATTTTTTTAGTTATTTTTGAGAGAAAAAGAGCGAGCAGGGGAGACACAGAGAGAGAGACAGAGACAGAGACAGAATCTAAAACAGGTTCCAGGCTCTGTGCTGACAGCTCAGAGCCCGATGTGGGGCTTGAACTCATGAACTACAAGATCGTAATCTGAGCCAAAGTCAGATACTTAACCAAGGTACCCCCAAAATTATTACATTTTACAACCAAAGTAAAAATATATTAATTTAATGAAGCTATCTACTTTATCACCCAGATTCAACAGTTATCAGTATTTAGTCACATTTACTTCATTATTATTTTTTTAAATGCTTATTTATTTTTAATTTTAATGTTTTTTTTGAGAGAGAAACAGAATGCAAGTGGGGGAGGGGCAGAGAGAGACAGAGAGACAGAGAGAGACACACAAAATCCAAAGCAGGGTCCAGGTTATGAGCTATCAGCACAGAGCCTGATGCAGGGCCCCAGAACTGTGAGATCATGACCTAAGCCAAAGTCAGAAGCTTAACCAACTGAGCCACCCAGGCACCCCAAGTGTTTATTTATTTACTTTTGTTACTGTTTATTTTTGAGAGGGGGTGGAGAGAGAGAGAGGGAGAGACAAAGCAAGAGTGGGGGAGGGGCAGAGAGAGAGAGGGAGACATAGAATCTGAAACTGACTCCAGGCTCTGAGCTGTGAGCACAGAACTCAACACCAGGCTCGAACTCACAAACTGCGACCTGAAGCCAGTCAGAGGCTTAACCCACTGAGCCACCCAGGTGCTTCAAACCTTATTTTTGAGAAAGAGAGAAAAAGTATGCTAGCACACAAGGGTGGTAGGAAGGGCAGAGAGAGGGAAACAGGATTCTAAGCAGGCTTCCTGTTGACAGCAGAGAGCCCAAAGTGGGGCTCGCACCCACCAACCATGAGATCATGATCTCAGCCAAGATGGACATTCAACCTACTAAGCCACTCAGGTGACCCTCACTTCATTATTTTTTTTCCCACTTATTTCATTATTAATCCTCTCCTTTCTGTTGGCTAAAATGTTTTATAACAAAACTCACATTTCATGTCATTTCATCCCTGCATACGTAAGTAGGCATCTCTAAAAACACCTACAATTCCTTACATATGCAAACGATATTGTCATACCTAACAAAATTATTAATAATGCCTCAGCACCATGTAATACCTAATTCATATCAAATTCTGATGGTCTGAAATTACCCAAATGGTAGATAAAGCAGACAAGATAATTTTGAAGAAAAACAGGTTATGTGCAACTTACCAGATTTCAAGACTTTTTATAAGGCAGTAGTAATTATTGACACTACATTATTTGAGCAGGGATGGTAAAAAATAAATCAATGGAAAAAAACAGGGTGCCCAGAAATAGATCCAAGTATATAATGGAACTTGGCATAACAACTAAATGCAGAACTTGGTGTTTCAATTCACCAGGAAAAGGACAAACTATCAAATATGCTGGGTCAGCAAGGAAAAAAAAATACTGGATCCTCATATTCCACAAAACAGAAAAATTAATTTCAGACAGAACAAAGACCTAACTGTGAAAAGCAGTATTTTTAAATTTTTAGAAAATAGAACCCTTTACAAACTGGAGGTTGGCAAACACACAAAATGGAAACCCTCTGAAAGAAAAAATGGACAAACTCAACCAGAACAGAATTCTAAATTTCTGTGCTTCAGAAGATACGATACATACACTACAAGTCTAGTCAAAGCTGGGAGATGTTATCTGTAGCTGGTATTTCTGACAAAGGATCACTGTCGAGAATATACGAAGTATTCTACCAAATCAACAGCTAGGAAAAAATGAACCAACCTAACAGAAAAATTGGTAGGGGAAAGTCTAAAAAGCCAATAAATCTAAGAAAAAATGATCAATCTAAATGGTAATCAGAGAAATATTAAACAATCATATACCATTTCTGATACAGGTAACTGACAAATGTTGTAAAATCTGACAATACAAATATGGTAAGAATGTGGGGGGAGGTTAAAGTAGTCTAACCACTTTGAAGAGCAATGTAACAATATGTGGTGAGGCTGGAGCTATATACATATTTTCCCTTAAAGAGTACTAATTCATAGGTAGGTTCAAATAGAGATATATTCTCTAAAGAAACTCACATGAATAAGAATATCTGTAGGACTATTTTAAGGGAAAACATAAAAACAACGAAACAGCCTAAATGTTTACCGACAAGAATTTGGATGGGCAAATTTTACTATAGTCATATGATGTAATCTAATCACCAATGATCATAAATAAACCAGATCTACAGTATCTATGGAGAAGATTTCAGAAATAATGCTGATTCAGAAAAACAAACTGCAAAAAATACTTATATATGGGGGGGCGGGGGGACAGAGAGCCAGCCAGCAAGTAAACGAAACACTCCAAAAGGCCACCAACACAGGATTGGTTAAATAAATTGGGAAACATAAATTCAGTATAACCTTTTTAAAAAGATGAGGTAGAGACCAATGCTATTTTACTTTTTTATAATTTTCAGCAGAAATCAAATATTCCACCTACCTCTAACTATGATATCCTAAAAGTCCATGATACAAAAGGTGAAAGAACACAGAATATACATTTTTTGTAAAATTAAGCATAATGTTAACCAATGAACGAGGGTAAAAATGTTGAGTGCTGGGAGAGGAAGTTCCACAAACACCAAATCTAGAGCAGAAAGAATAATGCCTGAAACAAGGTGGGCGCGGGGGAACACTCAAGAAATAACGATGTAAGCATATTATTTAATGAAATAGAAGTAAATACCAGAGAGGGTTGCCTGACTGGCTAAGTAGGTGGAGCATGTGACTTGACCTCAGGGTTGTGAGTTCAAGCTCCACCTTGGGTATAGAGATTACTTAAAAAGACGCAAATTTGGGGGTGCTGGGTGCTCAGTCGGTTAAGCATCTGACTTTGGCTCAGGCCATGATCTCACGGTTTGTGGGTTTGAGCCCCACGCTGGGCTCTGTGCTAACAGCTCAGAGCCTGTTAGCACAGAGCCTGGAGTCTGCTTCAGATTCTGTCTCACTCTCTCTTCGCCCCTCCCCCATTCACACTCTTTTTCTTTCTCAAAAATAAACATTTAAAAAAAAAAAAAAAGCAAATACCAGAGACAAATTATAGGAGTTGAAAGTGATTGCTCCACGGAGTGAAAAACAGGGCTAGAGGAGTTAAGCATCTTAAAAAGTTTTGGCTTTTCAATGACTTTTAAAACCACAAAGATGTATTATTTGAAATAAAAATTAAACGTAAAGGAGCACCTGGCTGGTTCTGTAGGAAAAGCATGTGACTCCTGATCCTGGGATGGTGAGTCAAGCCTTACACTGGGTGGCAGAAATTACTTAAAATAAAATTAAAAAAATAAATGTCTAGGGCACTTGGGTGGCTGAAATGGTTGAACATGTGACTCTTGATTTTGGCTCAAGTCGTGATCCCGATATTGTGGGACTAAGCCCCGCATCGGGCTGCGTGCTGAGGGTGGAGCCTGCTTAAGATATTCTTTCTCTGCCCCCTCCCTTGCTCTCTCTCTCAAAATTAAAAAAATAATAAACAAATAAAAGAAGATTCCACTGTGAGTCACCTTCAAGGGGTAAAAGTGTATCAAAGAGAAATAGGATGGATTTTAAACCCTAACCTATATTAAAAACAAGCAGAAAATAAATAAATAAGTAACCCCAAACAAAACAAACCCCACTAGGATTTTCAGACAATTACAGAACTCAATATACAAACACTAAAGGGATTATATCAGTCTGGTTAATCATTTTTATTTTTTATTTATAGTTTTTAATGTTTAATTTTATTTTTGAGAAAGAGCATGTGTGGGTGAGCAGGGGAGGGGCATGGAGAAAGAGACAGAGGATCCAAAGCAGGCTCTGCACTGACAGCAGAGAGCCCACAAGGGGTTCGAACTCACAAATCATGAAATCATGACCTGAGCTTAAGTCAGATGCTTAACCTACTGAGCCACCCAGGTAACCCAGGTTAATACACTTTTAATGAATGTCTACAAAACTACTGGCCACAGAGCAAAGTATTATTTGAGTAGAAGTACACAGACAATAAACTGATATATAAGAGGACTTCAGTTTTTGATAAATGTTATGAAGATAATGGAGAAATATGGCAAAGAAGACAAGGGTGACAAGTGAAGGCCTCTATGTGGAAGAGGAATGTGAGTGAGTTCTAAAGATTAGGAATCAGTCATGCCACGTTTCAGAGGGAAAATATGCTAACCAGAAGGCAGCAAATGCTGCCTGGGAATGAAGTGAATTTAATGTGTTCAAGGGACGAAAGGTCAGTGTGGCTAGAATATAGTGAATCATGGGTAGAAATGAAAAGATAACTTTAGAAAGGGTCAGAATAGATCAGGTTTTTACACAGGGAAATGAGATAAGTCAGAAAAAGCTAAAAGATAAAAATAGCAAAAATTTTCCCTGTGGAAAGGGAGACAAGAGTCAGGCCTTAAGTGAATCAGGGGGATATGCTTCAAAGGAGCTAGGAATTTTGAAGGAGAAACAGATTCAAATAGCAACAGGAACAATAAGGTGGTCACCTACCCCACCAATAGGCCTTGAGATGTGACAATAGCCTCTCTCTCGGAGGGTTACTGATCTCAGTGGCATAGGAAAGAACAAGCAACCTGGCAGCAAAACATCTGGATTGAAATCCTAGTTTTAGCAACTAGAATACGTGTCATCTTGACAAGTTACTTACTCTGTTTTAGGCTCAGGTACCTGGAGTATAAAATGGGGATAGTTTAACTATTTCACATGTGGGGATAGTTTAACTATTTCACATGGCTACTTTGAAGACTAAATGAAAAAACTAAGTGAAAGTGCCTGACATATAGAAAATAAACTAAACATGACTGAAGTTTCTTGAATGAATCCAAATCAAAAAGCTACAAAAATCATTTTTAAAAATGATAATGATAATGCTCCTAAAAGCCTTACATGGAAAATATGTACACAGAGAAGGGGCGCCTGTGGGGTTCAGTCCATTAAAGCTGTAGGACTTGATTTCGGCTCCCGTCATGATCAAACGCTTTGTGAGTTCTGAGAGTGCATAGTCTACTGGGGATTCTTGTTCTCCCCCTCTCTGCCCCTCCCCAACTCACACTCTCTCAACATAAACTTAAAAAAAATAAAATAAAATACAGATGATACATATAATGGATGCAGATGTGGCAGAAATAGTGATCTGGGAAGGTGAGGATATTAGAATAGTTCTGAGGATCCAACAGATGAGTCCTTCTCCCCTTTGCCTATGTCTGAGTTTATAAAGCAGACGTAACATACAGCTTCCTCTCTATTTCAACTAACGGAACAACAAAAACTAGTTCAACCCGAGTTCCATCTTGGAAACAAGATACTAATCAATTCCACCTTCCCCGAAAATGACATAAATAACAACTCATTAACAGAGTACGGTCAAGAGGAGTAAAAAGCCCATGCCTTAGCTCACACAGACAGACATCCTCAGAGACTCACGGAAAAGTGACAGACGGGAACTCACTTTCTTAATGGCGACAATTTGGTTGGTGTTCTTGTCTCTGGCCTTGTAAACCGTGGCAAACTAGAGAGAAGAGCAGAAATAATCTAAGTTTGTGGGAGCTCTTTTGTGCTTGCCTTTTCACTTTTACCGATTTGGAGAAGCAAACACCCCACGGTTGTTGTGCAGATGCGCGCGGCTGCGTGAAACGTGGTGAGGCGATAAACTGCCCGTCCCAGTCTCTTCTTCAGAAAGGAGAGGGCCACTTAGCAGCTCTCCTCCAGGGCATACACATGGGCAGCAAGTGGGTCTGAGCAGACCCGCCCCAAAAGAATGAGAAGCCAGGACAGTCTTCTGACTTCCACCAGAAAATCTGCGAGTGCGTGAGGCGACTCGGCGCTCTCCGCTCAGGCCCCTCAGAATCCCACTCGGGAGCCTCACCTGTCCCTCCCCGAGGAAGTCCAGTTTTTCATAACGCTTTGCTCGCGACTTCACGTCCACAGCCATCCGTCGTACGAAACCCGACTCCAACTGCAAAGGGCGAGCTTCGGGGACAGAAGGATTTAAAGCTACCTTAGAGCCTCAAACAGCCACTTCCGTTGACGGAGAGCAGACGCTTTATTAGCTCCGCCCCCACTTCCGGTTTGAGCTGGACGCCTCTAAGTCCGGCCAGAGCCCCGCCCTACGGAAGCTGCTCAAGGCCGGCGTGTCGACTTTTCTGTGTCGTCCCCGCCTTGTCACGCCATAGCCTGTTAGTACCCGAAGTGGAATCTTTTAGGTGATGACTGCAACCCTGTTACGGTTTTAACTTAGATATTTCGTTCACTATCGGATGCAGGTCAGCGTTCCGATACGATGTCCTGAGTTCGGGATTTAATGCATGAGTGTGGAAGACTTGACCTTATTATCTCGGATCTCGCTTTCCGCTAATTGCGCAAGGGCGTGCTGTCGCCACGGTTGCTATGGACGCCTGGCGTGGCAGTCTCAAGTTACTTAGAAGAAAGCCCAGTTCTTTAGGTTTGGTCAGGGGGCATTCTTAGTTCAGTCGTTTGTAAAAAAGCACTACCAGGGGAAGAAAATTCCAAGTCAACTAAATAATTTTGTGCTGTGGAACAGGCAATCTGGTCATCGGTTTTTCTACTTTGTAAATGGAAATAGGCTGTATCGTAAATGGTTTTGAAGAGTAAATCAGACATCCAGAAAGTTTAGACATAGTGCTTGTTAACTGTGAGCAGTATCCAACCTTGATTCGCGTTAAGTTTTCGTACAAATCAACACGTTAAACACATTAATTCACTATTCAGCGAATGTATATTGAGTACTATGTGCCAGGCTCTGTTATAGTATACTGAGAAATCAGGAGGGAAAAAGACAAGGATCCATGCTTTCCATTGGAAGGAGATAATATATGGTATACAGAGTTCAGTGCTACAGAGATAATAAAGCAGGGAAAGGGGATATAGTAGAGTTCGCAGTTTTAAGTAAGATGTTAAAAGGCCTCAGTGAAAAGACACTGCAAAAAAAAAAAAGAAGCCACTGTAGAGTTTTCAGCAAAGTGATGTTACCTAATTGTTTTTAAAACTTCACTATGGCCGTTTTGAGTTACAGCAACAGACTTAGACGGGCAAGAAAAAAACCAAGGCCCTTGAAATAGTGCAGTAAGCTACATAAGGTTGTATCACTTTGGCTTCTAGCCGATAGTATTTGCTGACAGACTGGATATGCGTTGTGGAGGAAAAAAAAAACAAATGGTAATTCCAAGGTTCTGAGCTGGAACTTTTGTTTCTAAGAGTTGAAGGCAGAATACCAACACTCATAATTTAATCAATGTAATGTAGAGGTAAGGGTTGAATTCTTTCCCTGGTTCTAGACTACCTGCAATTGAGTACTGGCCCCACAAATACTCGATCACTAGATTTATTACCTGGGCAAAGTATTTAACCTTTTGGTTCCTAGTCTCCGACTATTCATTGAGTTGCTGCAAGGATTAAATGACTTCACATTTCCAACATCCTTAGACTAGGGTCTGACGGTGCTCAGTTTGTTAGCCATTGCATAACTATTACTGGTCACCTTCCAGCTTTTTGTCACCTAGGTTTTTATTGACTTCTGATACATTCATAGGCAAACTTCTCATACATTACACAAAACACATCATCTTTACCATTATCTCTTGACTGTGTCAAGTCATACCTAATAATATATGGTAGCAAAGAATTTAAGTCAAAGTTCCATCACTTTAACAGTAACTTATCCTCATTTGTAGTAGAAATAAGCTAAGTAGTGAGCTAAATGTGATGATACACCTGTGAGGCTAGAGGCTCCAAAGTATATCATGGCATATGAACTGATAATCACATTATACTACACTGCTGACAAGTTAATTCCTATTTGGGGACATTTTAAGTAGTGTAAAACAGTGGTTTAGGGGATATTCTGGGTTCATTAGGTCACTGTATGCATAAAATACCACCTGGCATCTGTATAGCATTATACAACTTAGAAAACACTTGCACCCACTAGCAACAGCCAGCTTTCATGATGGCCCCAATGAATCTTCCCTTCTGTATCAATGCACCTGTGTAGTCTACTGTGATAGTGAAACAGGCTGTTCTGTGTGACCTGTAGAATATGGCAGAAGTGAGTGTTGTAACTCTTAAGTCTAGATCCTAAAAGGCATTGCTCTTTCTGCCTTGCATGCTTAGATCATTTGCTCAGCCATCATATCATGAATTCAATCAGGTAGCTTGTGAAGAGACCTATGTGGGGAAGAACTGGAGCCTCCTGCCAACAGCCAGCATCAACTTGCTAGCCATGTGAGTGATCCACTGGGGGGTAGATAATCTAGCTCCAGTTAAGCTTTCAGATAACGGCATTCCTCGCTGGAATGTGATTGCAACCCCATGGAGACAGCACAATTGCAGAGCCAAACTGCTCCAGAATTCCAGACCCAGAGGAACCATGAGCCATAAAGTGATTATTGTTGTTTTTAGCCACATTTTGGGTTTTTAGTTACTATTAAATTTTGAATTGCTGCAAAGTAATACATAATACACGACTATGACCCTGCCTATCACACTGTATAGTATTGGAGAGGAAAACTGAAACTTGAACAAATTCAGCAATTTGTTGATGGTTACATATATTTAAGTGCTTAACTCTGGACTGAAAATACAGACTATTCATTTAAAGCTAAGCCAGAATTCTTTCGAAACCATCCTTATTGGGAACTCATCATATGACACCAGTTCCCACTGAATATGCCTTTTTGTCATACTTGTGCTCACCAATTCTGTAAAAGTGATCTATTTTTTCACTGCTCCTTTCGTGATAGGATCTGTACTAAGGTGGCCTTCAGACAGTTCTAGTATGGGGTTTCTGACTACTGGCCCACAGTATTATACAAATCATCTCATTACTTTAACCCACTGTTTCTGAAAGCAAAAAAAAAAAAAAAAAAAAAAAGTCCTTGGCTTCCTTTTACTGAAATGAAAAAATTACAGAGAGAAAAAAGAGAATGGTGAGAAATTTTAAGAAAATTTTCCAGTTTTTTAAATTAAAAAAAAAATCATGAATCATGTTATTTTTGAGTCACTAGAACAGCTTATTGCTACCATCAAATACCGATCTCATATTTGCAATGGGCAATATTCATATTAGGCCACAACTCTGGAACAGTAAAAAAAAAAAAAAAAGTAAAGCTGAATCCACAGACGACTGAATGATACTCAACAACAATCTAACTCTATTGCTCATGAGCTATCCTTACTATTATAGATGCCTTCTTTTAAAGCATATTCTAGAAATCATTCAAGGTATGGAAGAAAATTTATTTAGCTTTGTGAGGCTTTAGTTTCATAATAATACATCTGTAAGACCTTATTAAAATTTCATAAATTGCCTTAATAAGGTAAATATTTAGATTGATTTTGAGGCTTTCACACATTATTTGAGAAAGTTAGTGGTTATCAGAATTTGCACACATGATAATCAAAACAGTAAAAAAAAAAATCAAAGAATAAGACTTTCTTAACACCCCTAATAACATAGTAAGTTGCAGTTTCTAGTCAATGTTACGTGTTTCTAGGTTATATTTATCTTCTTCTGAATGTAGGTTACAAATAATCTTTTGTATTAACTCCCAGTTCTAATACCACAAAGTCACCTGTTTTACCTTGGCTGTATTTTTTAAATTTTTTTTTAATGTTTTATTTATTTCTAGGAGAGAGAGAGAAAGAGAGAGAGAGAGACAGCATGAGCAGGGGAGGGTCAGAGAGAGAGGGAGTCACAGACTGAAACAGGCTCCAGGCTCTGAGCTGGCAGTCAGCACAGAGCCCGACGCGGGGCTCGAACCCACGAACCGCAAGATCATGACCTAAGCGAAAGTCGGACGCTCAACCGACTAAGCCACCCAGGCGCCCCACCTTGGCTGTATTTTTATCATTTAGACGTAGGATATGCTTTTTAAACTACTTATACACCAGTAATTTTATGAATGAAAAAATGTAAAGAAAATTAATAATGGAGTCATTCTTTCACTGATCCTCATACAACTTAGGAAAATCACTTCCCTGAAACAGCAATTCTATTTGATAAATCTTTGCATGTCTTAAAAAGAAATTGAGGGGTGCCTGGGTGGCTGAGTCCATAAAGCTTCCAACTCTTGATTTCAGCTCAGGTCATAATTTCATGGTCATGAGACTGAGCCCCATATCAGGCTCCAGACTGAGCTTGGAGTTGGAGCCTGCTGAAGATTCTCCCTCTGCCATTTCCCCACTTTTGTATGTTTAATAAGTATATAAACAATTAGGTATGTGCTCTCTGAAATGAAGGAAGGAAAGTAGGAAGGAAGGGAGGAAGGGAGGGGAGGAGGAAGAGAAAAAAGAAAAAAAAAAAAGGAACTGAAACAAAAGTTGGAATTATGGGAAACCTGTGACAGTTTACTAGATATTGTATGCTTTTAATAGCTCAACAAATGATAATACTTGATAATCAAGAGTAAATTAATAGGCTAACATTTAAAAATGTATACTTTAATAAGTATATAAACAATTAGGTAAGCTTGTAGAGAAGCTGACCAACATATATATATTAGGAGATATAAGTGTCCATCTAAATGTTCTATTTCTTTTTTTTTTAAGAGTATTTATTCAAGTTGTTTAATGTATAATTTCTCATGTGCCAGTTTGGAAGTCCTTTATTGTAAAGACTATTCTTTTGTCTGATGACAAACAGCAGCCACATTGTCAGTGATTACTCTGGACCTCCACGCTGAAAAGGAAAAAATAAAGCAAAAAGATTAGGTATTAAATTTATAAAAGAAATGTTTTCATGGACACTACATAAATTTACACCATTTTAAGCAAATGATCTCCAGGTGTTTAAAAACAATTTCAGGTTTTCATTGCTCTTAGGCACTCGTTATCAATGTTGTAAAATTTTCTGATGGGGAAGGGACTCAAGCTTGACCTTGACTGCTGATGCTCAAATTCCTTGGTCTCATAAGCCCTTCACATTGAAAAATTGCCAAGGACTCTTGGTCCTTGGTAATTTCATGTGCTTATAGCTATTGCTACTTACCATATTATACTTCTATACATGTATTCCTTCAAGTACTTTAACTGAGGGCTTGTACATGGTTTATTTCTCATAATCCTGGCCTACCTGACTATCTTGGTCTTAGCTATGGACCCACCATGACAAGGCAATGGAAAAAGCAAGCAAATCAGCATATGAAATTCCAAAAGCCAACCAACGTTCAGGTGTTTTGAGCAGTACTATGATTAAGAGTAATGACATACTTGGATATACTCAATTTCTTCTTGAGACACAAGCTTCCTTCTGTATTTCTGAGGTAATGTTTTTATAATTTCTGCAGTGTCTGGTGGACCCTGATGCATCAGCAAATCTGGTGATTTACTTCCCTTAGAATGCTGTGAAATTGAAGAAGAGTGAGATGGTAGTCCTGCTGATCTCAAAACTTCTGATACTGAAAAAAATGTAATTAGAGACATAATTGTTCAGGTGTCTTAAAATACTATTTTGAATTGTCTATTATTGAGTAATCAAGTCATTCTTCAAATGCTGAGTATAATTCTAAATTTTTTTTAATGTTTTATTTATTTTTGAGAGAGGGAGATAGCATGAGCAGGGGAGGGTCAGAGAGAGAGGTAGACACAGAATCTGAAGCAGGCTCCAGGCTCTGAGCTAGCTGTCAGCACACAGCCCGACGCAGGGCTCGAACTCACAAACTGTGAGATCATGACCTGAGCTGAAGTCGGACGCTTAACCGACTGAGCCACTCAGGGTGCCCCCTGAGTATAAGTCTAAAAGGTATTATTGAGTAACCTAGTTGGGTAGCTATATAAAATTTCATAAACTTCTTTTTAAAACAAATAAGGAAGCTTTAAGTTAATGAATTACTAAACTGAACAAATCTGTAAAATAATAAAATTTCTAGGTAGTGGAGTTTAACCCATATTAATAATCTACATAAGTTTTGTCATGTGGCATTTACAGGTAATATCTTATAATAGGGAATAAGAAAGTTGGTATATACTTATTTATCACCTGTATTTTCTTTAATGTTTATTTATTTTTGAGAGAGAAAGAGAGCGCACGCACATGAGCAGAGGAAAGGCAGAGAGAGGGCAGAGGATCCGACGTGGGGTCTGCACTGATAGCAGAAAGCCTGATGCAGGGCTCAAACTCATAACTATGAGATCATGACCCAAACCAACATGAGACACTTAACCAACTGAGCCACTCAGGCACCCCATTTATCACCTATATCTTAATTCTTTAATAATTACCATAAGTTAGGGGGATCTGGGTGGCTTGGGTCATGATCCTACAGTTTGTGGGTTCAAGCCCTGCATTGAGCTCTGTGCTGACAGCTTGGAGCCTGGAGCCTGCTTCAGATTCTGTGTCTTCCTCTCTCTCTGCCCCTTCCCCACTCACACTCTTTCTCTCTCTCTCAAAAATAAATAAACATTAAAAAAGAAAGTTACATGGGGTGCCTAGGTGGCTCAGTCAGTTGGGCGTCCGACTTTGGCTCAGGTCATGATCTCACAGCTTGTGAGTTCGAGCCCCACATCGGGCTCTTTGCTGACAGCTCAGAGCCTGGAGCCTGCTTTGGATTCTGTGCCCTCCTCACTCTCTGCCCCTTCCCTGTTCATGCTCTCTCTGTCCCAAAAATAAACAAACATAAAAAATTTTAAAAATAGTAAAAATTAAAAAAAAAGAAAGTTACAATAAGTCAAAAATAACCCTATAAAACTTGTTCAGCTCCTCCCTGAATTAAAGATTAAATATCTTATAATAAAAACAAGGACGATTATAATGATCACTGAGTAATGTATAGACTTGTTGAATATTTTGTACGTTGTAAGTTAACTATACTGGAATTAATTAGAAACAACAGGGACAAAGGATGTGGTAAAAGTGAGGGGTAAGAGGAAAACAGGACTTGTTCAGAATCTTCAATTACTTTATAAGCAATGATTGCTCAGGTCTAAGACAGTCTCTATTGACTGAACGAATAAATCAGTCAATGACAGAAAAGGTTAGCTGGAGAAAAATATAGGAATGGCTACTGTGCATCACAATCTCTCTCATGTAAGCAAGAGAGAATCTTTTAAATAAAGGGCAGAAGAAAAGAAAGAACAAAAATTTCCCTATATAATCACAATATCATTAAAAATTCAGAGACGGGATGCCTGGCTGGTTCAGTTGGTATAGCATGCGACTCTTGATCTCAAGGTTGTGAATTCAAGCCCCACAGTAGGTGTAGAAATTACTTACAAATAAAGTCTTAAAAAAAAATTCAGAGACATCTTCTGTTGAGTAACTACCTTTTTAAATGGAGGTAATAAGAAGTTAATTTCTGCACATGCAACCTAATAGACCATTTTGATCTCAGCTATATTGGTCTCCCTGATGTTAAAATGAGAAATAATGCTATAATAGAATATTCATGTATAAATATGTCCGTATATAATTTTTAAAAAGTCTAAAATACAACTTACCATTGGGTTTAGGATTGTCTCTTCTGTCAGGGAACCTTATTAATGGAGTATGTGGCTTAACTACCTAAAGGAAAAATAAAATATATGAAAAAAAAAAAGATGAAGCACTAAAATCATTAACTCTACAAAAAACAATGTATTGAACTTCATAGATATCTTTGATAAAACAAACTTAATATTTGGAAGCAACTTTAATCATACTATTTTACTCTTCCCCAACCAGGAAAGCTGGTCTATGAACTATTAATTTATCTTATTTACTCTTCATAGTAGCTTTGGACTTTACACACTATAAGACATTTTACTATACTACCAAGTGACCTCAAAACAACCCTATGACAAAGATGTCACAGATTTTATGTTGCATGAATTATATATTGCCCTGCTGCTAGGTAAGAATTAGAAGTTTCCTGAGTTGTACTGAATGCTGTTTTCCTATCATGGTCAATTATCTAGCAGTGTACAAAAGGATAAAAAGTATATTGAGGATTAGGAAATTTAGGGGTGACTAGAGGGCTCGGTCAGTTGAGTGTCCGACTCAATTTTGGTTCAGGTCATGATCTCATACTTCATGCGATTGTGTACAGACAGCCTGGAGGTTGCTTGGGATTTTCTCTCCCCCTCTCTCTCTGACCCTCCCCTGCTCACGAGCTCTCTAAGTAAATAAATAAACTTAAAAAACAAAAAAAAAGAATTTAAAAAATACTTTTTCCAACTATAAACCAACACATGATCTGTATAAAAACATTGGAGGAAATGGTGAAAAGCACAAATAAGAAAACAGAGACTATAATCCCCAAACCTACAAAAAAAACAGATCAAACATTTGTTGGCCCTTTTAGTCTTTTTCCTAAACCCACAGAAAAACGTATTTGCGAATATTATTTTTATTTATTTGTTATAATTTATATTAAGGTTTATTTATTTTGTGAGAGAGAGACAGACAGAACATGAGCGGGGGAGGGGTAGAGAAAGAGAGACACAATATGAAGCAGGCTCCAGGCTCTGAGCCATCAGCACAGAGCCCTATGCGGGGCTCAAACTCACAAACCTTGAAATCATGACCCAAGACGAAGTCAAGACAGTGAGCCACCCAGGTGCCCCTTACTTTTAAAACAGGTATTTACAGGGTTATTAATGTCTTATCCCTAAAATTCTAGATAATGTTATAGAGGAACTTTTTAAGTTTATTTATTTTGAGAAAGAGAGTGCACAAGCATGGGAGGGGCAGAGAGAATCCCAAGCAGGCTCTGCTATCAGCACACAGCCCAACATGGGGCTTAATCTTACAAACTAAGAGATCATGACCTGAGCCGAAATCAAGAGTCAGATGCTTAACCAACTGAGCCTCCTATAGGCCCTGATATAGAGAAACTTAAATGGACCTTTCAGCATGAAATTTTCTGAACATACAATGCTAAGACTCTAATGAACAGTACTAATTTCAACTAATCTATAAGTTGCTCTGTAACTAGTGATATTGAGGTGTGTGTTTACCTGCAAAATGTTTGTATATATGTACTATATATTATACATTTTTAAAAAATTCTTTAATGTTTGTTTATTTTTGAAAGAGAGAGACAGAGTGCGAGCAGGGGAGGGGCAGAGAGGGAGGGAAACACAGAATCTGAAGTAGGGCTGGAACTCATGAACTCGGAGATCAGGACCTGAGCTGAAGTCGGACACTTAACCCACTGAGCCACCCAGGCTATGAGTGCAGATCTACATAGACTTGTTGGGACTGGCCTGAAAGCCCTACTATAACTGTGCTCCTCTGAGAAAATACTGGAATAGAGTTGTCTCCCTCAGCGTAAGAATACAGTCAAGTCTTTAATGGTAAAAAACAAAACTCTAATTTAGTCACACTGTGTGTCAATCTATGAGACTGAGCCCCATGTCCAGCTCCATGCTGGGCAAGAAGCCTGCTTAGGATTCTCCCTCTCTCCTCTTCTCTGCTCATACACTCTCTGTCAAAACAAAAACAAAACCTAATTCTCCCTCTAGTAACTATTTCATCCTTTTCATAAGCAAGCTTCTTCAAAGAATGTTCTATCCATCCACTATCAATAGCCCATGTAAAAGCTTTAAAAATGTTCAAGCTTTCAGGATAAACTTCAAACTCATATTTGGCATTCACTAGGCCCATCCTGATCTGCCTCTCCTTCCCTCTCCAACCTCACTTCTCACCTGTCTTCTGCATCTTTTACTCTTAGGTATTTTGAAGTACTTTTCTGTTCCCTATTCATCATGCCATTTCCACCTCCATTCAGTCTACAGCTTGTGTTCTCTGTGAGGAGATCTATCCCCAGTCCTAACTACTTCTATGCTTTTGCTTTCATCTGACTGCTTATCTTGTGAAATAGCTCATACATCACTCCCCTCTAAAAAGTTCTCCTGATTCCATGGGGCACCTGGGTAGCTCAGTGGGTTGGGTGTCCACTGTCAGCTCAGGTCATGGTCTCACAGTCTGTGAGTTTGAGCCCTACATAGGGCTCTGTGCTGACAGCTTGGAGCCTGGAGCCTGCGTCAGATTCTGTGTCTCCCTCTCTCTCTGCCCCTGCCCTGCTCACGCTCTGTCTCTCTCTCTTTCGAAAATAAATATTAAATATTTTTTAAAAATTAAAAAAAAAGAATACTGTGAAGAGAGGGCAGTCAGAAACTAGCACTTCTGCAGTAGTGCCTGGTACACAGCAAATATGCACAAAACATCTGCCAAGTGGGTGAATAGAGACCATCTGTAAGACAGAACTAACTGTATATGCATATAAGCATGTATACACACACTTAAACAATCATACATACACAAGAGAGAAAAAGTCCATTTCAACAATGCTTTTGCACGCTTAAAAATATGATGTAATATGCCCTTATAGATTGAATTGCCACACTGCTTGGTGTCCTCCTTTTTTTTTTTTTTTTAAGTTTATTTATTAATTCTGAGAGAGAGCACACGCGTATGAGCAAACAGAGGAGGAGCAGAGAGAAGGAGAAAGAGAATCCCAAGCAGGCTCCACAATGTCAGCACAGAGCCAGACTTGGGGCTCAAACCCATGAACTGCAAGATCATAACCTGAACTGAAATCAAGAGTTGGATGCTTAACTGACTGAGCTGTTAGGTGCCCCTGGTGTCCCCTTTTTAAAATGCATTTTTCTAAATATCTATATATATTTTTTAATATTTTTTATTTATTTCTAGGAGAGAGAGAGAGAGACAGCATGAGCAGGGGAGGGTCAGAGAGAGAGGGAGTCACAGACTGAAACAGGCTCCAGGCTCTGAGCCGGCAGGCAGCACAGAGCCCGATGCGGGGCTCGAACCCACGAACTGCGAGATCATGACCTAAGCGAAAGTCGGACGCTTAACCGACTAAGCCACCCAGGCGACCCTAAATATATTTTCTGAGTAAGTACTATAATAAACCCTAATAAACAAAAAATAAAATAAACCCTGATAAACACATTACACAATTTCAACAGTAATAGAGTCAATCTTAATTCATCACCTCTTCCTCCATTAAACAAATCCCAGCCCTCTCCTCTCACCTGTTAATACCTTACATATGTATCACTAACATGAAGATTTTTGTCAAACAATAATCTCAATACATTTTGCCAAAATTAATGAGTTAAAAATAATCCTTTAATATCATCTAATGCTTATACTCAAAATCCTCTATCAGAATCTGCATTTTAATTTTTATTTTAAATTAAAAAAAAATTTTTTAAGTAGGCTACATGCCCAATGCAGACCCTGAACTCACAACCCTGAGAACAACACCTGAGCTGAGATCAAGAATTGGGATGTTTAACTGACTGAGCCACTCAGACACCTCAATATTTGTTTTAAAAAATGTTTTTTTTAATATATTTATTCATTTTTGAAAGACAGATAGAGACAGAACATGACTCGGAGAGGGAAACAGAGAGACACAGAATTCGAAGCAGGTTCCAGGCTCTGAGCTGTTCAGCAGAGTGGCCAACGCAGAGCTCTAACTCAAGAACCAGAAGATCATGACCTGAGCCAAAGTTGGATGCTCAAATGACTAAGTCATTGAAGTGCCCCCAAATTTGCTTTTGAACTCTAAATGTAGGGGCGCCTGGGTGGCTCAGTTGGTTAAGTGTCTGACTTTGGCTCAGATCATGATCTCATGCTTTGAAAGTTCGACCCCTATATCAGGATCCTGTCTCCCTCTCCCTCTGTGCCTTCTCCACTCACTTTTTTTCTCTCTCTCAAAATAAATGAACATTAAAAAAAAAAAATTTTAGACTTTAAATGTAAACACAAGCAATTCATTTTTTTTTTTTTTTTAAATGTTTACTTTGAGGGAGAGTGTATGCAGGTTCCTGCACAGGTGTGCATGCAGAAGATGGGCATAGGGAGAGGGAGACAGAGGATCCAAAGCAGGTCCTACACTGTCAGTGAGTCTGATATGAGGCTGAGACTCAGGAACCCTGAGACCATGACCTGAGCCAAAGTCGACACTTATGCAACTGGGCCACCCAGGTGCCTCCAAAGAAGCAATTCTAACTGCGTATCAGTTGGGAAACATAACTAAGGGGGAAAAAAGGAGCTAACCCAAATTAACTTTCATAGTGCTTATACTCTTCACTTTAGTCTAAAGGTAATGATAATAATAATAAATACGCTACTAAGAAAACTTGAACTTTTTACTTAGTATGTTGCTGTTAGTAGTTGTATAAATATAGCAATTTTGAAACCATTTTGTACAAACATTTATAGCAATGTTTGAGGGAGCCAGGGATTTGCCTGTGAAACAAAGATTGACTAAGCCACCCAGCACCCCTAAAACTTATTCTTCTAAAATTATTTCTGAATATATAGTCCAGCCAAATTCTTCTACTTAATATTGACACCATACCTTGTGAATTCCCATCAGTTTGTGCCAGTTTGTTGAAACACTACTCTTTCTTTAAGGTATGGATTAGAACCAAAATCTAAGCTCTAATGAGGCACCATGTCTGTCTTGTTGGTACTGTAGTCCCAGGACTGAGTACAGACGTGGCACAGAAGCACTCAATAAATTTTCCTAAGGTTATACATAATTATTGCATCATGTTAGCAAAAACTGCTTTGTAGTATGAATATGAGTAGAGTCTTTGCAGCTCCGTTAAAGGAGGACAGACCATTCCTTACTGTGTATCTTTCAGTATCTTTTTTTTTCATTATCAGTAGTAGTTAACTCCTGTGTACTATTCCATTTTTAGATATCTACCACAATCTGTTTATTCTGCTAATGGACATTCGGATTTTTTCTGATTTGAGGGTCATTATGAAATAAAGTGGCAACAGACACTTTTATGTAAGTCTCTTTGTAGGCATATGCACTTATTTCTCTTGGGAATAAACCTATAAGTAAAACTGCATCATAGGGAAGGTATGTTTAACTACTAGAGACTAGGAAAACAGTTTTCCAGAGTGGCTATTCCATTTACACCCCTACCAGCAAGGGATGAGGGTTTCAGGTGCTTCACAGCGTCATCACCTTTTGGTACTGCCGGCTTTTAAATTGAGTAATTTTGGTAGATGTAGTAGTACTTAACTGGTTTTAATTTGTATTTTCCTGATAAGTAATAAAGTTGAACATCTTTTCACAGGCTTACTGGCTCACTTGTATATCTTCTTTTGTGCAGTTTCAACTTTTTAACCCATTTTAAAATTCAGCTATATATTATGAACATGTACGGTTCTACAAAACAGATACCAATCAGTCCTTTGTCAGATGTCCTCCTTGTCCTCACATTATCTTTAATTAGTTAATGCTCACTAACTCTACCTACTGAATGTATAATGGGATCATTATGCAATGGGACCAAAGGCTAGGATCTAGGATTATCTTTCTGACTGAAAAAACTTTAAGATCTTTTTAAGACATGTATTCGTACATAGGGAAATGCACTTCTTATATCAAATGTATGATTAAAAATCATACATTACACTTCCAGAGAAATTTGCAAACAGATTGTGTAAAACAGCCATAAAAGTGGAGATTGTGTCCCTTTAATACACCAACTTTACCTGTCCTATTTAAGTTAGCGATCACAACTGAAGAAGCAAATACTAAAGCTACCAGGAGTTAAAAACTGATGTATGGATTAACAAAGTTCCTCTAGCTACCAATCCAAACTCAGGGCAAAAAAAAAAAAAAAAAAAACAACACCTTGGGAAACAAACAATAAAACATGTATTACAAACTTAAATAATATATATTTCACTCCTCCAATTGCCTCCATCCAGTTTGTAACCAGACACTTGGATTGGTGAGGGAGAACAGGCCCCGGGGTGAGGACTCGGCCCGCGGGGCCAGTTCTCCGGCCATTCCCAAGACCTTGAAGGGACACTGGGTCAGATGCACTGTTCGCTTCCTTCCACGCGCCGTTACCGCTTTCCTTCCGATTGGCTGATGCGGGACACCACAGACAATACTAAACGCCGATTGGCCAAGACTACTGCCAGGGCAGCCTAGCCCGCAGACTCCTAAGGCTACTAAGGTTCTGCAAGAGTACAGTCCAGGGACCGCGAAGCAGCTCTGCCTACGTGTTGATACACGGCACTCACGCAGCCTGGATCGAACCCTCAGCTCTGGTGTCCGGCTCCCTGCCCGACCCAATGGGTTCTAAGTCCAGTTTTCACACATATCCACGGGCGGTGTCGCTGGCCCTACCCAGGGCCGCGGTCACCGCGCAGCCTCCGCCACCGCCTTTTCTCTCCAGCACCTTTGCTATAATCAGCACCATCCCTACCGCCCACGGTGCGTTAAAGTGACCAAATTTCCTTACCTGAACGACCCTGCTGGCAGACGCCATCTTGCTGCCCATCATGACCCCGAGATGGGGCGCCTTCCGGGTCGCTTGCTAGCTGCAGAGATAACAGGAGACCTGGGCAGCCGGGGGCGGGCCCCGTTTGTGACGTCATGGAGGAGGAGCGAGCGTGCGTTCTGGCAGGATCCTCCTCCACTGCGTCGCCAGCCCACCCTGGGTGCCTGACCCCGCCCCGCCTCAATTCCCGCCTAGAAACTGCCCCACGTGCTTTCCATTGTATTGCTTTGCAGGCGAAGGTTTGTGATGTGGGGTTTGTTTTGCTTATCAGCCTAGAATAAACTAGGGCCATTTCCTTTCCAGACAGCCAGTTTCTATTTTAAGTAAAATCCACAATTTAGTCTGAAACCGAATACGTAATACAAAGTCATGTGGCATCCCAAAACTAACAAGTTCATTAAACTTGGGAGTTAGTGGCAAACTCAGAAAGAGTAGTCAATTTCAGGTCTACACAAGGCTACCTCTTATTCTCTCGCTTATTGGCATTACTTGATATGATCTTGTTTTCTCTGTCATTAGTCCTGATATTAAACTAATGACTGATTCCAGTATGAGAACTCAAAAAGTTTTTTTGTTTTTAAATGTTTATTTTTGAGAGTGTGTGAGCAGGGGAGAGGTAGAGAGAAAGACACAGAATCCGAAGCAGCTGTCAGGACAGACCCCAACATGGTCCTTGAATTCACAAGCAGTGAGATCATGACCTGAGCCAAAGTTGGTGGTGGCTTAACCCACTGAGCCACCCAGGTGCCCTAAAAGTGCATTTTTCTTTTTGAAATATAACTCTTCAATATCATTCCCTCAACATTACATCGAATTTTGTGGTAAACATTGTTTATGTTGTTATAATTTCTAATATGATATATTGTGTCTATTTAACATA
Organism: Proteles cristata cristata; assembly: GCA_017311185.1. Classification (NCBI taxonomy): domain Eukaryota; kingdom Metazoa; phylum Chordata; class Mammalia; order Carnivora; family Hyaenidae; genus Proteles; species Proteles cristata. The sequence goes on from JAESUZ010005390.1 coordinate 451,298, forward strand.
ATTGTGTAGGTAATGTAGCCATAAGCAACTTTAAGTACAGTGACCCATTTGTTTTGAGCACCTAGGTTGTCAGCTTCTGAATCTGGGAAGCTTTTTAGAAGTACTTTACCAAGCTAAAAAATGGGCCATCCTAGTAAAATTTAAACTATGCTGAAACACTATTTTAACCCATCAAATTAGTCAACATATATAATTTGGGTAACACATTCTAGGGCTGCTGTAGAAAAAGAGGCACTCACATTGTTGATGGGAGCAAAAGATGGTATTTGAAAACTTACATACTGAATGACTCCAATTATATGACATTCTGGAAAAGCCAAAATTATGGGGACAATAACAGGATAAATGATTGCCAGGGACAAATAGGCAGAGCACAGTGGTTTTTAGGACAGTGAAACTAGTTTGTGATACTATAATAGTATATGTCATTATACATGTTAAAATCCATAGAATGTACCACCTTTGAATGATAATGACATGTTATTATAGGTTCAGTTGTTAACAAATACACCACACTAGAAGGAATGGTGTTAGTGGGGAAGGCTATGAATGTGTAGGAGCAGTAAATATATGGGAACTCTTTCTCTCAATTTTGCAGTGAACCTAAATTTCTAAAAAAGAAAGTCTATTTAAAAAAATTGTTTTGGGGCAACTGGGTGGCTCAGTTGGTTAAGTATCCACCTTTTGATTTTGGCTCAGGTCATGATCTTATGGTTTGTGAGATGGAGCCCCACATCAGGGTCTGCACTGACAGCAGGGGGCCTGCTTGGGATTCTCTCTCTTTCCTCTCTCAAAACAAATACACTTAATTTTTTAAAATCATTTTAAGTATCACTGCTGAAATCAGATAACGTGTTTTTTTTTTTTAAAGCTTTTATTTTTTTAATGTTTTTAAAATTTATTTCTGCGAGAGAGAGATAGCGGGAGCAGGGGAGGGTCAGAGAAAGAGGGAGACACAGAATCTGAAGCAGGCTCTAGGCTCTGAGCTGTCAGCCCAGACAGAGCCCAACACGGAGCTCGAACCCACAAACCGTGAGGTCATGACCTGAGCCGAAGTTGGACGCTTAACCGACTGAGCCACCCAGGAGCCCAGATAATGTGTTCTTAAAGCTCAAAAGTGGTGACTATAGTAAGTAATACTGTATTGTATAACTAAAATTTGCTAAGTGGAACTTCAAATGTTCTCACACACACAAAAAAAGAAGGTAAATATGTGAGGCAATGTGTTAACTCAAGTGTGGGAATCTCTTCACAATGTATATCAAATCATGTTGTACACTTTCAGTATCTTACAACTTTGTCAATGACCTCAATACAGCTAAAAAAAAAAAAAACAAACAGCTCAAAAGCAGAAGCTTACATTTCTAGTACATAGAGAAAAAGCAAATTTCTATGTAAACATCTACATCAGATTCTCATTCCAAAGTCATTTAAAAGACACAGACTTTCTTGGTTACTTTTCTAAATAAACATTTTTCATTTTCATTTATGACACTACTTAAGAATATGGGCAAAGAAGTACCATGATTTAGAGCTTTTATTAAAAAATAAACTTTCCAGGGGTGCGTGAGTAGTTCAGTCAGTTAAGTGCGGACTTCAGCTCAGGTCATGATCTCATGTTTCATTGGTTCAAGGGCCCCGTAGGGCTCTGTGCTGGCAGCTTGAGGCCTGGAGTCTACTTTGTATTCTGTGTTTCCCTCTGCCACACCCGCCCCCCCCACCCCCGCCTCGCTGACAGCCTCTCTCTCAAAACAATAAATAAATAAAAATAAACATTAAAAATTTTTTATTTAAAAAAAAAAAGTTTTTAAAAATAAACTTTGCACGGGGCGCCTGGGTGGCTTAGTCGGTTAAGCGTCCGACTTTCGCTTAGGTCATGATCTCGCGGTTCGTGGGTTCGAGCCCCGCGTCAGGCTCTGTGCTGACTGCCAGCTCAGAGCCTGGAGCCTGTTTCAGTCTGTGACTCCCTCTCTCTCTGACCCTCCCCTGCTCATGCTGTCTTCCTCTCTCATAGAAATAAATAAAACATTAAAAAATAAATAAATAAATAAACAAACTTTGCAGGGCACCAGGGTGGCTCAGTTGGTTGGGTATCCAACTTTGGCTCAGGTCATGATCTCATGGCTCCTGGGTGCAAGCCCTGGGTCAGGCTCTGCACTAACAGCTTGGAGCCTGGAGTCTCCTTTGGATTCTGTCTCCCTCTCTCTCTGCTCCTCCCCATCTTATGCTCTCTCTCTAAAATAAATAAACATTAAAAAAAAATAAAGTTTCCAATTCGTCATATCATATACACAGCAATTTCCTGGCAATACCTGGTAATAAATTCATAAAATGTCAAATACAGTGCAAATTACTGGTCATATTGGTATGGATTTTGTTTGGGGGAGTCGGCCAAGAAAAAATGACTTTTCTCTACTGTGGGTTCATTTCTAAATGTTGACATTCAAACTCCTTCACAGAATTCTCATCCAACTCCTTTCTGGATTAATTCTCTCTAGGATGAAGATGATAAAAGTAGTTAAAGTGGAAACAGCAAATAGCCTTAACCCCCAAATCCTGTCTTCTCTTCCTACTACTGCTCATTTTCTATCAGCCACCATCAGATCTGTCATCAGATCATTTGATTACTTACCCCACTCGGACTGCGATTTTTGTCTACACTCTCAATGCTATTATTTGGCTATTTTCATGGACCTGGAGTACACCAACTGATTCTGGTTCTTGTACTGTTTTTTATTTTTTATTTTTTTTGAAATAAAAAAAATTTTTTAAAATTTTTTTTTAATGTTTTATTTCTGAGAGAGAGAGAGACAGCATGAGCAGGGTAGGGTCAGAGACAGAGGGAGACATAGAATCTGAAACAGGCTCCAGGCTCTGAGTTATCAGCACAGAGCCCGACGTGAGGCTTGAACCCACAAACCGTGAGATCATGACCTAAGCCGAAGTCGGATGCCCAACCGACTGAGCCACCCAGGTGCCCCTGAAATAAAAAAAATTTTAATGTCTTTATTTTGAGAGACAGAGACAGAAAGTGAGTGGGGCAAGGGCAGAGAGAGACACAGGATCTGAAGCAGGCTCCTGGCTCTGAGCTAGGTGTCAGCACAGAGCCCAATGCGGCATTCAAACACACAGACTGTGAGATCATGACCTGAGCCAAAGTAGGACACCCAACCAACTGAGCCATCCAGGTGGCCCTTATGGGTTTTTTTCCCTTTATTTTTAATGTTTACTTATTTTGAGAGAGAGAAAGCAAGTGTGAGCAACGGAGGAGCAGAGAGAGAGGGAGGCAGAAAATCCCAAGCAGGCCCCATGCCCTGCGAGTGAAGTCAACACAGGGCTCAACCTCATGACCACAAGATCACTACCTGAGTTTATATCAAGGGTTGGATGCTCTACTAACTGAGTCAGCCAGGTCTCCCTTGTATTATGTATTCTTAATGTTCCTATCTCTAGGTCTTTGACTCCTTTCTTATTCTATGTACCCTGTGTCTGACATTGGCTGTAGACCTCTTAGGCAAAACCACGCATGACAGCCTTCTGATGTAATGCAGTATGAAGTACCTAGTCATAGCTTCTAAATTTTCCTGATAAAACAGTTTGAAACTTCAGAAAAAAATGGAAACTACATTTAGTAAAGCAGATCTAACTTCTAGTTTAATGGAATACAGAGGTCAAACAAGCTACTTAAACTTCTACGAAGAAATCAGACAAATCATAATTAAAAATGGTCTACAGGTCAACTGGTTTTTTAAGTCAGTTGACTCTAAGAAAAATAGAGTGCCGGACATATAATCTCTTGTAGCTACTCAGTTCAATTCAATTATGCCTGTGTAGAGGGACAACATCCACAGATAATATGTAAATCTATGGGCATAGCTTTGTTTCAATAAAACTTTATTTACAAAAACACGAGGCCAGTAAGCCAGTTTGTTGACCTCTGACACAGATGGACCAACCAATCAACCAAAACAACTATGACCATCACCAACCACATTTAAAATCTGTATTAACAAAAGCACTGGGTGCATGGGTGGCTCAGTTGAGTCTGACTTCAGTTCAGGTCATTATCTAATGCTTTGTGAGTCTGAGGCCCATACTGGGTTCTGCTCAGACAGTGCAGAGCCTGCTTGGGATTCTCTCTCTGCCCTCCCTCACTTGCTCGCTCTCTCTCTCTCTCAAACAAACTTAAAAAAAAAAAAAAGCATCACTGGTCCAAATTTAAAGACTGCCAGATGTAAAAGTAAAATATTTGAATTCCCAACTAAGAAAGCTGCTCAGGGGGCACCTGGGTGGCTTAGTCGGCTAAGCGTCCGACTTTCGCTTGGGTCATGATCTCGCGGTTTGTGGGTTCGAGCCCCGCGTCGGGCTCTGTGCTGATTGCTGGCTCAGAGCCTGGATCCTATTTCAGAGTCTGTGTCTCCGTCTCTCTCTGACCCTCCCCTGCTCACGCTGTCTGTCTGTCTCTCTCTCTCTCTCCCTCCTAGAAATAAATAAAACATTTAAAAAAAAAAAAAAGAAAGAAAGAAATCTGCTCAGGACATACTCTCCAATGTCCTCTTCGGATATGGCAATGTTACCAATGCAAAGGGAGAACCTAGCAAAGGGCAGAGTCAAAAAAGGAACTTCTTCCAGTGAGCAGCACCAGAGGCCGATCAAGAGGTGTTCCCTCACCTTAGGAAGGGATTTGCCAAGCAGGATTTCAGAATTGCTAACCTTGTCCACTGTTTGCTGGCTATGTGAAACAAACGAATTTGTCTTTCCAGTTTATACATCTCCAGATGATGAAGAGCCACATCTTGACCTGATGGGAAAGACTATCAAGAGATCCTGAACTTGGAAACTGTTATGACTGGATGACACTATTAACTTCCTTGGGAAATATGTTGTGCCTTTCACATGGAAAAGGATAGTTAATATTTAACATGGCAGACTGTGGTGGACTGTATTCTTTCCAGCAGATACCCATTTTCTTCCCCCCACCCTGAAACCTAGCTTTCCCTTGCTGTGGGAGAAGTAGACTTTCCTGTTCCAGTGATGTTTGGCATGGTGAATGGAGCCTTGGTAGAAACACTGTACACTTCCTCTAAGTAGAAACTTTAAAAGAGCTTCTGCAATTTTACTTGGCCATGTAAGCCATGAGAATGTTACAGTGAATGCTCATGTCATCCAGTGATCATGAACCTAAGATATCAATGTTTATGACAAGCCACTGTTATTATTCAGCACTTTAGGAAAAAATAATGAAACTTCTCTCTCAGAGTTGAGCTCTAGAAGGGAACACACAGGGGCGCCTGGGTGGGTTAGTCGGTTAAGCGTCCGACTTTCGCTTAGGTCATGATCTCGTGGTTCGTGGGTTTGAGCCCCGCGTCCGGCTCTGTGCTGACTGCCAGCTCAGAGCCTGGAGCCTGTTTCAGTCTGTGACTCCCTCCCTCTCTGACCCTCCCCTGCTCACGCTGTCTCTCTCTCTCTCCTAGAAATAAATAAAACATTAAAAAAAAATTTTTTAAAGAAAAATATAACTTGAGCTTTTAAAAATTAACAGTTAGCCACTTATTCACCTGAGCCACCCAGGTGCCCCTTAATTAGAGTTTTCAAAAAAAATGGAATGGGGGGCACCTGAGTAGCTCAGTGGGTTGAGAGTGTGATTCTTTTTTTTTTATTTTTTTTATTTTTTTGAGAGTGTGATTCTTGATTTCAGCCTGGGCCATGATCTTGTGGTATGGGAGTTCCAGCCCCACATCAGGTTCTGTGCTGACAGTGCAGAGCCTGCTTGGGGTTCTCTCTCTCTGTCTCTCTCTGCCTCTCCCCCACTCTCTCTCTCAAAATAAATAAACTTTAAAAAAAAAGAATCGATGCTATACAAGATGGCAAGTTCTATTTTTTAGGTTATTTATATTTTTTAAAGTAATCTTTACACCCAATGTAGGGCTTAAACTCATGACCCCAAGACCAAGAGTTGCATGCTCTAAGAGTCAGCCAGGTGCCCCAAGAAGTTCTATTTTTTAATACAAAGTAACATTTACTCTTTTTATTATTAACTTATGAAAGTAATACATGATATAGAAATACAAAATTTAAAAAGTCATAATTTGGGGAGGCCTGGATGGCTCAGTTGGTTAAGCACCCAACATCTGCCTCAGATCCTGATTTCAGTCAGGGCTTGTGAATTCAAGCCCCACATTGGAGTCTGTGCTGACAGCTCAGAGCCTGGAGCCTGCTTTGGATTCTGTGTCACCCTCTCTCTCTGCCCCTCCCCAACTCATTCCCCCCCTCTTAAAAATAACCATTAAAACAAAAAATTTTTAAAAAGTCACACTTGGGGCACCTGGGTGGCTCAGTAGTTTGAACATCTGATTTTGGCTCATGTCATGATCCCAGTTTGTAGAATAGAGCCGTGTCAGATTCCATGCTGACAGTGCGGAGCCTGCTTGGGTCTCTCTCTCTCTCTCTCTGCCCCTCCCCTGTTTGCTTCTCTCACAAAAATAAATAATGTTGTGTGTGTGTGTGTGTGTGTGTGTGTGTTTAAATAAAAAGTCACAATTACTCTACAACAATCACAAGAATTAGCACTTTGGATATGTTTTTCTGTTTTATTTTTCCAAGGTGAGGTGCTATATTTGGATCTCTAAAGATGTTGATGGGGTGTGGGGGACTGGGGGAGATGTTGCTCACAGGGCACAAACATGCATTTAGAAGATGGGTAAGTTTTTGCAAATCTAACACAGCATTGTGATTATAATTAACAATATTATATGCTTCAAAGTTGCTAAGAGACTAGATCTTAAATGTTCTCACCATAGAAAAAAGAAATAATTATGTAACATGATGAAGATGTTAGCTAATGCCATGGTGGTCAAATCAGCCCCCTGTATACTTTAAGTTTACACAGTGTTTTGTCAATTTTATCTATGTGTTAAGAGAGAAAAAAGAATCTGTGGGGAGATAAATATAAGATTTATTTGAATAAAATACAACTATGGTTGTAGATATCCTTTTCTAATATTTCTAATATTTTAGTTGACTGACAAATGCACAGAAGTATTCCAAATGATGGCAGTCGGGAGGATGGGTTAAATGAGTGATGAGTACTGAAGTGGGCACTTGTTGTGATGAACACTGGATGCTGTATGTAAATGATAAATCATTAAATTTTACTCCTGAAACTAATATTACACTGTGTGCTAACTAACTAGGATTTAAATAAAAACTTGCGACTACGAAGGGAGGGAGGGAGGGAGGGAACGAGAGAGGGAAGGAAGGAAGGAAGGAAGGAAGGAAGGAAGGAAGGAAGGAAGGAAGGATTCCAAGTGAGGGTTGGGATTGCCAGAAATGTTTAAAAAAAAAGTCCATATTCTGTGGAAAGCTAGATTATGTCTTTTGGGAACCTTGCAAGGCTAAAATCTTCAGATTCTTTTGGAGTATGCCAGTCACTTTAATTATCATATTTAAAACAATAGATTCCATGTTATAGTGTTAAGCTACAAAAAATTTGCAGTATTAAAATACTTTCAAAAACATTAAAAAATTTACTTGATATATGCTATTTAAATAATATATGAAAGATGGAACAAAAAATAACAGCAGAATTCTTATTACATCATGGTGAGATTCTTCTCAAGCTGTAGAACAATTTCCTTAAGTGCAGAATCCTCTGCCCAGTTGGCTTTACTTCCTAAAATGAGGTTCTGTAATTAAAAAAAAAAAAAAAGTTTTTTTTTAAAGTTCTAAGTATTTTTAAAAATTTAACAAGATTTAGGGGCGCCTGGGTGGCTTAGTCGGTTAAGCGTCCGACTTTCGCTTAGGTCATGATCTCGCGGTTCGGGGGTTCGAGCCCCGCGTCGGGCTCTGTGCTGACCGCCAGCTCAGAGCCTGGAGCCTGTTTCAGTCTGTGACTCCCTCTCTCTCTGACCCTCCCCTGCTCACGCTGTCTCTCTCTCTCTCCTAGAAATAAATAAATAAGAATATTTAAAAAAAAATTTAACAAGATTTAAAAAAATCCTCTTTTACTGATGTTATGAAATATGTACCAAACCAGGTGTGAGCATTTACTCTATGAAAAAATACATTCTTGTACACATACTCATTTCCACTTTCAGTAAGACTTTGGCCTTGATCCCCATAATGCTAAGCAGTATTTACAAGGTTTTTAACAATTTTTTCTGCTTTATCAGTTTTTGTGGATAGTTTTTACTTGTTAAGAATTTTTGTAATGGTAGTCTACCTTAAAGAAAAAGACTGCATCTCTAATTTAGAGTCGTTTTACACTTCTCCAGTGAAAAATAGTTAAGCATAAACTGGTATGCCCTATTGATTATTTTAAAACTATGGCTCAATGACAGCAAGTTACCGATTGAAATTCTGTTAAAACATTTTAGAATCTATTATTGTTAAATATTGTGTTAAATTATTAGGTACAAAAATATTTAAAACTTGGCCTATGTATAGCATTGTCGTGCCTTTAGGCTAACGTTTATAAATCCAATTAAATTACAAAGGTAAGTGGAAGTAAGCATTCAAATATGACTAAACCCATCAGGGGCAGGAGCTCCTAAGGTAGCCAAAGTTATGTTCTGCTTAACAAATCAATGATTTCATTAAATAAGACTTAACTAAGAGTATATGAATAAAAATTTTAAAAGGCAAAATAATAGAAGTCTCAAAGCAATAGGAACATGTAGCAAAGAAAATTAAAATAATCCTGTCCTTACAAGGCAATCCTCCACTTGAGGATAGCCTAGGGGACTTCCTTAACTCCTAACTGAGTTACCTGCTATTACTAAAAAGTAGGTTTAAGATCTGAGGACAAATTTCTTATGGTCAGATATAAGAACTCATATTCTACAAGGATATGGCTTACAATAAGAAGCATTTGCTTTGACACATAATAGGCAGTTTAAACTATGTACCTTCATAATTGAAAAATGGTAATTTAAGCCATTTCATCTCAACAATTCTGAGATATTTCATAATTCAAAAGTAATGAAAACCCTCTAGAATAAAGGCACACATAAAATTTAAGAGGTGAAAAGAAATTTAAAGGTGGCATAACTACCAGCATTTACTGATAAAGTATTATTGATAATTTAGAGACATTATCCTAAACAGATTAATATGAATTATCTTTAGTTTTCATAACCTCTCTTTCTAAACAGAGAAACTGATGTTTAAAAACCTTAAATAATTTGCTCAAGGTCTGCAACTATTAAGCTGCAGTCATAATCATAATTCTAGATTCCCATCACCCCAATCCATGTTTTCCCCATTCTCACAAGTTCGAGTCTAATGATTTCCACCATTATACCATTCTGCATCCACAGATCTGCTAAAATCATTCCACTAATAAATGCCTAAGATCTAACCGTAATAAAAAAATCAAAGGCTTAAATATTAAGTACACATAAATTCCAAATATATGTAAGCAGACTAATATTTAGTATTAAATTCATGATTTTTTCAGGATCAAAGACTAACTGAAAGCTAATCTGAAAATAAGAGAATCAATCATTTTTAAAAAGTTCTTTACCGGGGTGCCTGGGTGGCTCAGTCGGTTAAGCGGCCAACTTTGGCTCAGATCATGATCTTATAGTTCACGGGTTCGAGCCCCTTGTCAGGCTGTGTGCTAACAGCTAGTTCAGAGCCTGGAGCCTGCTTCAGATTCTGTGTCTCCCTCTCTCTCTGACCCTCTGCTCACGCTCTCTCTCTCTCTCTCAGAAATAAATAAAAAACATTAAAAAAATTTTTTTTAAATAAATAAAAAGTTCTTTACCTGCTCTCTTAATTTACATAAATGTTACTTACCTGGAACATATGTTGAATGACTGTAGTAATTTGTATCTCCATCTGTAGGTTTTGTTTTATGGCCTTTATTTTGTCTGAATTTTCCATAATAGCCAAATCATCTTTCTGTTTGTTCTTTTCAGTCTGTATTTCTAAAAGCTTACTTTCTGAAGCTTGTTTTAATTCTAATAGGTTAAAAATGAAAACAAAAAAACACTACATATAACAACTACAAACAAGAATCCTGAAAAACCATGAAGCAGAACAGTTCCTGATGATTTCAGTCAAGAGAAAATATGTAATAAGCACTGTTTTAGGGTGCAGTGCCATTTTGATCTGAAAATGACTTTTGTGGTGCAAAATACCAATATTTTATTTTTACACTTAGCAATGTCCTCCATGAAAGGTTCACGGTATGTCTGTATTACAATGATGGATGTCTACAAATATCTGAAGTGGCATCATGTTAAAGAGAACTTATACTGGGCTGCCAAAAGAACAGACAGAGATATATCTAAGGAAATATTTTTTTCCTCCTTTATTTATATAAATAACAATTCAGTAAGATAAATTTTCCACGAAAAGATTCTCTTCTCCAGAGATAAAAACATCATCAACCATTTAGTGTAGTTTCTGAAATGTTCTAAGAATTAAACAATTTGAAAACATAAATGGGTGTGTCCCAGGAGTTTGGTTCCTTGACATTAATGGATCAAAAGTAGGTTGGAATTCAATAGAAAAACCATTAAACATTCAAAGGATGATTAGGTCAGATGACCAAGGCTACTTCTGACCCTGGGATTCCTTACAAACAAACAAATCTGTTATATTTATTTATTTTGTAATTAAAAAAATTTTTTTAAATTTTAAATGTTTTTATTTATTTTTGAGAGACAGAGAGAGACAGCACAAACAGGAGAGGGTCAGAGAGAAAGGGAGATACAGAATCTGAAGACAGGCCTCAGACTCTGAGCTGTCAGCACAGAGCCCGATGCGGCGCTCGAACCCACCAACTGCAAGATCATGCCCTGGGCTGAAGTTGGACGCTTAATGGACTGAGCCACCCAGGCGCCCCCGTGTTATACATAAAAATAGGGGCATCTGGGTGGCTCAGGCAGTTAAGCGTCCAACTTCAGCTCAGGTCATGATCTTGCAATTGGTGGGTTCGAGCCCTGCGTGGGACTCTGTGCTGACTGCTAACTCAGAATTCTACTGAAAATATGTATTACTTTTGAAATACACATTTCAAGAATTTCAATAAAAAAAGCCATCTCATGCTTCTTGAGTTAAAAAGCTGTAGAATCATATGTATCAACTGATAATTTAAAATAATGTATACATGTTAAAAAATTATATATATATATAAATACGCTTATATGGGCAGGGAAAAATCTTGCAAGGATACATGCCTAACTGTGGTCACATAGGAAAGAGGTATGAATTTCACACTATACTTTTCTGTATCATTTTTTCCCCCAAGAATGTATTAATTTTGTGATTTAATGTTCTAAAACAAGAAAAATAAATCAAGCTAAATACATTTTAATACTACTTTATTTATTTAAGTTTATTTTAATTTATTTTGAGAGATATAGCGTGAGGAGGGTGGCGGGGGCGGGGGAGAGAGAAAGAGAGAGAGTGAAACCCAAGCTCTGTGCTGACAGCACAGAGCCTGATGCAGGGCTTGAATTCATGAAACCGTGAGGTCATAACCAAGAGTCAGACACATAACTGACTGAGCCACCCAGGCGCCCCTTAATACTACTTCTAAAAATGCCATGTGTAGAAGCACCTGACATGTACAGGCTCAGTTGGTGGAGCAACCAACTTTGAATCATGGTCTCAAGGTTCCAGAGCTCGAGCCCTGCATCAGGTTCTGCAATGACAGCTCAGAGCCTGGAGCTTCTTTGGATTCTCTGTCCTCCTCTCTCTATCTACCCCTCTCTCCTCGATTTGCACAAGTTCTCTCTCTCTTTCTCAAAAATAAACAAATTTTAAAATATTTTTAAAATGCCATACATGAGGGGCGCCTGGGTGGCTTAGTCGGTCAAGCGTCCGACTTTCGCTTGGGTCATGATCTCCCAGTTCTTGGGTTCAAGCCCCGCGTCAGGCTCTGTGCTGACTGCCAGCTCAGAGCCTGGAGCCTGTTTCAGAGTCTGTGACTCCCTCTCTCTCTCTGACCCTCCCCGGCTCACGCTGTCTCTGTCTCTCTCCTAGAAATAAATAAAAATTAAAAAAAAAAAAATGCCATACATGAAATTATGTAAGTGAAAATCTTTTCTACAAAAAACCAAAACCAAAACAAACTGTTGTACATACGTAATCTCTTCTTTCGAACATCAAGCAGTTTTTCCTCCAAATCCCAAGATTCCTGTTATTAGAAATAAAGATTAAGGCACATTACCTAAGAAAAAACCTATATCACATAACTGAATTTTATCTATTAGTTCTCATTTTCCAAACCTCCCATTCTCAATACCTTTATTTTCATACAGAAGAGAGACAAAGGACAGTAGCTTAAATTATAAGTAGATAATCAGTCACAGTGTCAGAAATAACTGAGTTATGAAAAAGACACTTAAAGACAGTGAATTCCAATCATACCAGTAACCTCTGGGAAATCCTATATACACAATATAGTTGCAGCAACAAGTTACTGAAATCATAGAATGTGTAAAGAGCCCAATATGCAGTTACCTGGTGTGATTTCATTATTAATTTGTTTAGATTTAATATGTGTTTCATGTTATCCATGAGCACACTGAAAAGGAATAAAAAATATGACTTGTTAACCTTAATTAAAAGTAAAAAATTTCGTTAATGAACACATCAATTACTATGGATTCCCATTCATGAAATTCACTGTATACTTGAATAGAAACTCATCACTTAACAAAATAAACCTGGAAAAGTTTGATGTAAACTAAATTTGTGTTTAAAATTAGATATGCAGGGGCTCCTAGGTGGCTCAGTCAGGTTTCTGACATTTGGTTTTTGGATAAGGTAATGATCCTGCAGTTCATGGGTTTGAGCCCCATGTTGAGCTCCATGCTGGGTTTGGAGCCTGCTTGGATATTCTCTCTCTCTCTCTGTACCAACACTCCAGCTGCTCACTCGCTCTCAAAATAAACTTAAAAAAAATTAGAGATGCAAAAAAATAAAAACAATAAAATTAGAGATGCATTTCCCTAGAAAAATCCATAATCACAGACCAAAAGATATGAAATTGAAGCATGTAGTAATATTTCTTTTTTTTTTTTTTTTAAATGTTTTATTTATTTCTAGGAGAGAAGAGACAGCCTGAGCAGAGGAGGTCAGAGAGAGAGGGAGTCACAGACAGAAACAGGCTCCAGGCTCAGAGCTGGCAGTCAGCACAGAGCCCGTCGCGGGGCTAGAACCCACGAACCGCGAGATCATGACCTAAGCGAAAGTCGGACGCTTAACCGACTAAGCCACCCAGGCGCCCCTGAGAACAATGGTTCTTATACTTCAAAGTGCCACAATCCTTTGGAAGAATGTTAAATGTGGATTGCCAGATCACCCCCACCACCCTCATGAACTGAGCCCAAGTTGGACACTTAACTAACTAAGCCACCCAGGTGCTCCTAACTCAAGAATGTTTAAAGCTCTCCTTTTAGGGTACCTGGGTGGCTCAGTCAGTTAAGCGTCCAACTTCGGCTCAGGTCATGATCTCACAGTTCGTGGGTTCGAGCCCTGCAATGGGCTCTGTGCTGCCAGCTCAGAGCCTGGAGCCTGTTTCAGATTCTGTGACTCTCTCTCTCTCTGACCCTTCCCTGCTCATGCTGTCTCCCTCCCTCTCTCTCTCTCAGAAATAAAAACATTAGAAAAAAAATTTAAAGCTCTCCTTTTGAGGAGGAGTTTGTTAGAGGGCCTAAATTCAGATTTTAGGATTTATGGAATCCTGGAGTTAAATGGCATATGGGGAGAATGCAGTACCAGTCTGAACTAAGACACCCATAAAGGGGAAGTGCTCAAATGTATCTCGGTACTTTTATGGTGCTGATGGTAGGGGATCTTTTATCACAAGATTTTTGGAACAGGTAAGGCCTCTGAGGCCAAACACACAGGACAATATCATAGAGAACCTTGACTGCCAATGTTTTGTTGTTGTTTTTTTTTAATTTTTTTTTTAATGTTTTATTTATTTCTAGGAGAGAGAGAGAGAGACAGCGTGAGCAGGGAAGGGTCAGAGAGAGAGGGAGCCACAGACTAAAACAGGCTCCAGGCTCTGAGCTGGCAGTCAGCACAGAGCCGGATGCGGGGCTCGAACCCACGAACCGCGAGATCATGACCTAAGTGAAAGTCGGACGCTTAACCGACTAAGCCACCCAGGCGCCCCTAAAGTTTTTATTTTATATTCCTTCACAAATAGTTTAACACACATAAACTCATTTCTGCCAATGAAAAATGAAGCATATAATTCCTATCTCATTGTGTTATTGGATTAAATGGCCTAACCCTGTTCCTGTTTTATACTAAACACTGAACAAAAATTAACTTTCAAAATCTTCCTTCAAATTTTCAGATTTTCTGGCTAAAAGTCTCCATTGTTTCTTAGGGCTACAAAACAAAAAAATATTAGCAAGACTATAAAAATTATAATGCTGAGGGGTGCCTGGGTGGCTCAGTTGGCTAAATGTCCAACTTTAGCTCAGGTCATGATCTGGTGGTCCATGGGTTTGAGCCCTGCATCAGTTTCTGTGCTGGCAGCTCAGAGCCTGGAGCCTGTTTCAGATTCTGTGTCTCCCTCTCTACCTGCCCCTCTCCTGCTCATGCTCGGTCTCTCCCTGTCTCAAAAATAAACCAAAATAAATAAATAAACAAATAAATAAAAACAAAAAACAAAATTATAATGCTGAGAAGGCACAGAAAAATTCCATCACTTTTCTTATTCCCCAGATAAAAGTGGTTGGCATTGATGGTGAATTTTTAAAAATATCACAAAACCAGGTGCCTAGGTGGCTCAGTCAGTTAAGCATCCAACTTCAGTTGAGGTCGTGATCTCATGGTTTGTGAGTTCGAGCCCCACATGGGGCTCTCTGATGTCAGCACAGAGCCTGCCTTGGATCATCTGCCTCCCTCTGTCTCTGCACCACGCCTCCTGTTCTCTTTCTCTCAAAAAAAAAAAAAATCTTTAAAAATATTTTTGTCCCACAAAACTAAAGTCATTATGCCAATTTCCCTTCTTATTCTCATTCTTAACAAATGCAGAATAAAAAGAAAAAACAAACGTACCTAGTCTCGGGGTTAATTTTCTCCAGGTTTTTTTTAAGTGCAATTGAAAGTTGCATTCTATAGTACAAGGAAAAAAGCTTGCATTATAAAACATGGATAACATTTGTAGTTAAAGAAAAAAATTAAAAATGACAAGTTAAAGATTGATTTCCTTTAAATGTAACCGAAACCAAAGTAGTTTTTAAAACACTATTGTATGGGGAATACTTTGATAAATTAAGTTACAAAAATGTAAAATAACAACATGGCTAAGGGTGTGCATTACTATGCTAGGCTTGAAATCGGCCTGAGGTTTGCTCTCCCAGCCATCCACCTTGGCACAGGGCCAGCAGGAAGCATTAAGCATTAACGCACTACAGAGATTAACACAGACAAACCTGAAATGGAGAAAGTTAGAGAATATAAAGCCATACTTGAATGTAAAGTTTAAAACATACCTACATACAAGCAAACTCCTTAAATTACTTTAAAAATTCAAACAGCTAATAAATAAATAATGGAAAGGCAATCAACTTACCAATATTTAAGTCATTTCCTCATTTATGTCACACACAAAAATTTGACTCATTAAAATAAGATTTCTTAATAGCTCTGAAATCATCTTGAAAAATATGATCTAGGGCACATGGCTGGCTCAGTGGGTAGAGTATGCACTTTGGAATTGGGGTCATGAATGCAAGTCTCATGTAGGGCATAGAGCTTACTTAAATAAATTAAATAAAAAATATTTATTATATATATAATGAGCCAGCTTCTGAAAAGAAGGAAAAATGTTCACTGCTGGAAATGATTAAGAGAACTTTAACTACTTTTCAACTAAATGTATAAGAAATTCATCTGGGAAGGCCAGAAATACAAGGAAACAATTTTAAAAGTCATTCAACTTAAGTGAGATTATTAATTCAGATCACAAGTCTACAAGGTATTATGTTTGCCTCATTAACAGCTATCTACCAACACTTACCTCAAAGCTTAAGACATAGTAAGCACTCGAATATTTGTTAAATGAATTTTAAAACAGAGATGCAAAACCTATATTAAAAATATACTTAGGGATGCCTGGGTGGCTCATCAGTTAAGCATTAAAGATTTTTGGCTCAGGTCATGATCTCATGGTTTGTGAGTTTGAGCCCCACCTCAGGCTCTGTGCTGTCAGAGGCACTGCTTGGGATTCTCTTCTCTGCCCTTCCCCAACTCATGCCATCTCAAAAAAATAAACATTTAAAAAAAAATGTATATACACACACACACACACACACACACACACACACACATACACACACATATACACATACACACATATACATACATATTTAAATCCGATGACAGTACTTTTAGTTGACTAATAATAAATCCTAGTAATGGAATCCAGTAATCATTTGAAAGATTGAATGGTATTTAAGCTCACCCTTCTATTTCCTTGACTGACATTTCCTTATTAACTAACTCTTACATAACTACTTCAAATGAAGGTATTAATGAATGTTAAATTTTCTCTCAGGGCTCCAAATTTGCGTGACCATTATTTAATGATCATTTTACTTGAGACTAATAATTTAGATTAGTTAAAATATTCCCTTTACCTCAAATCATAACCAGTTTGCATTCACTTCACAATGCGTATACATAAAATGTAATAATTACCTGTCTAATGCAAGCTTTTTCATTTCAAAAGCAGTTTTCACCTCTTCAATTTCATTTTCTAGGTCTTCAATTTTACTATCAAAGAAGCATGACCAAAAGAATTTCAGGGATATAAAAAAAAAAAAAAAATTCACGGTTAGAATAAATATATAAAGTAAACCTTTGAAAAAAGTAAAATGACTCTGTCTCAATGAAAGTATTCTACAGGCCCCCACATTGATACATTTATAGATTTGGTAAACAGATACTTCTGAGACACCATACTCATTATTTTGTGAAAGGGGAATGCCAAAAGTGCTAACAGGATCACTAATGTAATATGAGAACATACCCTAGATCAACAACTTCTCAGTACATGCATGAAAAATTATTTGGAAAAATAAAGAAAAGGAAAAAGGAAGATAATGGTGTAAGATGGATAATAGTATCAAATCTTAGTAAAAAACACAAAATTGAGGGGCTCCTGGGTGGCTCAGTTGGTTAAGCCTCCAACTCTTAGTTTCAGCTCAGGCCCTGATCTCATGGGTTGTGGGATCAAACCCCACATTGGGCTCTACGCTGACAGCGTGGAGCTTCTGCGGGATTCTCTCTCCTTTTCCCTCTCTCTGCCCCAATCCTGCTTGCACTCTCCTCTCTCTTAAAATAAATATTTTTTTAAAAAAAACAAAAAATATAAAAATATAACATACGCTTCAATTTGCTTATCTTGCATGATTTGTTCCGGAGTTTTTTCTTCACCTATAAATAAATAATTTTTCAAGTTAGTAACAGGTTAGAAGAGTGCTGTCCAGGGACCCTGCGTGGCTCAGTTGGTTGAGCATCTGATTCTTGATTTAGGCTCAATTCATGATCCCAGGGTTTGGGATCAAACTCTGCATTTAACTCCACTCTGAGCATGGAAACTACTTGGGATTTTCTCTTTCTGCCCCTCTTCCTTGCTTGCTTACTCTCTAAACAAATAACCAAAAAGATTCTCTTTCCTTCTGCCTCTCAGAAATACAATGTAAGCCACACACTCAAACCAAAAATTTAATTTTTTTTTTTAAAGTAGGCTCCACACTGGACATGGACTTGGAATTCATGAACATGGGGCTTGAACTCATGACCCTGAGATCAAGACCTAATTTGAGGTCAAGAGTCAGATGCTAACTTACTGAGCCACCCAAGTGTCCCACTCCCCAAACTTATTCTTTACTACTCTCCCAATTTCCCAAAATTTGTTTTAATTTCTAGTTTCCTTATTCTAAAGCAAGTAAAAATATTTCAGTATAACTTATTTAAACCCAAAAGGTCTAAAATATTTTCGTTTCAACATGTAATTAATTTAAAATTACTAATGAAACATTTTACAATCTTTTCTTCTGTATTTGACATTTATAGCCCCTCTCGCAGACTAAACACATTTCAAATGTTCAATAGTCACTTGGAGCTAGCAGTTGCCATACGGGACAACAGTTTTAGAATAATGGAAAATAAAAAAGGCATAAAATATTAACATGAGCAATATCAAAAAACTCATCTGTATGTCTATATGTTAGCAACAAACAACTAGAAATTAAAAGAAAGAATTACACTGTGCAATTTCTTTCAAAAACATGAAATGATTAAGGATAAATTTAACAAAATATGTACATGACCTCTATAATGAACACTTTCAAATACTGGAAAGATACAATACATATAGGTATTAGAAGAATCAATATGGTTAATACAACAATTTCCCATATTGATCTAGAGAGCCCAATCAAATGCCAAACAAAATTCTAATTCCTTTTTTTTTTTTTCTTCTGTAGACACTGACAAGCTGGGGGCACTTGGGTGGTTCAGTTGGTTAAGCATCTGACTCTAGTTTCAACTCAGGTCATGATCTCATAGTTCATGGGGTTCGAGCCACACATCAGGCTCTGCACTAGCAGTTTGGGGCCTGCTTAGGATTCTCTCTGTCCCCCTCTCTGCCCCTCTCCAGCTCACAATCTCTTACTCTTTCTTTTTTTCTCAAAACAAACTTTAAGAAAAAAATAAAGATATTGACAAGCTGATTTTATTTTATTTTATTTTATTTTATTTATTTTTTTTTATTTCTAGGATAGAGAGAGACAGCGTGAACAGGGGAGGGTCAGAGTGAGAGGGAGTCACAGACTGAAACAGGCTCCAGGCTCTGAGCTGGCAGTCAGCACAGAGCCTGACACGGGGCCGAACCCACGAACCGCGAGATCATGACCTAAGCGAAAGTCGGACGCTTAACCGACTAAGCCACCCAGGCGCCCCGACAAGCTGATTTTAAAAGGCATACAGAAACACAAAGGACTTAGAATAGTTAACAATGTTGATAAAGAAGAACACTGGAAGTCTTATAGTCATTGATATCGAGATTTACTATACAGCCACAGGATTCAAGATAGTGTGGCATTATTGTAAGCACAGATAACTATCTCAAGGGAACAGAGAAAAGAGCCCAAAAATAGACCTACAAATAATCAATGGAGAAAGTAAAATCTTTCGAACAAACAAGGCTAGAAAAACTGGATTTCCCGAGGGGGAAGAAAAGAATCTTGATCCTTAGCTCACACCATACCAAAAAATTAACTCAAAAAGCATCACAGAACTAAATGTTAAATCTAAAATGCTAAGCCTTGTAGAATAAAACAAAGAAGAAAATCTTTGTGACTTTGGAGTGGTCACAGGCTTCTTAGATAGGACTTAAAGTCTATGGCCATACCACCCTGAACGCGCCCGATCTCGTCTGATCTCAGAAGCTAAGCAGGGTTGGGCCTGATTAGTACTTGGATGGGAGGACTTAAAATCATACACCACAAAAGACCAAATAACCTGATAAAAGGCACTTCATCAAATTAATGCCTTTAGTTCCTCAAAAGATAGTTAAAAAAAAAAAAAAAAAAAAGGCAAGCAACAAACCTGGAGAAAATACTTGCTAGATATATTTTAGTATATGCGCTGCCGAAGCGAGCACTTTGCTAGATATATAAGTAGATACAGAAATAGCTACATATACATGTATATGTATAGGTCGATGTATGAAAAGAAAACCTATATTTATAAACAAAGAACACAAATCCAATAAGACTAATAATCCAATTAAAAAATAAGCAATGGAGGCACCTGGGTGGCTCAGTTGGTTAAGCTGAGACTTCGGCTCAGGTCATGATCTCATGTTCATGGGTTCGAGCCCCGCATCGGGCTCTGTGCTGACAGCTCAGACTGACAGCTCAGCAGCCTGGAGCCTGCTTCGGATTCAGTGTCTCCCTCTCTCTCTGCCCCTCCCCCCTCAGGCTCTGTCTCTCTCTCTCTCTCTCTCAAAAATGAATAAAAACATTTAAAAATATTTTTTAAATAAGCAATGGAGGGTGGGGTGCTTGGGTGGCTCAGTCAGTTAAGTGTCTGACTCTGGCTCAGGTCATGATCTCACAGGATTGAGCCTCACATCATGCTCTGTGCTGACAGTGAATAGCCTTGTTGAGATTCACTCTCTCTCTCTGTCCCTCTCCTACTTGCACTCTCTCTCTCTCAAAATAAATAAGTAAACTTAAAAAAAAATATTTTTAGAAAGCCGGGAATATCAGATTGACAATATACAAGAGCCACCTTCAGATCTATGGCCTTATAAAAGATTGAGCAGAGTGTGAAAAGTTCCTAAATTGAAACATGTATGCAGGTGAAGTAAGACATCAATGTGGCCCCTCAGGTTTCCCACAATTCTTTTTTTTCCTTATAATTTTTTAAAAGTTTATTTATTTGAAAGAGAGAGAGCATGGGGCGCCTGGGTGGCTTAGTCGGTTAAGCATCTGACTTTCGCTTAGGTCATGATCTCGCGGTTCGTGGGTTCGAGCCCCGCGTCGGGCTCTGTGCTGACTGCCAGCTCAGAGCCTGGAGCCTGTTTCAGTCTGTGACTCCGTCTCTCTCTGACCCTCCCCTGCTCACGCTGTCTCTCTCTCTCTCCTAGAAATAAAACATTAAAAAAAATTTTTTTTTTGAAAGAGATAGAGCATGCGCAGGAAAGGGACAAAGAGAGAAAAATTGACAAAGAAAGAGAATCCCAAGTGGGCTCTGTGTGGACATTCCACTGCAGGGCTGGAACTCATGACACTGTGAGATCATGATCTGAGCCAAAATTAAGAGTCAAATGCATAACCGACTAAGCCACCCAGGTGCCCTACTAAACTCTTAATTCAACCTAAAGTATTAACTGGTTTTATCCTTTAAGCTCCTTTCACAAAGAAAGATTCACCAAAACCTATCTTTGTAACCCAAGGGCTTACAAATCAAGTGGCAATAATGGTTATTACCTTAGGAGAGCTAACCCATTATTTTAGTACTCTCTTGCTGCCTAAGACTTCTGCATTAGTAGTTTTCAAAGATAACTTTAAATTTGTTCAATGTTTAGAATCGAAAATTGTCATTCATGTCTTTAAGCTGATCTCCCTTCTGCCTGCCTCTCAGTCCTATATTCCAATGCTTCTCAAAGTATAGATCTTAGACCACTTGCTTAACAATCGTCTAACCTGCTAATTTAATCTCCCAGATTGTCGAAGGTGGCACAAACTCTAGGACTCCTTCCCACAGGAATTTCCCAATTCTCTGATCAACAGACCTCAAATGTCTGACATTGTTATTTAGTTTTTTCAGTCTATTTCCTGAATCCCTAACAAGTTCCTGAGGGCCGCGGTATGCCTGCTTCTTGCCTTCTTACACAGTACAGCACTATATTATGCTGCCAGTCCCATTTCTAAAATAAATAACTTTTTTTTTTGTAAAGTTGATTTTCTTTTCTCTAGAATACTATTCATCATCAAGCTCACAAAATCTTATATGAAAACAAAAATACTTACTTGCATCAACCATTGATTTATATTCCAAGAGTTGTTGTTTAGTCTGTGCTCTCAGCCTAAAATCAGATAAAGAGAAGATAAATTAATTAAGCTGATTACTAAAGTTAATTAATTAAGCAAATTAACTAAGTAAACTCTACCTCCAATATGCATCTTGAACTCATGACCAGTAGATCAAGAGTCACATCCTCTACTGACTGAACTAGCCAGGAGCCCCAGAGAGTCATATATTTATCGATGTCTGATTCATTAATATATGATAAACCAATTCACTTTTTCATAAGTTTATGCATTTAATGAATGTAAATAAACTCAGCAAGAACTCTTCTAGTTTTGCCTGATTTCATTTCAGTGGGCCTATAGAGGGGCACCTCGGTCGCTCAGTCAGTTAAGCAACCAACTCTTGATCTCAGGGTCATGAGTTCAAACCCTAGCATTAGGCTCCAAGCTGCACATGAAGCCTACTTAAATGAAAAACAGGGCACCTAGGTGGCTCTGAGGGTTAAACCTCCAGCTTGGGCTCAGGTCACGATCTCACAGCTCATGGGTTGGAGCCCTATGTCAGGCTCTGTGCTGACAGCACAGTGGCTGGAGCCTGTTTCAGATTTTGTGTCTCCTTTTCTCTCTGTTCCTCCCCTGCTCACACTCTCTTTCTCTTTCTCAAAAATAAAGAAACATTAAAAAGTTTTTAATTAAAAATATAAAGAAAAGTATAATAAAGTGGGCATAAAGAGTTCTGGTTCAAGATGGCAACGTAGAAAAACTCTGAATTCAACTCTAGAGAACAAAACAATTACATTTTTAAAAAAATTTTCATGTTTATTTTTGAGAGAGAGAGAGACAGACAGAGTGTGAATGGGGGAGGGGCAGTGTGAGGGAGACAGAATCCAAAGCAGGCTCCAGGCTCTGAGCTGTCAGCACAGAGCCTGACGTGGCGTTCAAACTCATGAATTGTGAGATCATAACCTAAAATGAAGTCATACACTTAACCAACTGAGCTACTCAGGAACCCTATCAAATTGCATCTATTAATTACACTATTCGTCTTGAAGAACTAAGGGCTGACTGAACAGCTACTGAATAACCAAGGATAGAGAGAACAAAAAACAACAGGAAGAGAGATGGAGACATGCTACAATTTGAAAGAATAACTAACATACACAGCTCCAGCTCCAGCCAGCCAGAAAAAAATCACCAACCACACACAATCTACATAAGGGACACCATACACAATATCACTCCTCCAAGTTTAGGAGAAGTAGCTGTTTTGCCTAATCCACAGAAACAAACACAAAAGTGAAGTAAAATGGGGAGACAGATGAATATGCTCCAAAAGAAAGAACAAGAAAAAAGCCTCAGAAAAAGAACTCAATGAAACAAACAAACAATATGCCTGAAAAAGAATTTCAAGTAATGATCATAAAGATACTCACCAGGTTGGAGAAAAGAGAGGAAGAACTCAGTGAGACCTTCAATAAAGAGACAGAAAACATTAAAAGTAACTAATCAGAGTTAAAGATTGTAATAGCCTAAATAAAAAACACACTAGAGGGAATCAACAGTAGATTAAAAGATGCAGAAGAACATCAGTGATCTGGAAGACACAGTGATAAAAGCATGCAAACAGAACGCTAAAAGATAAAAGAAGTTTTAAAAATGAAAATAGATTAAGAAATCTTTTAGACAACATCCAGCAAAGATCCGCATTACTGGGGTCCCAGAAGAAGGGAGAGAAAGGTGTAGAAAATTTATGTAAAGAGATAATAACTGAAAACACAGGGAAGGAAACAGAGATCCAAATCCAAAAAGCATAGAGAATTCCAAACCAGATGAACCTGGGGAGGTCCAGACATGACACATACTAATTAAAATATCAAGGGTTAAAGATAAAGAGAGGGTGCCTGGGTGGCTCAGTCAGTTAAGTGTCCAGCTCTTGATTTCAGCTTAAATCACTATGTCAGGCTCTGTGCTGACAGCACAGAGCCTGCTTGGGATTCTCTCTCTCTCTCTGTCCCTCCTCTCTTCATGCTCTCTCTCTCTCTCTCAAAATAAACATTAAAAAGATAAAGAGAGGGCGCCTGGGTGGCTTAGTCGGTTAAGCGTCCATTTCGCTTAGGTCATGATCTCGCGGCTGTGGGTTCGAGCCCTGCGTCGGGCTCTGTGCTGACTGCCAGCTCAGAGCCTGGAGCTGTTTCAGTCTGTGACTCCCTCTCTCTCTGACCCTCCCTGCTCACGCTGTCTCTCTCTCTCCTAGAAATAAATAAAACATTAAAAAAAAAAAAAGATAAAGAGAGAATTAAAAGCAGCAAAAGAAAACGTTATGAGAATTAAAAAGAGAAAAATAAAAAGTACTACAAAGGAAAATCTATGAAGCTATCAGCTGATTTTTCAGAAACTTTGCAGACTACAAACAAGTGGCATGACACAGTCAAAGTGATGAAAAGAAAAAATTAACCTATACCTGTAGGGTTATCATTAAGATTTGACAGAGAGATATGGTTTCCCAAAGAAACAAAAAATAAAGAAGCTATGACCACTAAACCAGTGTTGGAAGAAATGTTAAAGTGACTTGCTTAAGTAGAAAAGAAATGGCCAAATAAGATATAAGAAAATGATGAATAAAAAGATGTAAAATACGACAAGATATACATAAAGTGTGGGAAAGGCACTAAAAAGAGAAGAGAAGGGGGAAAGACTGTTTTCTTCTATAGTTTTTTGAGGGTTTTTTGTTTTTTTGTAGAGTATATTTGAACTTAAATGGACATCAAATTAATATGGACTGCTATTCATTTGGATGTTATATATGAACCTTATGGTAACCACAAACCCAAACCTATCATAGATACACAAAAAATAAAGAGAAAGAAGCCAAACAAAACACTACTCATCGCTCGCAAAGAAAGAGCAAGAAAGGTCTTTTGCAGAAAAACTACAAACACACCAGAAAACAAATTTTTTTTTTTAAATGTTTTATTTATTTCTAGGAGAGAGAGACAGCGTGAGCAGGGGAGGGTCAGAGAGAGAGGGAGTCACAGACTGAAACAGGCTCCAGGCTCCGAGCTGGCAGTCAGCCTGGGAGCCTGACGCGGGGCTCGAACCCACGAACCGCGAGATCATGACCAAGCGAAAGTCGGACGCTAACCGACTAAGCCACCCAGGCGCCCCAAGAAAACAAATTTTTTAAATGGCAATACGTACACACTTATCAGTAACTACGTTAAATGTAAATGGCCCAAATTTTCCAATTAAAAGACAGAGAATGATAGAATGTATTCAAAAAACAAGACCCATCTATACGCTGCCTAAAAGAGACTCACCTCAGACCTCAAGACATATACAGACTGGAAGTGAAGGGATGGCAAAACATTCACCATGAAAATAGAAGCCTCCCCCATCCCAAAAAAGCCTATGTAGCAATACTTATACCAGACAAAATAGACTTAAATTTTTTTTTAATGTTTATTCATCTTTAAGAGACAGAGAGCGTGAGTTGGGGAGGAGTAGAAAGAGAGGGAGACAAAGAATCTGAAGCAGGCTCCAGGCTCTGAGCTGTCAGCACAGTTGGCTGAGTGGCTCAGTTGGTTGAGTGACCCAACTCTTGGTTTCAGCTCAGGTCATTATCTTATAGTTCGGTGGGTTTGAGCCCCACGTTTGGCTCAACACTGATAGTGCAGAGCCTGCTTAGGATTATTATCTCTCTCTCCCTCTCTCTCTGCCTCTCCCCTGCTAACACTATCTTTCTCTCTTCTCTTAATAAATAAGAATGAGCTTAAATACATTAAAGCAAAGATTGTAACAAGAGACAAGAAAGGACATTACATAATCAGAAAGGAATCAATCCAACAAGAGGCTATAACATTTTTAAGTATCTACACACCCAACACTGGAGGACCCAAATACATAAAGAAATGTTAACATACACAACAAGAGAAACTGATGGCGATACAATAATAGTAGGGGGACTTTGACACCATACTTACATCAATGATAGATCATCCAATAGGAAAAATCAATTAGAGACAATGTCTTTGAATGACACACTGGACCAGATGGACATAACATATGTAAAATATTCCATTCAAAAACAATAGAAAACACATTCTTTTCAAATGCACATGGAACACACTCCAGAACAGATCATATAATAGGTCATAAAACAACTCTCAACAAACTGAAGAGGATTCAAATCATATTTTGCATCTTTTTTGACTACAATGGTATGAAATTAGAAATAAATCACAATACAAAAAAACTGGAAAAAATACAGACACAAAGACACTAAACAACATGATACTAAATAACCAGAAAGTAAGTGAAGCAATCAAAGAAGAAATTTAAAAATACATATGGACACAAATAAAAAAGAAAACACAATGGTCCAAAATCTTTGTGACACAGCAAAAACAGTTCTAAGAGGGAAGTATATAGCAATACAAGCCTACTTCAAGAAACAAGAAAAGACTCAAATAAACAATCTAACCTTACATCTAAAAGGAACTACAAAAAGAAGAATAAAAACTCAAGGGGAGCAGAAGAAAGGAAATAATACAGATCAGACCATAAATAAAAGACATAGAAACTAAAGAAAAAAAGAAAAAGAAAAAAGAAAAAAACCCATGAGACCAAGAAATTGTTCTTTGAAAAGATAAACAAAATTGAACAACTCTTAGCTAGACTCATCAATAAAAAAGAAAAAGACCCAAATAAATAAAATCAGAATCAAGAAAAGTAAAATTGACACCACAGAAATACAAAGGATTATAAAAGCATACTATGTAAAATTATAAGCCAACAAACTGAACAATCTGTAAGAAATGGCTGAAGAAATAAGTATAGGCTACACAAAGAAGAAACAGTGAAAACTGCAAACACTGTAATGAGGTTAAAAAACACACTGTACCATTTTTTAGGAGATACAAAAAATAACAAAGATACTAATCCTTGGATAGATAATTCATACAGTTTCTCCGTCGTCCTATGACTGTAGTTAATTCAAAATCAGGGGTGCCTGGGTGGCTCAGCCGGTTAAGCGGCAGACTTCCACTCAGGTCATGATCTCACGGTTCGTGGGTTTGAGCCCCACATCAGGCTCTGTGCTGAGAGCTCAGAGCCTAGAGCCTGCTTCAGATTCTTGTGACTTTCTCTCTCTGCCCTTTCCCTGCTCATGCTCTGTCTCTCAAAAATAAATAAACATTAAAAATTTTTTAAAAAAACAAAATCATACATAAAATAAGTAGAAAAGCTATAAGTAAAATGCTAATGAGTTATTAAGTTATTCTTCTAACATGTTTTACCTTTACATGGTAGTTTCATAATTCTGAAACTGCTTTGTGACTGAGACCTATATAAGTAGCTAAGTAACATTACTTTTTATAGTATTAGTATAATACTATACTGTCTGTAGTATAGACAGAATTATAAATTTCCATGGTATAAGTTCCTTAAAGTTCCAAATGAAAAGAACAATTTCTTAAAAGTTAAGAAGGTAGGCAAGCATTTTAAGACACGGGGCGCCTGGGTGGCTTAGTCGGTTAAGCGTCCGACTTTCGCTTAGGTCATGATCTCGCGGTTCGTGGCTTCGAGCCCCACGTCGGGCTCTGTGCTGACTGCCAGCTCAGAGCCTGGAGCCTAGTTCAGAGTCTGTATCTCCCTCTCTCTCTGACCCTCCCCTGCTCACGCTGTCTCTCTCTCTCTCCTAGAAATAAAAAAAAAAAAGATTCTAAAAGACACACTGTAAGAACAGTTTCCTTTTAACTGAGATACAAAAGGTGATCTTTTTTTTTTTTTAAGTTTATTAATTCTGAGACAGAGCGAGCAAGAGACCAAGCAGAAGAGGGGCCGAGAGAGGATAGAGAGAATCCTAAGCAGAATCCCAATGCAGGACTCAAACTCAGAGCTGTGAGATCGACCTGAGCTGAAACCAAGTCAGACACTTAACCAACTAAGCCACCCAGGTGCTCCAAACGGTGATCTTTTATCTTTAATATTTTTGCACTTTATATTATGGGAATGAGGGAATTTTTAAAGCGAGGTTGTGAGGTTTATTAGTCAAGATCTTTCAACTCAGTGGTAAATCTAAAATAGTTACAACGCTTTGTGGAGGTAAAACAACACCAAAAAAATCCTTGTAGGATGTAGAACAAATTTTTTTTTTCCTGTAAAGGCCAAACAAGAAACATTTTAGCTTTGTGATTCATATGGTCTCTATTGGAGCTACTCAACCCAGACCCTGTATAGCAGGAAAGCTCCCTTCCAACAAGCCCTTCCTTAAGGGAACTGAAATTAGACTTTCATATAATTTCCACGTGGTATTAAATTTTCTTCCGGAAAATTTTTTTGTCCCAACTACTTAAAGACATAAAAATTAGGGGTGCCTGGGTGGCCCAGTTGTTTGGGCTTCTGACTTCGGCTCAGGTCATGATCTCATAGTTTCTGAGTTCAGCCCCCGGTAGAGATCTGTGCTGACAGCTCAGAGCTTGGAGCCTGCTTCGGATTCTGTCTCCTTCTCTCTGACCCTCCCCCACTTGTGCTCTGTCCCTCTCGGTCTTTCAAAAATAAATAAATGTAAGGGCACCTGGGTGGCTCAGTCGGTTGGGCATCCGACTTGGGCTCAGGTCAGGATGTCAACAATCGTGGGTTCGAGCCCCGCATCAGCACAGAGCCCGGGACCTGCTTGGCATTCTGTGTCTGCCTCTCTCTCTGCTCCTGCCCCACTCACACACTCTCTCAAAAATGAATAAATGTTAAAAAAAAAATTAAAAACAAACAAAAATAAATAAATGTAAGAGAATTTTAATAAAAAATAAATTAAAAAAACAAAAATTATTCTTAGCTTGTCGGGTCACGACATAACACGCAGTGGGGTGGACTGGGACCTACGCCATTGTTTGCCCACTGGATTGATATCCTTTCTCATCACATCTTCCCGTAGCAACTGTGTAGTGGAAAAAGTATAAACAAGGGTGCCTGGGTGGCTCAGTCGGTTAAGCATCAGACTTCGGCTCAGGTCATGATCTCACGGTTTGTGGGTTCGAGCCCCATGTCGGGCTCTGGGCTGACCGCTCAGAGCCTGGAACCTGCTTGGGATTCTGTGTCTCCCCCTCTCTCTGCCCCTCCCTCGCTTACACTCTGTCTCTCAAATATAAATAAACGCTAAAAATTTTTTTTAAAAAGTCTAAACACCAATCATTCTCTTGGTAGAAAATATAACAAATGAGGCTTCGGGATTGAAAAGGGTCATAACTATATAACAAAGAGGAAAGACAACTTATTTTCAAGCAGCTGAGGCCTTAGATGCACCCGCTGGAAAATTGAGGCCCCAGGACGCGAGCGCACGAGAAAAGGGAGGAAATTACGGCTCCGAAGGCCCTAGGGGCCCTGGGATCCGGGCTAAACGCTTGTCTCTGAGTAGCTCATTGGACGCCCCCTGCATCTCTGCTAGGAAGGTGTAATCTTCCTCTTTCTCAGAAGATGAGGGAACGGGCTTACGGAGCTTAAGTGAATGACTCAATGACACAGCTACGAAGGGACCGAGTCCCAACGCGAAGCCTTCGGGACTGAGAGCAAAGGGCGGAGCTCTCCGCCACGACGCCCACTTGGATCCGGCCTAGCGGACCAGAGGGAACAACCTGAGCAGCAGGGTCAGTCGGTCCTCGGGACGTGTTTCCTGGGCGCCGGCGACGTGCGGTGGCCTGCCATCCCCGCCTCCCGCTCCCGAGTCCGGGGGCTCGGTGGCCGCTTGCTCTCCGGGTTGTATCTCCATTCTGACTGACGCGAAGAGGTACGGCTTGGGACAAGAAGATGCGGCCTTTGGAATCGATTTTCCCGCCACGAACTGGTCGCCGGGAAAGGGCCGGAGAACCGCGGCTTCCCGTCCCGCCCCTTCCGCCCCACGGACCCACCCCTTCCGTCCCGGCCTCTGGTTGCCGTGGTTACTGCTCTTTCTCTTATCCTGGCTACTCTTTGCAATCTTACAGATCACTAATAAGGAAAGTTGAACTTAATTTTTTTAATGTTTTATTTTTTTCTGAGAGAGAGAGAGAGACAGAATGACCAGGGGAGGGTCAGATCTGAGGGAGACACATAATCCGAAACAGGCCCAAGGATCCGAGCTAGCTGTCAGCACAGAGCCGGAGGAGGGGCTCGAACCCACTAACCGCTAGATCATGACCTGAGCCGAAGTCGGACGCTTAACCGACTGAGCCACTCAGGCGCCTCGGGGAATTTGAACTTTAAGCATCAGCTCTGTCGTGTGCTGGGCCAGGAGTTGGGCTATAGCCGTTTGGGACACCCCCGGGCGCCCAGGAACTGGCTGGAAAGGAAAATCCCAACACAAATGGTCACTCATCCTTGGTGCTGGGAGTGGGGATCTTCGGGAAAGTTTTTGTTGTGTTGTTTTTTGTTTGTTTGATTGTTTTGGTTTTACCCATCTTGGTACTCCCTTTACATTCGCAGCCTTGTAAAATGGGGGTGACCGACAGGCTGAGAAAGAGAAACACCGGAGGGTTGTTTAAGTAGACTTTCCATCTGAGCTCATAATGTCCAGATCCCCGTGGCTAGAGTTCAGACACAACTTAAAGCCCGCTATGAGTCAGTGTATACACTTGAACCTGAATCTTGCAGCGTGAAATTTCTCTGTCCGTAAGATTCACTCAGTCTAGTGCTCCCAAGTGCCAGCTTGTCGATTAATCAGGTTGCAATTAAACATTTTTAGCTGGGCATTGAGCAGCTAATGGAGAAAATGCGGGACGTAAACCGCTCGATTGGTTTGTAGTTTTTCATTAAGGTCGGCTTGTAAGGGACACTTAGCCTTAGTAGCACAAGCACAGCAACTCAGACAAGAGAGCCGAGCATTCCCCTTATATAACTAGTTTCCCCTGAGTTATACTTGATCACACAGTGCTCTCTCCTTTCTTCCTCTTTATTATCAAAGCAACAGCTACGGGCAGAGGTGCAAAGGCAGGGATGTAAATACGTTAGGTTTGCCACTCCTACCCCAAGCTCCTGGAAAAACACGGTTCCCTTTCATTATTATTATTACTATTAAAAATTTTTTTTTTAATGTTTTATTTATTTCTGGGAGAGAGAGAGAGACAGCGTGAGCAGGGGAGGGTCAGAGAGAGAGAGAGTCACAGACTCTGAAACAGGCTCCAGGCTCCGAGCTGGCAGTCAGCACAGAGCTCGACGCGGGCCCGAACCCACGAATTGTGAGATAATGACCTAAGCGAAAGTCGGACGCCCAACCGACTGAGCCACCCAGGCGCCCCTCTGGTTTACATTTTAACAAAAACCCAAGTGATGTTCATGCTGCTGGTTGAGATGACACTTTGAGAAGCACTATGGTAATAGATTATAACGAAGACTTAAAAAAAATATCTATAGTAAAACAAAAAGGGACAGATGAGTGTGGAGCTATTCTTTAGAGAATGTCTAATAATATGGAACAGATAATACAATTAGCTAACTACAATCATGTCACTCTCGTGAGATATGTTTCAAAGTTAGTATCATGAATAATAAAACTAAGGATTGAGAACAGCACTGTTGCAGCAAAGCTGTATGAGGTGGTTACCTTAACCAGATGATCGAACACGGTTATCTTCAGTAGTGTTAACAACTAATATGTAACTTCAATATGATGTATAAGTTGTACAAATAACCAATATTCTTGCCAGAATATTGCATAACCTGAACTTAACTATGAAGAAACAGACAGGAAATCTAGAGTGAGGGACATTCTACAAGGCAAACAGACTAGACGGTTCATGTCCATGCCTTGAAAAACAAAAAGCACCACTATTGTATATGGAGACAACTTAATTGGAACCTAAATTGGAAAAACATTTTGGGACAATTGAGAAAATTTGAATACACACTGCACATTACACATAGGAATTAACTTAATGTGATAAAGATTATGATTATTTAGGAAAATGGGATTGAATTCTTATGAGATGCCTGACCAAGTATTTTAAGTTGACCCAATCTTGACATCTAAAATTCACTTTGAAGTGGCTCTAATATATGCAAACACATGTATATATCACCCCACCACACACACGTACTTTTCTTTACACCTGTAGTTTAGTATTTGCCTACATAAGTACCTAGAATTTTGCCCCCTATCAGGAAATATTCCTTTCTTATATCCTTGGAATATTTATAGAAGTCTTTTAAGTACTTACCACAGAAAAATATAGTTTCAAAGTCTTTTTAAAGGCCACCATTTCCAATGAAACTAAAAATCACCTCACAGGGGCTCCTGGGTGGCTTAGTCGGTTGAGCATCCGACTTTCGGCTCAGGTGTGATCTCACAGTTCATAGGTTCGAGCCTTGCGTCGGGCTCTGTGCTGACAGCTAGCTCAGAGCCTGGAGCCTGCTTCAGATTCTGGATCTCCCTCTCTCTCTGAACCTCTCTTGCTCATGCTGTCTCCCTCTCATAAATAAATAACAAAAAAAAAATTTTAAATCACCAAAGAATTCCAAAAAATTCCAAAAGAAAACAATTACTTAGAAGTTGAGCAGTTAAGGGGTGCCTAGGTTACGCAGTCAGTAGAGCAACTGACGCTTGATTTCATCCTTGTCCATCATCTCAGGGGTGGGATCTAATCCCACACCTAGCTCCATTAAAACAAAGAGTAAAAAAACAAAAAACGAAAACAAAAAAAAACTGACATCAGTAAAACTAGAAAGAAATAGATCCTATTTACAAGTGACAAAAAACCCCCATAAACTCAGCAATGAACTTGACAAGTGCAGTAATTATACAATTAAAATTCTAACATTCCATTGGAGGACATGCAACAGACTTTGGAGAAGAAGACTTAATGCATACTGAAAACCTCAAAGGAGCTTCTTGATAACTGGACATAACTTTATAATGTTCTTATGTTTGAAACTGCCCCTAAGGGACAGAGAAATAGTGCTTGCTTCATCTTCCCAGATAATGTAATAATTTAACATTAAGTTTGTCACAAGAAAAAAGTCAATCAGGAAACAATAGATGGCAATTACGGTTTCAACTCAGCTGGACAAGAGTAATTTTGATCATGCGGTACTGACAAAAATGGGCACCCATCTGGAAGAGTCTTACTTTATACCATCTACGGAAAGTTTATTGAGGAATTATAGATATAAATAGGGAAATTTTCAAATTTTCCATGTTTACGGTTTTGAGATGGGGTTTATCTCAAGATTGCAAATCCAAAAGCAACTGTAGAAAAAAAAAATCGATAAAAACTCCCAAGTATCTGCGTGGCAAAAGAGCATCAGCACTCAGAAGGCAAATGACAAAATGGAAAAAACTTACATAGAAACAGTCAACAAAAATTTATTCAACTAGCCATCAGAATTAAAATTAGGACAGCAAACAAGGTAGATTATTTTCTGCCAAATTCACAGAAATTAGAGAATCATTATCTTCAGTATTGGCAAGGATGCAGAGAAACCCAGCACTTTTGTACATTGCTGACAACACTTGAGAGTCATCTGGCTGCATCTGCCAAAACTTAGAACACACATACCCCAAAGAACCAGCGTACTGAAGGGAAAGCATGGTATTTAATGATCCACAGGTTTGTCTGTAGGAGCAAAGAGGAAAAGCAATCTGAAGGTCAACAAGAGAATGGTTGAATACACTATAGTATATCCATATTATGGAATGGAATGCCTACACACGGGCAAGGCATACACATGTTAAAAGTAATTGCTTATATATAGAATGATTCAATTTCCTAGAAAGCCCCATGACAACTTATTTATAAGCATATTTATATTTATAGAAGGCAAAGAAGGATACACCCCAAACTGCTGGTACCTTCAGATGGATGGGATTAAGCTGTAAGAGTAGGGAGTGGGGAGTAAGTTAACTTTTTTAGATAACTTATGTATGTTTTGAGGATCTGCTTTTATTTGATCAATAAAGACAGTGAAAAAGCAAAGTATAGAATATAACGTTATTTTTTCAAGTGAAAAAGTTGATACTAGCTCAAGTTGATCGTTTTAACAAATAGTGGTAAAACCTACTTAGAAATACGGCAGCACCACCAGAGGAAACAGAAAACAAGGAGACTAAGGGTAGAGTGGCAGACCTTTAAGCAAAATGAGGCAGCATATTCTCCAAGGTAATTGGACTTGCATGCAGTATGCCCTAACAAACGGCTTTAAATGCCTTCACAACCACAGTAACTCATACAAGAATCTAAAGGCAGGTACATAAAACAAGAACCACACAGATAACAATTATATATATGTGCTGGATCCCAATAAACTGGAAACACTTTTTATAGTCCCTAACTTATCTTTAACAAAACTTTTAGGTTACCCTGGAGTAGGAAGTAGCCACATTCAAATGAGTTAAGGTATAAGAAATAAAAAGGACCACAAGCTTTATTAAAAGTAAGCAAACGTAACATATAGTATGTACAGATGGCACATGGTGCCAATTTTATTTGCAGTTATTATAGTACTCCAACTCATGTTTACAAGTTACACCTTTGACACAGCCTTGGCTAAATCTTGAACTAGTGCAGAATTTAGTTGTGCTAGAGTGCTGATCTTAGCATGCTTAGATGTGGCATACTTGTTCTTGATAGTCTAGAAGAGAAAAGCATAGTAATTAATGAAGGGAAAAAGGAAAAAAAACATCGTGAGACCCAATAGTACACATATTCACTTAAAACAATTCCTTCAGGGGTACCTGGGTGGCTCAGTCAGTTAAGTGTCTTGGTTTCCATTCAGGTCATGATCTCTTAGTTCATGAGATAGAGCCCATGTCAGGCTCCAAACTGCTAACAGTGTGGAGTCTACTTGGTGTTCTCTCTCTCCCTTCCCCACTCTCTCTCGCTCTCAAAAATTAATAAACTTAAAAAAATAGCATTATAAAAAAATCAATTCTTTCAAAATGAGGCAATTACAGACTTGAAATCTTAAGTATTTTCATTTTCCTCCCAACATCCTACAATGCCCCTGACTTACCATGTGCTTTGTAAGCCCACGATTCACCATGACTAGATTCTTTGCCAGGTGTTGCATAACATTTAGAAGGGACTCTTCAGTGTAGGACAGGTAATGCTGTAAAGTTGGTGTCTACGGCAACAAAAGTTAACATTATAAATACTCATCAAGAATGGTGCTTAGAAAATTTCTGTAAGTCAAGGGGCGCCTGGGTGGCTTAGCCGGTTAAGCGTCCGACTTTCGCTTAGGTCATGATCTCGCGGTTCATGTGTTCGAGCCCTGCGTCGGGCTCTGTGCTGACTGGCAGCTCAGAGCCTGGAGCCTGTTTCAGTCTGTGACTCCCTCTCTCTCTGACCCTCCCCTGCTCATGCTGTCTCTGTCTCCTAGAAATAAATAAAACATTAAAAAAAAAAAATTTAAAAGCTTAGGGCTCCTAGGTGGCTCATTTGGTCAAGTGTCTGAATTTGGCTCAGGTCATGATCTCAGTCTAGGAGTTCGAGCTCTGCATTGGGCTCTGTGCTGACAGGTCAGAGCCTGGAGCCTGCTTCAGATTCTCTGTCTCCCTTTCTCTCTGCCCCTCTCCTGCTCATGTTCTTCTGTCTGTCTCTCAAAAATAAATAAACGTTAAAACAATTTTTTTTTTAATTTTAAAAGCTTAGGGTAACCTAAGTCCGTGGGAAGAACTTACCCATTCACCATTATCAAGAATTTTTAGTGCTAAGCAAAAAGCTCCTGCTGCAATCTGAGAAGGAGGAAAGTGCACCATATCGTAATCCAGCATAGTTAGTTCCATCAAGTATTTGGCCAAAGTATGTTGCTCAACATCAACCTGAAACAAAACCGACAGGTCTCTGAGCCTTGTCAGAATTCTGTACTAGCAATAACCAGTATACCCGTAAGTATTTGTCTATAAACTCAAATGCTGGGGTGCCTGGCGTGCTCATTCGGTTGACCCTCTGACTTTGGCTCATATCATGATCTTACAGTTCATGAGATGAAGCCCCACATCGGGCTCTGTACAGACAGGTCGGAGCCTGGAGCCTGCTTTGGATTCTTTGTCTCCCTCTCTGCTCCTTCCCCATGTACAATCTGGGTCTCTCTCTCTCAAATATAAATAAATGTTAAAAAAAAAAAAAAACCTTTTAACTGTCAATTCCAACTACCCATGGAAAGCCTTAACGAAAATATTAATACATAGCCTAATTGGAAATAAAGAACATCTTTATGTCTTCTTCACGTAGTGAGAGTTGTAAGTCAGCTGAATTAGAGCTGCATGATGAGCAGTATTTCATAATGCACCTTACTAAAGATTATCTAAGAAATCTGTACCTCTCCAATCTTAGATGCTCTCCGAAGGAAATGCAGGGGTAGAGGGCGGCCCAGACCAAAATTTAAAGATCTGAGAATCTTCATTTCCATCTGTCTGATTTGGTGCTTTGTGTAAGTATTGTCGGTCACAAAGGCAAAGTCACCAATTTCTGGAGGGTACATTTCTTCATATTTGCTTGCAATAAACATGGCAGTGACACCAACCAGCTGCAGCATCTTCTTGGGTACACAATTATTCTGCAATGGGAATTACAGCTGGATGAACAACTAATATGTACTTGAAAAAGGAGACAACATGGCTATGAAGGGAACATGGGAAACAATACTCTAACAGCAAAATCATAGTTAATGACACTCTATTCCCCCAAGGCAGATGTTAGCTGGAAAAGTCTGTTTCTTGTGACTCAGCTAGAACCTGGGAGAACCCTCAGTTACTGAATTATGCTCACCTGCATGAACCGATCAATAATGGAAACAGTCATGTACATGGTCTCCTGCAGTAACCTGAATTTCATTTGAACCTGAACTAGCCAGTCAATTAGGATGGCTCTCATGTTTCCAGTGACTTCACGACCCAGTAAGTATTTTGGTCTTACTGCTTGCTCTTCCTGCAAAAGAATGCTGATTACCGTTTAGAAGCAAGACATTTCTGATGAGAAATATTAGTCACCACAGAACAGTAATAGAGCATTTAGAATCTCTAACAGTTGTCAACTTAATTCTTCATACTGTCACTACAAACGTCTCTATCACTGAGGAAGAAAACAAGTATTAAACAGGACAGTCTGACAGGTTTCTCATATTGGAAGATCTTTCCGTAACCACTTCAACCCCAAGATATCCTGCCTTCATCTCATATCTTTTTACTTCACACTATAAACTCAGAACCTGAGCTTTATGAAGCAGGGAAAAAGAACACCAGCAATTTTCCAGATCACCTGGACCCTATATGCTACCCCTTTCCTGCTGTATGATTTAAACTGTCAACACACCATAGGTAAAAAGAATGAACCATGAAAGACCAACATATACATGTGCTAAACCCACCCCACCAAAATTAGAAAACTAATACATTTACTTACTTTTTAAAAAAGGTTTATTCATTTTTGGGGGCGAGAGAGAGAGACAGAGAGACAGCCAGATAGACCATGAGCAGAGAAGGGGCAGAGAGAAAGGGAGACATAGAATCTGAAGCCAGCTCCAGGCTTTGAGCTGTCAGCACAGAGCCTGATGCAGGGCTCAAACTCAAGAAACCTGAGATCATGGCCTGAGCCAAAGTCAGACGCTTAACCAACTGAGCCACCTATGCTCCCCTAGAAAACTTAAGAAACAAAGGAGAAGAAACCCAAAGTGGAAGACTGGTTCTGGCAAGAAGAATAATCATATAGAAAATCTTTTGGATGTCCAAAAGAACCAGGCAAGAGAGAAAAGATGTAAAAAGGTGTTGAAAGAAGAGAAGGTCTTATAACACAAAACTGGGCAAATGTGTTTGTTTGCTTTTTTGTTAGCATACAGAATGCTTCCTTGTTTTGGAAGGGAGGAGGAACAGAGGGCACACGCCACTAATACGAAAGTTTCAGAAGTGATACGGAAGGAAACCAAGAACTTTTTTATTGTACTCGAAAACACAGAAAAATTTCCCTGGTGTTACATGCACATCAGCCACAATGACACAAAATGCCTTGCACTGCTGGTGGTTATAGTTTCTCAGCATATTTTCCATTACCATCTATCTCCTGCCTCTAATCCTCAAACTCAGAGCCAGGGAATTGCTCACTCCTAACTGTGATAGACATAAGTGTATCATTTAACCTACAGGCATTCATTAGAAAGAATTCTAAGACTGGGTATCTGAGTGGCTCATTTGTTAGGTATCTGACTTTGGGACAGGTCATGATCTAATGGTTCATGGAGTTCCAGGCCTGCATCGGGCTCTGTGTCGACAGCTAGAGCCTGGAGCCTGTTCCAGATTCTGTGTCTCCCCCCTCTTTGCCCATCCCCCACTTGCACTCTCTCTTTCAAAAATAAACATTAAATGGGGCACCTGGGTGGCTTAGTTGGTTAAGCATCCGACTTTCGCTTAGAGGTCATGATCTCGCAGTTCGTGGGTTCGAGCCCCGCGTCGGGCTCTGTGCTGACTGCCAGCTCAGAGCCTGGAGCCTGTTTCAGAGTCTGTGTCTCCCTCTCTCTCTGACCCTCCCCAGCTCACGCTGTCTCTCTCTCTGTCTCCAAGAAATAAATAAAATCATTTTTTTTTTTAAATTAAATAAACAATAAAAGAATTTTTTTTTAACAAAAAGAGAGTTCGGGTAGTATCCAGTGTCATTCTGAACTTTCTCTGTTCAAAATAGCAAACAAATAAAGATATTCTTGGTTTGTTTAGTGAGTTGATTCTTGGTACTCCATGAAGGAGAATTTCAAAGTGAAATTTACCGTTAAGAAATGCTACTTATATCCTGCTTGAATTCTTGTAAACAATGTAAAACATCTTTAATAAAACCAAGCACAGTTTAGAAAAACAAAGAATCTAAAAATAATACAGACCTCAAGTTGTCTCAGATAAGCATAAATATCTTTCACATATTCACTACAAAGGTTTGGATCAGCTCCATCATCTGCATCCACATCATTCACTGCAAGTATTACATCAGAGAAAGCCTGACACAGATATTCTTCTGCAGGGGCACATCCAGATGTTTCCATTGGGCTTGGAGACGGAGTATCAACCTTGAAACAGAGAAATCTTTTGAAATAATAGCAAAGAACAGCATACCATCTGGAAACAAAAGGCCAATTATTGGTACCAATAGACCAACTGCTACACAGACATATAATTCTCAAGTCATTTCCTTAAAGAAAAATTAGTTTCTTTTCAAATGTATTCAATTTCTCCTTAGGACATGATTAATACAAAAGTAAAATGCCCAAAGAGAATGAACCAATTAGAAGTCAGCAGAACCTCAACACTAATGGGTAAAACGAGAAAAAGCAAACAAAATCTCATTCTAGACTTTCTTCCAGAGTAAAGAAGTAAATAACCAATCTGTTTATATGTGTCATGTGAAGTCATTCCAAATGAATGACAGTCTTTTGTCTTCATTTCAAAACATGGATCGGTTCTCACTGCCCAGGACAACTCAACTTCTGTCTTTACTACTAAGGATTCACCGAATTCATTCGTTATCATTAACCATTTCCTTCAAGCTCCAGTTTCCCCTTTGTTCAAACAATTCATTGATCATGTTCTTCTAGTCAAGCACTGTGCAAGGCAGAGTCTTTACAGTGTCTTCAAAGGGCTTTGAGTTTAGAAGAGAGAAGTAAATAAAATGAGGACACAATCTAGGAATAAGGGTGGGGAAAGTTAGGGAAGGTTTCAGGAGTTGATGCTTGAGCTGTTTTGAAGGACGAAAAGATTACTAGCTTAAAAAGTTATTTAAAAAGGGTGGCCTTGGGGCGCCTGGGTGGCTTAGTCGGTTAAGCGTCCGACTTTCGCTTAGGTCATGATCTCGCGGTTCATGGGTTCAAGCCCTGCATCGGGCTCTGTGCTGACTGCCAGCTCAGAGCCTGGGCCTGTTTCAGTCTGTGACTCCCTCTCTCTCTCTGACCCTCCCCTGCTCACGCTGTCTCTCTCTCTCCTAGAAATAAA
Organism: Proteles cristata cristata; assembly: GCA_017311185.1. NCBI lineage: Eukaryota > Metazoa > Chordata > Mammalia > Carnivora > Hyaenidae > Proteles > Proteles cristata. Next base: position 490,751 of record JAESUZ010005390.1, read on the forward strand.
TAAAACATTTAAAAAAAAAAAAAAAAAAAGGGGTGGCCTTTTGGGGCGCCTGGGTGGTTTAGTCGGCTAAGCGTCCGACTTTCGCTTGGGTCATGATCTCGCGGTTCGTGGGTTCGAGCCCCGCGTCGGGCTCTATGCTGACTGCCGGCTCGGAGCCTGGAGCCTATTTCGGAGTCTGTGTCTCCCTCGCTCTCTGCCCCTCCCCCACTAATGCTGTCTCTCTCCCGTCTCTCAAAAATGAATAAACGTTAAAAAAGCAAAGACCATCAGTATGGGAATTTCAAGGAAATTTCAGAGTTTGGTATGACCAATTAAAGACTGTACATGCTATAGGTTTCATGTGTTGTGTACAGAATGTTAATACTAAAGCAACAGCCTCAAATCTCCCACCCTTAGATATAAGCTAGGCCGAATGACTTTTACAGATCATCTTCTCAACTGGTTTTAACTACTTTGTTATTTATTTACTTATTTTTATTTATTTAATTTAGGAGAGTGAGAGCTCGAGTTGTGGAGGGGCAGAAGGAGAATCTTAAGCAGGTTCCATGCCCAGGCTGGAGTTTGGGCTTAATCCCACCACCCTGGCAAATTCCAGGTCCTGAGCAGAAATCAAGAGCTGGAAATCAAGAGTGGGCTGCTCAAATGACTGAGCTACCCAGAGGCACCTACTTTTTGTTTTTCAATTTAAAGATGCCCTTGTAGGGGCACCTGGGTGGCTCAGATGGCTTTGCACTGACAGTGCAGAGCATGCTTAGGATCTGCGGTCTCTCCCTCTCTCTCTCAAAATAAACAAACTGAAAAAAAAAAGTATTCTTATAATATTAGAGCTTCATTAAATGCAGTTCATTGTAATTTCAGCAAAGCAGCCCCTTCTAGGTGCTTGCTTGCTTCTCCTTCACAGGAGAGGATATATTTACATAACTGTTGTTTAATTAAGTTCTTAGTTTTAGTTTTTGAGGCTAAATGTTAACTCATCTACGCTCAGAAAAGCTACATATTCTTTCTGCTTTCACTTTTATATATTCCAGTGTTACAGGTTTATTAATTATTCAGTGGCCACATTAGGGAGAAAAAGGATTCAAGATCATCTGTATCAGTCAATAAATTCTGCTCAGATGGTTTGTACCAAAGACAGCAAAATCTTTGATTCACAGAGCTATGATAACTCAATACCATTAAAAAGAGGGGGAGGGGCTCCTGGGCAGTTCAGAGTCTCTTAAGCTTCTGAGGACTCTTGATTTTGGCCCAGGTCATGATCTCATGGTTTGAGCGTTCAAGCCCAACACTGGGCTCCATTGAAAGCACAGAGCCTGTTTCGGATTCTCTCTTTCAAATAAACTTAAAAAAAAATGAAAATAAAGGGTAAGGGGAGGCAGTATCACAAAATGATTAAGAGCCTAGGCTCTGAAGTTAGATTTCCTGGGTTTAAATCCGAATGTGCCACTGATTACATGTGTGACTCTAGAAAAATTACTTCTTTATACTTCACTAAGCCATTATCTAAAAGGCAGAGGTAGTAATACAAGTAAGAGAGTCCATATAAAGACTGGGTGAGTTATGGGATGCCTGGATGCCTCAGTTGGCTAGGCGGCTAACTTTGGCTCAGGTCATAATTTTGGGGTTTGTGGGTTTCAGTCCCGCATGGGGCTCTGTGCGGACAGCACAGAGCCCAGGGCCTGCTTTTGGATTCTGTGTCTCCCTCTCTCTCTGCCTCTCACCTGCTCACAACTCTCTTTCTCTCAAAAATAAATATTAAAAAAAATTTAAAGATTCGGGAAGTTAAATGTACTTGAAGTGCAGAGACTACTTCCTGCTAAGAACTTTATAAATGCTACTATTATTACTATTTGTTCAAATTCTGATTCCATGTGTTATAAAATGAGGGGAAAGAAACAACCAAACCTGGAGGAAAACAAAGTAAGTTTACCAAAATAGGCTCCGGAGAAAGTTTTTCTTCTTTAACTGGCTCATGTTCTGGCTCTGGTTCTGGCACAGGTACAGACACAGGCTCAGGTGCTTTGTCCAGAGGTTTTGGTATTTTTTTAGCAATAACTTTGCCAGGAGCCAAAGTTTTTGCTTCCTGTGGATGAAAGAAAATGGTAAGTTTCTGCATCGAGGGTCACAGCTGTAAGGTGGGCTCTTAGAAGATGGATGGGGAAGAGATAGCTACCTTTTTCAGAGGCAATTTGGCCTGTGGCTGTTCACTGACTTTGTTACCAATGTCTCCGAGGGCTGTTCTTGGCCTCAGTCCCGGCTTGGAGGCTGCAGCAGTGGCCAGAGGCACGCGCTTTGCGCCTGCCGTACTGATCTTTCCCTTGTTTTCAACATTAACTTTCGTGTTCTGAAAGAAGCAAGACCACTTTGAGAGCTGGCCCAATCAGGTCGGGGTAAGTCAAGGGTCAATTAAGGTGGGGGAAGAGAGAGGCTCTCAGGACAAACGTTGGCTGTAAAAAAAAAAAAAAAAAAAAAAAAAAGGGGGTTCCTAAAGGAAAGCGGGGTTCCAGGATCTACCCATGGTTGTAACATGTCAATTTCCTCCCAGAACGTCTTCACTCACCTAAAAGAGGGGTTGTCGGTTTAGTCCCGGCCGACCCTAAAATACCACGAATTTACATTTGAGAGGAAATAAAAAAGCCTACAATTGCAGGCATTTTCTCTCCGGGAGGGGGGTTACGCGGTGGGTGAGAGCTGCCTCGGGGACCTTCTATCACATTTTAAAAGAGGTTTCCGGTGAACCTTTCACCACCCTCCCCTCTCGCGCTAAACATTCATCCAAGGCCGGCTCAGTTCCCTTCCTCTCTCCGTAGGTCCCCCACCCTCCCCCACCGTACCAGGGGACCACCGATCCCCCCACCCCCCATCCTCCTCCCCAAATCGCTGCCCCGGTCCGCCCGAGGGGCCCCGGCAGGCGACAGAGGATGCGAGGACACGCAGCGAGCGAGGAAAGCCGCGTTTGTTCATTGTCCGCAGCAGCTCACCCTGGTGACCCGGAGCGCCATGGCTTCCTCTTCACCAGGCAGCAGCTCAACGGGGAGAAGCAGAGCACGGGAGACACCGACGAGCCGAGGACCTGAACCCACCGCACACCAACAGCCGTTCCTCCGCAGCACGCCGGGAGGAGCGGTGGCCAGCCTCAGGTTTAAACCCCGCACTGCTCTCTCCTTATTGGTCTGTTCGTGGCACTCGCTCCCTTCCCATTGGCGGCTGCCTGTTCCTCCGAGAATGCGTTTCCTGGGCGATCCCGCGGAGACGTTCGAGAGGGGGCGGGGCGAGGCCTTGGCTCTCTGGCAGCTGTGCTGCCACCTGGAGAGGCGAGCCGGCTGTGCGCCGCCGACCTGGCTTGTTGGCCGCGGGAGCTCGCCTGGAGAATGGCTGGGGGGGGGGGGGGGTGTGCTGTGAAAAGTGACAGTTTGAGCCAGCGGCCTTGGATAAATGAAAAGTGAGAGGCCGTTATGGCTCTAGTCTCGCTTATCGTTATACATACACTTTCCTCTTCTGCGGTGGACTGTAACAGGAAAGGCTTAAAAATACATTTTCATTTGATTTGAGTATCTTTCATTTGCTTTCATTCCTAGGGCAGAGGAACTGAGGCCCAGAGAGGGTTTGGGTGTCTTTCCCGGGATCACAAAATGAGTTACATGGGAACGAAACTTCGGTTATTTTTTGGAACCCTGATGTTTCCACAGCACTAATTGTCTCTTAAGAATAATGTGTAGCTTCTTAATCTGCCAGATTACTTTAATCCAATTGTTTACCAAAGCCAATCTTTTGTTTTAGCTTTTTATTTGAAAATAATTTCAAATTTAGGAAAGTTGCAAACAAAACATACATCTACCTTTTGCCCAGATTCAAGTATCCTTAACATATTACCTCCTTTGCTTTATCATGTATTTTTCTGTCTTTCTATATATAGCTCTATGTCTCACTGTATATAAAAAATTTCTTCCTGGGGCGCCTGGGTGGCTTAGTCGGTTAAGCGTCCGACTTTCGCTTAGGTCATGATCCGGCGGTTTGTGGGTTCGAGCCCCGCATCTGGCTCTGTGCTGACTACCAGCTCAGAGCCTGGAGCCTATTTAAGTCTGTGACTCCCTCTCTCTCTGACCCTCCCCTGCTCACGCTGTCTCTCTCTCTCTCTCCTAGAAATAAAACATTAAAAAAAATTTAAAAAAAATTCTTACTGGGGCACTTGGGGGCTTACCTGGTTAAGCCTCCAACTCTTGATTTAGGCTCAGGTCATGATCTTAGGGTTTGAGTCAGTGCAGAGCCTACTTGGGATTCCCTCTTCCTCTCTCTGCCCCTCTCCTGCTTGTACTCTCAAAATTAACAAATAAACTCTATTAGGGTAAGTTATACATACTTACCACCCTTTATCCCTTAATTCTTTGGTGTGTATTTTCTTTTTTTTTTTTTTATGTTTTTATTTATTTCTAGGAGAGAGAGACAGCGTGAACAGGGAGGGTCAGAGAGAGGGAGTCACAGACTGAAACAGCTCCAGGCTCTGAGCTGCAGTCAGCACAGAGCTCACGCGGGCTCAGACCCACTGAGATCATGACCCGAGCGAGTCGGATGCTTAACCGACTAAGCCACCCAGGCGCCCCTTTGGTGTGTATTTTCTAAGGAAAAAGGATATTCTCCTACATAACCACAATACGGTTATCAATTTCATAGGGATACTTTTTAAAAATGTTTATTTTTAGAGAGAGAGCACACACGTGCATGCACATGAGCAGGGGAGGGGCAAGAGAGAGAGAAAGAGAGAATCCCAAGCAGGCTCTGAGCTATCAGTGAACTCAGTGTTCTCTCCTCTGGCCAAGTTGATAGGGCTGACTACATACTAGGCCTCGTTCTAAGTGCTAGGCATATATATCTGAACAAAACAGAGAAGATCCTCGTTCTCATAAACCTTATATACCAGTAGGAGAGAGAGAGAGAGACAAAACACGTAAACAAGTAAAGTGAAAAAAGAAAAGTCAGATACTACTAAGTGCTAGGCAGAGAATGAAAAGAAAGTGATATAAATAGAATAATTTGGTAGCTACCTAGGACTTGGGAGTTAGGGATGATCTGAGAAGGTGACATAATTCATAGGTTAAGCTGAGGTTTAAATAACAAGAAGGAAAACATTCCAGATAGAGAAAATAGCCTGTAAATATGAGGGATAGCAATGAATTTGTCATATTCAGAAAAGCATATGGCTTGAGTATGGGGGAGAGAGTGAAAATGAGATTGAAGAAATTAGAAAGAATAAAATTACACAAGCCCTTGTAAACCAAAGTAAAGATTCTGGGCTATGTAAATGCAGTGGAAGCTTTTGGAGAGTTTCAAGCCAAAGTGTGGCATAATCCATCTTTAAAAAAGTTTACCTTAGTTACTCTGGAGAGAATGTATATAGGTGGGGAGGAGGAGGAAGAAGCAGGAGGAAGGAAAAATAACAGCAAGAGGAGCCATTAAGAGACTAATGTAGAAGCCCAGTTGGTTGGACTTCTGATTTTGGCTTAGGTCATGATCTCAGAGCTTGAGAGTTTGAGCTCCGTGTAGGGCTGTGTGCTGACATCTCAGAGCCTGGAGCCTGTTTTGGATTCTGTGTCTCCCTCTCTTTCTGACCTTACCCCACCTACATTCTGTCTTTCTCTCTCTCTCAAAAAAAATTTTTTTTAAATCTATTTAAAAAAAAGAGAGAGAGACTATCCTAGGAGGCTAGGCAAAAAACGATGGCTTGGATGGTAGCGCTGGACAGATAGGAATGGGTTCTGGATATATTTGGAGGTAGATTTGCTGGGTCTTGATGACTTACATATACTTGGGAGTGAAAGAAAATGGAATCAAGGGTAACTCCCAGGGGCACCTGGTTGGTTCAGTCATGTAAGCATGTGACTCTTGATTTTGGGATTGTGAGTTCGAGCCCCACGTTGGATGTAGTGATTACTTAAATGAATAAAACTTTAAATAATAATAATAATAATAATAATTAGTAAAGTATAACTCCCAGGTTTTGACCTGAGTAACTGAAACAGAAAGACTAAGAAATGAGCAGCTTTTAGTGGGTAGCCGGTTGTAGGTAGGAGATCAAGAATTCTGCTACATTTGATATGCTTAAAGGTATGGGGGAGGAGAGGTCCACTAGGCAGAGCCCAGGGCGGGGAGCTTAAGTCTTCTTTGGCTGTAGATGGTATTTAAATCCTGACATAGAGGAGGTTGTCCAGAGAAGGAATGTAAAGAAGCCTAGATGCCAAGAGCAAGCCCTGGAGTGCTCCATGTTTAAGGATTGAACCAAATGCGAGTAAGTCCGTTAAGAAAATTAGGCAATAAGATCAGAGAGGTTGGAGACCAGTGGTGTCTCAGAAAACATAAGGCAAGAGTTCACTGAGGGAATATTGGTGTAACATGACAGACTGAATATACATAGTCTCTGTTTCTCCCTGAAGACAGTAAAATGCATAACTCTCAAGGATGGATGACGAGACAATAATGCCAACATTTTTTTTTTTAATTTTTTTTTTTAATGTTTTATTTATTTCCAGGAGAGAGAGAGAGAGACAGCGTGAGCAGGGGAGGGTCAGAGAGAGAGGGAGTCACAGACTGAAACAGGCTCCAGGCTCTGAGCTGGCAGTCAGCACAGAGCCCGACGCGGGGCTCGAACCCACGAACCGCGAGATCATGACCCGAGCGAAAGTCGGACGCTTAACCAACTACGCCACCCGGGCGCCCCAATAATGCCAACATTTTGGAAGCAGGAAAGCAAATCAAAAAGTGGTAACGGAAGTACCAGACAGCCCAAGAAAGTTGAAATCAAAGCTAGCGGTGGAAAACCAAGAAGCAAACTTAGGGGCATCTGGGTGGCTAGGTCGGTTAAGCATCTGACTTCGGCTCAGGTCATGATCTCGCAGCTCGTGGGTTTGAGCCCCGCATCAGGCGCTGTGCTGGCTGCCAGCTCAGAGCCTGGGGCCTGTTTCAGATTCTGTGTCTCCCTCTCTCTCTGACCCTCCCCTACTCTCTCTCTCTCACAAATTTTTTTTTTAAAAAAAAAAGCAAACTTAATCTTGCTATAGACTCCAACAGGTTTCAGGAATGGGAAGTACCAGGAGCCTATAAAAGTGGTGGTGTAGGTGGAGCTGAAAACAGAATTAGTTGATTTCCTCCTACACATCTGAGTGCAGCGAGAGCACAGCCTCTTTCTGGTCCCAGCTGATGACTGGAAGTTTATGTTTGGAGGGGCAGAATTAAAGGAACTCTGGATTCAGATGCCAGGCAAGTTGAGGGAGGATGAAGTAAAATTCTTCGCACCAAATGGTGAGACCTCCAGTTCCTATCTTCCACTCAGTCCCCTAAATGCAGGTAGCTGAACTTATACCCTCCAAAATGAGATAAGGCCTTGCTTTTCTGGGGAATGGACCTGCCCAAGAGAAAAGAAATGTCTCAAAAATACTGATGGTTAGGATGCCCAAAGAAATGGCTGGGTCACCCTGAAAGGGATGCTCATTACTTGACACGCTTACACACTGACATAGAGCTTCTAATCAATTTTAGTGTCTTAACTATTAATATCCAGGGACACCTGAGTGGCTCAGTCAGTTAAGCATTGAGCTTTGGCTCAGATCATTATCTCACAGTTTGTGAGTTTGAGCCCTTCATCATCCCACTCACACACGTGCTGGTGTGCTCTTTCTTTCTCAAAAATTAATAAACAGTTAAAAAAACAAACAAACTGGGGCACCTGGGTGGCTTAGTCGGTTAAGCATCCAACTTTCGCTTGGGTCATGATCTTGCAGTTCGTGGGTTGGAGCCCCGCATTGGGCTCTGTGCTGACTGCCAGCTCAGAGCCTGGAGCCTGTTTCAGTCTGTGACTCCCTCTCTCTCTGACCCTCCCCTGCTCACGCTGTCTCTCTCTCTCTCTCTAGAAATAAATAAAAATATTAAAAAAAAAAAAAGGGTCCGACTTCAGCTCAGGTCATGATATCACAGCTCTTGGGTTCAAGCCCTGTGTTGGGCTCTGTGCTGATGGCTCAGAACCTGGAGCCTGCTTCTGCTTCTGTGTCTTCCTCTCTGTGTCTCTCCCCTGCTTGCACTCTGTCTCTCTCTTTCTCTCTCAAAAATAAACACTGAAAATTTTTTAAAAAATAAACAAACAGGGGAGCCTGGGTAGCTCAGTATGTTGAGCATCCAACTTTGGCTCAGGTAGTTATCTCACAGTTTGTGGGTGTGAGCCCCATGTTGGGCTCTGTGCTGATAACTAGCTCAGAGCCTGGAACCTGTCTTCGGATTTTGTCTCTCCCTCTCTCTCTGTCCCTCCCCTGCTCACACTGTATCTCTCAAAAAAATAAACTAAAAAAACATTAAAAAATATGACAGCAAAAATTAAAAAAGCAATTGGTTTGAAAGAAAAAGTCACAGAAATTTCCCAAAAAAAAAAAAAAAGAATAAAAAGACAGATGGATGGACTATAGAAAAGATAAGAAAAGTAGAGGATCATTCTACAAGGTCTAATGGACAACAATTATTAGAGTAAGAAAAATAAACCGGAGAAAATTCAGAGAGGACACTATTAAATAAACATTACAAGAAAACTTCCCAGGACCAAAGAACGTGAGTTTCATAAATTCAAATCTGAGCACTCTGCAAAATAAATGTACTAAAGACTGATTCCATGACACGCTGTGCTGGCATATAACATTAAGAATAAAGGGAAGAACATAAAAGGAAACAAAATCAAATACCATATACAAAGTGGTCCAGGATTAGAATGGAATTAGAGGTTTTTTGGTTTTTTTTTCTTTTATTTTTTTATTTTTATTTATTTTTTATTTTTTTAATTTTTTTTTAATTTTTTTTTACAAATAGTTTATTGTCAAATTAGTTTCTACATAACACCCAGTGCTCATCCCCACAAGTGTCCTCCTCCATGCCCACCCCTCCTCCCCCCCACATCCACCAGTCCTCAGTTTTTGTCAGCATTCAAGAGTCTCTCATGGTTTGCCTCTCCCCCTTTCCCCCACCATTTCTGCCCTTCTTCTCCCCCTTGGTCCTCTGTTAAGCTCCTCCTAATCGTCCTATACGTGCACACATATGATATTTGTCTTTCTCTGCCTGACTTATTTCGCTCAGCATAACACCCTCAAGGTCCATCCATGTTGCTACACATGGCCAGATTTCATTGTTTCTCATTGCCATGTAGTATTCCATGGTATAGATAAACCACATCTTCTGATCCATTCATCTGTTGATGGACACTTAGGCTCTTTCCATGTTTTAGCTATTGTGGAGAGTGCTGCTCTGAACATTGGGGTACATGTGCTCCCATGCATCAGCATTTCTGTATCCCTTGGGTAAGTTCCTAGCAGTGCTATTGCTGGGTCATAGGGGAGTTCTATTGTTAGTTTCCTGAGGAACCTCCACACTGCTTTCCAGAGGGGCTGTACCAGTTTACATTCCCACCAACAGTGTAGGAGGGTGCCCGTTTCTCCACATCCTCGCCAGCATCCAGAGTTCTCTGATTGGCTCATTTTAGCCACTCTGACTGGCGTGAGGTGGTATCTCAGTGTGGTTTTGATTTGTATTTCCCTGATGAGGAGCGATGCTGAGCATCATTTCATGTGTCTGTTGGCCATCTGGATGTCTAGAGGTTTTTTTTTTAATGTTTATTCATTTTTGAGAGACAGAGCGCGAGTTGGGGAGGGGCAGAGAGAGAGGGAGACAGAATCTGAAGCAGACTCCAGGCCCGAACTCACGAACCATGAGATCATGACCTAAGCTGAAGTCAGATATTTAGCTGACTGAGCCACTCAGGCACTCCTGGAATTAGACTTTCAACAGCAATGTTAAAAGCTAGAAGATTCTGAGGGAAAATGATTTTCGATTTATAATTTCTGTATTCAGCCAAACCATCAAACAATCTAAAGGTAGAATAAAGGCATTTTCAGATTTACAACAGCTAAAAAATTATCTCCCAGGGATGTGTGCATGGCTCAGTCAGTTAACCGTCTGACTCTTGATTTCTGCTCAGGTCATTATCAGAGTGTGAAGCATGCCTGGGATTCTCTTTCTCTCTCTCTCTCCCTCTCTCTCTCTCTCTCACAATAAATAAACAATAAAGAAACAAATATAAGTAAATTCATAAACACATATATATCTCCCATGTACCCTTTCTTAGGAAATTATTGGAGTGCATAGTCTTCCAAAACAAGGATGAAAATTTTAAAAGTTAGATGTGGGATCTAAAGTGCAGTATTTCTAACACAGCAGAAAGGCTAACAAAAATCCCAAGAATTAGATCATGCCAGGTTGGCTCTTTCCAGTAGGCCTAGAGATCAATTAGGGCACAGTGGAGTAGAACAAGAACAGTGGGCTCTAAATGGGACATCTCCAAGCAAAAAAGATGAAACTGATTTATTACTTGATGTATTTGAATGTACTGAGCAGAGATTTACACTTTTGGTAGAGCTGGGGATAGATTAGTGATAACTGCAGAAGAAAACTAGGCAAATGGAAATAAACAAGGCAGTATTAAATCTGGAACAAACTTGGGACACCTGGGTGGCTCAGTCGGTTAAGTGTCCAACTTTAGCTCAGGTCATGATCTCACAGTTTGTGGGTTCGAGGCCCACATCAGGCTCTGTGTTGAACGCTTGCTAGGAGCCTGGGGCCTGCTTCAGATTCTGTGTCTCCTCTCTCTGCCCCTCCCCTGCTCATGCTCTGTTTCACTCTGTCTCTCAAAAATAAATAAATGTAAAAATAAATAAATAAATCTGGAACAAACTAAATGTCATTAAAAGATGGATATGTAATCATAATATGGTAGGCACTATGGTAAATCATATGCTCACAATAATGGGAACACTGAATACTGACTTAACCAAAAATTATCATTCAACTATTTGGGATGGTCAGGAAAGAGAGAGGGATATGTATGAGTGTGCACGTATGGTGGTAATGTTATACAAGAGTTAAACCTTCATCTTCCATTGAAAGGAGCTAGTGGGTAATTTTTAAAACTGTGTATCCCCAAAATAGCAGTGTAAGGACATTATGATTATGACTGTAAATGACAAATTGTACAGGTTAAGACGAAAAAATGGTTCCTGGGGCACCTGGGTGGCTCAGTTGGGTAAGCGGCTGGCTCTCAGTTTCAGCTCAGGTCATCATCTCATGGTTTGTGAGTTAGAGCCCCAAGTCGGGTTCCAAGCTGACTGTGCAGAACATGGGTTTCTTTCTCTCTCTCTTTGTCTCTGCCCCTCCCCCACTCATGCACACATGCTCTCTCTCAAAATAAATAGATAAACTTTAAAAAAATAAGAAAATGGTTCCTTTCAGAGAGCAGGAATGGGGGACAAGGGTATGCAGGTTTTGTTATAAATTTTATTCAAAACATTTTTTTAACGTTTTTAAAAGTTATTTATTTTGAGAGCAAGTGTGCATGCAAGCAGGGGAGGGGGAGAGAGAGAGGCAGATGCAGAATCGCAAGCAGGTTCCGAGCTGTCAACACAGAGCCTAACTCTGGGCTCGATCCAATGAATCATGAGATCATGACCTTAGCAGAGATCAAGAGTGGGACACTTAATTGACTGAGCTGCACAGGCGCCCCTGGTATAAATTTTAAAGAACAATTTGACTTTTTTTTTTATTTTTTAATCTTTTTAAAATTATTATTATTATTTTTTACAAATAGTTTATTGTCAAATTGGTTTCCATATAACACCCAGTGCTCACCCCCACAAGTCCCCTCCTCCATGCCCATCTCCTCCCCCCCCCCGACTTTTAAAACCATACATAAATGTAACTGAAATAAGAGTAAGTTAAAGACAGGGAGTGGTTATGTTGACTGAAAATCAGGGATATTTGCACTAAGATGGAGATGGAAATAGGAGTGAGAAGGGAGACTGAGGACAGATATAAACATCATGAAGTAACTTCTTCAGTGGGACACTGACTGTCCCATTGGTAGAGCTAGTGTATACTTAGCAAACTCTTAGAGTGTCCCTTGAACTGCTGATAGCAGTTTTGCCTTTTTTTTTTTTTAAAGGTTTTGGATGCTACATGTCACAACAGTTAAGAAGGTTATATAATAAAAAAGAGTAAGTATTCCTCCCCAGAGGAAAATGTATTAAAAGATTCTTGGGTATCCTTTAAAAATATTCTGTGCATGGGGCGCCTGGGTGGCTTAGTCGGTTAAGCGTCCGACTTTCGCTTAGGTCATGATCTCGCGGTTCGTGGGTTCGAGCCCCGCGTCGGGCTCTGTGCTGACTGCCAGCTCGGAGCCTGGAGCCTGTTTCAGTCTGTGACTCCGTCTCTCTCTGACCCTCCCCTGCTCACGCTGTCTCTCTCTCTCTCCTAAAAAAAAAAAATAAAACATTAAAAAAAAAATTCTGTGCACATATGTGTACAAATATTTTATTTTAATAAAAAACTTTTATTTATTTGAGAGGGGAGCAGGGGGCGAAGGGTCAGAGAAAGAATCCCAAGTAGCATACAGTAGGATGCAGGGCCTGATCCCATGAACCATGAGATCATGACCTAAGCGGAGATCAGGAGTCTGACTCTTAATTGACTGAGCCACCCAGGCGCTCCAAGAGTATAAAAAAAAATTTTAATGTTTTATTTATTTCTGAGAGAGAGAGAGAGTGAGCAGGGGAGGGTCAGAGAAAGAGGGAGACACAGAATCTGAAGCATCCTCCAGGCTCTGAGCTAGCTGTCAGCACAGAGCCCAGCTCGGGGCTCAAACCAAGGAACCATGAAATCATGACCTGAGCTGAAGTCAGATGCTCAACCGACTGAGCCATCCAGGTGCCCATAGAGTATAAAGATTTTTAAAGAACCTTTAAGGGGCTCCTGGGTGGCTCAGTGGGTTGAACATCTGACTTTTTTTGTTTTGTTTTATCCATAAGAGTATTTAATATAATTTGTCTACAACATGAACTGCTGCAAAATGCAAATATGAATAATGGTTGTACTTACTGCTCTACTTTTTGAAAAATTCTCAGACAACTCAGTTTGAGAATAGAAGCGCCTATCTCTATGGAGGCTGTATTGTAATTATTCTCTGCAGAGGTTAATTGACTGTAGTAATCCTGGAAGTAGTCAAACAGTTCAATCTTCTTGGCTAAGGCATCCTAGCATTTAACAAATTCCTGACACATACCTAGAAAAACATGGGGATCTGAATCCTTTTAGGCTTTTAAAGAGAGACAGATTGATTCTCTTTCTAAAGTTACATCCTGTTCACCAAGACAAAGCAAGATCGTTGACATTAGTTCTTCCAGGGCTTATGCCTCTGACTTGAGAAAAGAATGGCTCTCTCAGTGTAACAGATCTTCCGACTTTTGATCTCAGCTCAGGTCATGATGCCATGGTTCGTGACTTTGAGCCTCACATCGGACTCTGTGTTGGCAGCAAGGACCCTGCTTGGGATCCTCTCTCTCCCCCTTTCTTGGCCCTTCCCTTGCTCACTTGTTCTTTCTCTCAAAATAAATAAGTTTAAAAAAATAAATAAATAAAAGAACCTTTAAATCCTTTCCCCCTTAAAGTATGAATAAACCAAGCTTGTTCAACCAATAAGTATTTTTTTTTTAGTTTTAACTGTTTCATACACTGATCCTAGAGATACCTGCCTTTAAGGTGCACATTCCTGAAGATGTGAAGATAAATTATTACAATATGATTGTATTAGATTGGGTTTCCTTCCCCCATCAGCCTCTTATTTTCTTCCCTTTTGCATCTGCATGGGTGGGAGGGACTTCAGCAGAAGAGGCCAGGAGTGCATTAGCATCAAAATTCTATTATAAGCATCAAAATTCTATTATAAGGGGGGCACCTGGGTGGCTCAGTCAGTTAAGTCCAACTTCGGCTCAGGTCATGATCTCGCGGTTTGAGTTTGAGCCCCGCTTCAGGCTCTGTGCTGACAGCTAGCTCAGAGTCTGGAGCCTGCTTCAGATTCTGTGTCTGCCTTTCTCTCTGCCCCTCCCCTGCTCGTGCTCTGTCTCTCACTGTCAATAATAAATAAATGTTAAAAATTTTTAAAATAAATTTAAAAATTCTATTATAAGGACCTTTTGTTGCCGGTGATAAGCATCCAACTGCAATAGGTTTAAAAAACAAAGAAAAATGACTGGCTCTCAAAAGAGAAAAGTCCAGGGAGTACTTAGCTTCAGGCATGGTTGATTCCAGGTCTCTAGCAAAGACGGATGCCTCCCTGTATCTTGTCGTGCTATCCACTCTTTCAACTTTAAGAATCTTTGAATCTTACATAAAAGAACAAATAACAGAATACTGTACTGAGAGAGCAAGAAGCTTCAAGATACCTCTTCTTAGACTGCCCTCCCCGCCAAACCCCGCCAGTTGCGTGTCTGTATATGGTCATGAGGAACATGCAAATTGGTTTACAGAGGTAAGAGTGTAAAAGAACTGGTACATGGAAAAAAAATATGGTACGTGAGAATGTAGTGAAAAATCATTTATGTTATATTTAGGATGTGGTCTATATGTATTCAAATTTTTCTTGAACTGGCTTTCATGCAGAACACTTCTCAGTGTGGAGGCTCTTTTTGTTGTGATTAATCATAGCATCAGCATCATAATAAGGGAACTTGCTTGTTTTTGTTGCGGTGGTGGTTTTTGTTTTGTTTTCAGACACTGGTCTGGGAATAAGTTATGTCCCCTGAGGTGAAGTATATCACAACTAAACATCTTAGTCATTTTATTTTATTATTTTTTTAATGTGTATTTATTTTGAAATAGAGAGAGAGAGAGAGAGAGAGAGAGAGAGAATGTGCTTGAGCAGGGGAGGGGCAGAGAGAGAGGGCCAATCCCAAGCAAACTCCACACTGTCAGCACAGAGCCCAGTGCCTTGAGGCTTGAACCCATGAACTATGAGGTCATGACTTGATCTGAAATCAAGTCAGACCCTCAACCGATTGAGCCACCCGTGTGCCCCTATCCCACTTATTTTAAAGTTTCTGTTTTTTGGGGTGCCTAGGTGGTTCAGTTGGTTGAGTGTCCTACTCTTGCTTTCAGCTCAGGTCACAATCTCACAGTTGGTGGGTTTGAGCCCCGCATCCAGCTCTGTGCTGACGGCTCAGAGCCTGGAGCCTGCTTCAGATTCTTTCTCCCTCTCTCTCTCTGCCTCTCCCCTGCTTGAGCTCTGTCTTTGGCCCTCTCAAAAATAAATAAACATGAGAAATATTAAAGTTTATGGCTTTTTTTTAGTAATCGCTATGCCCAACATGGGGCTCAAATCCACGACCCTGAGATCAGGGGTCACACACTCCTCCAGTGAGTCAGCCAGATGCCTCCAAAGAATAATTTTAGTCCTTGTGTGACTTTAATTACTGTGCTGAGTTAAGTGATGCCAGGAAGGCTGAGGCAGATAAAAGGGGATGAAAAAGAGAAAGGGCAAAAGAGGTGTGATGGAGAACGAGAGAGGGCCTATGCTAGTCCTGGAGACTGAATTCAGTCAAGCTTCTCCTCTCCAGTCCACTGCCCGTGTGATCTGACTTACTCTGCACAGTAGTCACTCTTTGTGAAGTGAGTAGTCTATCAGGCTGTGGAGCCTGAGGCTCTGAGACTGCTGTTAAGTAACATGGAGGACAGTCCAGAACAGAAGTTTTACAGCACAAGTTAGGTCTTGTGATGGTGCTCTCCAATCAGCTGTTTGGTGGAGTCATAGGTGGGAGTAGATAAAGGTGCCACTGATCCTGCAAGAACTCTGTGATGCTCTTGAGGAAGCTGAAGCTTGGAGTTTAAGCCGGTTTGTCTTGTGGCCAGGAGGAGGACAGGTCAAGCTCAAAATCATCGCGAATTCCACTGATTTTTCCTGACTATTAACAATGTATGCTCTCTCCTTCATAGAGGTTTTTCTAATCACCCAGGAGAGTTTTCTTCCTCTTCTGAACTCTTGAGTGATGTTTCATCTTTCTCTCAATGTGTATCTCTTCATTCTCGTTCATACATATACATATACAAATGTATATGTATATATATCTATATAGCTATTTTAAAGTTTATTTATTTATTTTGAGAGAGAGAGAGAGCATGGACAGGAGAGGGACAGAGTGGGACAAAGACTCTCAAGCAGGCTCTGCACTGTCAGCAGAGCTCAAACTCACTAACTGAGAAATCATGACCTGAGCTGAGACCAAGAGTTGATGCTTAATCGACTAAGCCACCCAGCCACCCCATGTTAACTTATTTTTATATGCTCAGTAACCATTCCTTTCCTGTAAGGACAGAGGCCCTACCAGACCTCTTTGTGTCATCCACTTTGCTTTATACATATTAGGCCATTAATGCATCTTTCGTCTACACAGGTAGGTGCCTTTAACAAATTCCCGTACATTCATTGAGGACAATTGCCTCAAGGCGCCTGAGTGGCTCAGTTGATTAAGCGACCCATTTTGGCTCAGGTCATGATCTCACAGCTTGTGAGTTCAAGCCCTGCATTCATTGGGCTCTGTGCTGACCCCTCAGGAGCCTGCTTCAGATTCTGTGTCTCGGCCATCTCTGCCCTTCTCCCACCCCCTCACCCCATGCTGCTCACGATCGATGTTTTTTTCTCTCTCAAAAATAAACATTAAAAAAATTATGTAAAAATAGAACTGTTGCCTTTGGGCACCTGGGTGCCTCAGTAGGTCAAGTGTTCAACTCTTGATTTGGGCTCAGGTCATGATCTCAGGGTTCATGAGTTCAAGCCCTGTGTCAGGCTCTGTGCCGACAGTGTGGAGCCTGCTTCGGATCATCTCTCTCCCTCTCTCTATGCTCCTCCCCTGCCGGCATTCTCTCTTTCCCAAAGTAAATAAATAAACCTTAAAGAAAATAAAAAGCAAATAGAATTACTGCCTTAATTTCATAGGACTGAAAGAGATCATCTTATGTTCACTGGATTCTAACCCCATCATTTTACATCTGAGAACCAGTGACCAGCCCTTAGATTACAGCTGTAGTGATTCCTAGGCCAGTGTCCAGTCCACTGTATCCACGTGCAGCCTTTCAGATTAGGCATTCCTATCTTGCTTCTGTGGAAAATCAAAGTAACCCCAAATGGGACACTCCACTTGAAAAGTATGTACCACAGGGCGCCTAGTTGGCTCAGTCAGTTAAGCGTCTGACTTTGGCTCAGGTCATGATCTCGTGATTCGAGGTTTTGAGCCCCGCATCGGGCTCTGTGCTTACTGCTAGCTCAGAGCCTGGAGCCTGCTTCAAATTCTGTGTCTCCCTCTATCTCTGACCCTCCCCTGCTCACGCTGTCTCTCTCTCTCTCTCAGAAATAAATAAAACATTAAAAAAAAAGTATGTACCATATAGCTAATGTTTTTCACAGGGTTAGACAATTAACCTCCATACCTAAAGGTCTACAGTTAACTTGTAATATGGTATTGAAGCTCCCTCGATGCCCTGCTCTTTCAATCTAATCACAGGCCTACAAATTTCATATTCGAAAGCCATGATTTGCAAAACTAGAATTACTATTGGGTTTACACAGTTCACTTTGGTAGAATTAAGCTCCTTGCCATCTTATTTCCACCAGTTCTTTAGGTCTGTCAAATGCTATCTCCTTCAGCTAAAAGTAACCTCTCCAAAATCTGAACTTTGCCACTCCCTTATGGCATCAAATATCTCCAAATCTTGGATTACAGTTATTTTCATCTTACCTTCTCTTGCTGTAACAAGTATGTTGAAGGAAGTGTTTCTGACCGATTTTTTTTTTTTTACCTTAAATAGTAAACTTACAAATAAGAGGGAATGGACATGTCACATAGTCAGAGTCACCATCCTCTCTCTCTGGGGCTTGGGCAAAATCCCAGCTCTCCCCGAGATTACACAGTCACTCTCCCACACTGATCCTTTTGAGACCTATCAGCCTGATCAGTCCCTTCCTCATAGCCCTCCACAGGCTTTCCATGTGCTCACACCACCTGCCTGATTTGCTCTCACACTGGTTTTCCTGCTATTCTTCTAGCACATTAAGCACCTCCTGCCCCAGATGCCTTGCATCTGATGCTCAGTCTAGAAAAGTGGGTATTGATAGAATACAGTCTAGAATTCTACATACTGTTTGCCTCCTTACTTAACCTGGTTCTCAGGTCTTCTTCCACAGAGACTCTCTTTGGCCATTCTCCAGCGCCATGTTACTCTCTCTCTCCTTGTATTGTTCTTGAGCTGAGTGTCAGTCCTGAAGCCAGAGTGCCTGGTTTGAAAAGTTGACACTACCACTCATTAGGTGTATGATTTGTGGCAAGCCAAATTAACCTTTTTTTCAGCCTTAGTTTCCTCCTCAATAAAGTGGGATAATTATATATTTATTGCTTGGAACATTGCTCATCTGATACATTGCTTTTCTTGACTATCACAAACTATTTTTTCACATATTATTAGCCTGTCTCCTCCATTAGATAGTAAGCTCCATTAGGGCAGGGACTTTATTTCACTGATGACTTTATCCCTATAGCAGTGTCTTGGTAAAAAGAGCTCTCATAAATTTTTGTTGAGTATGAATACATTTACTAAATGTTTAAAAAACCATAAACCATTGAATTTTATTATTTTCTTAGATGGGGTTTCCCATAACTATATGAATATTGATATTGATGGAGCTGTGCACTGTACTTTGTTGCAGGGGGAAACCTCCTTGGTCTTTAAATTCAAGTAGAAAATTGCAATAAAGTGGAACAGTATGTACCTGAAAAAAATCTTCTCCACCATACTGTATTATTGAACTAGAACGGTTAAAGCAAACTTAATGTATGATAACACCAGAGTACTAGGAGAAAAAAAACGCAGGTGATTATGTAAATTGTTTATACAGTGCCTAGCATATAGTAGCTTCTAAATACTCACTAGCAAATTATAAGAACACTTACAAAAGTGCAATAATATAGAAGTTATAATCAAAAGATTTTGCCAATTATATACACCTGTGTTAGACCTAAATACAGAACATGTCCATTACCTCAAAAAGATGCCCCTTTTTCAATAAATTCCATCTCCCCAAGGCAGAATAATAAGCTACTCCCCTTTAAGATGTCCTTGCTGGGGTGCCTGGGTGGTTGAGTCAGTTAACCATCTGACTCTTAGTTTCAGCTCAGGTTAGGATCTTATGGTTGTGAGATCCAGACTGGTGTTGGGCTTTGTGCTGGGCACGGAGGCTGCTTAAGACTCCCTCTCCCTTTTCCTCTGCCCCTCCCCCACTCATGCTCATTCGCTTTCTCAAAAAAAAAAAAAAATTAAAGAAACTTCCTTGCTCTAATGCCTACAACCTGAGACTAAATGAACATACCTTTGACTATGTTACATGGTAAAAAGGACTTTGAAGACCTTGAGATAGGGAGATTATTTTGGATTATCTCAATGGGCTTGGTATAACCACAAGTTTTTTTTTTTTTTTTTTTTTTTTTTTTTTTTAATGTTTTATTTATTTCTAGGAGAGAGAGAGAGAGACAGTGTGAGCAGGGGAGGGTCAGAGAGAGAGGGAGTCACAGACTGAAACAGGCTCCAGGCTCTGAGCTGGCAGTCAGCACAGAGCCCGACGCGGGGCTCGAACCCACGAACCGCGAGATCATGACCTAAGTGAAAGTCGGACGCTTAACCGACTAAGCCACTCAGGCGCCCCATGTTTTTTTTTTTTTTAATGTTTATTCATTTTCATGACACAGAACACAAGCAGGGGAGGGGAAAAGACAGAGAGGGAGACACAGAATCTGAAACAGACTCCTCCAGGCTGAGCTGTCAGCACAGAGCCTGATGTGGGGCTCAAACTTGGGAATGGTGAGATCATGACTTGAGCCAAAGTTGGATGCTTAACCGACTGAGCCACCCAGGCACCCCATGAGTCCTTAAAACTAGAAGAGAAAGGCAGAAAAGTAGGTCAGAGAAAGATAGAACAGAAGAGGAAACAGGAGAGATTTTTTTAAAAATATTTTTTATTTATTTCTAGGAGAGAGAGAGAGACAGCGTGAGCAGGGAAGGGTCAGAGAGAGAGGGAGTCACAGGCTGAAACAGGCTACAGGCTCTGAGCCGGCAGTCAGCACAGAGCCCGACGCGGGGCTCGAACCCACGAACTGCGAGATCATGACCTAAGCGAAAGTTGGACGCTTAACCGACTAAGCCACCCAGGCACCCCGAAACAGGAGATTTAAGGTGAGGAGCACATGACCCATGGTGCTGGCTTTGAAGATGGAGGAAGCCAAGGAATTCAGGTGGCCTCCAGAAGCTGGAAACACCAAATAAGAAACAGGGACCCCAGTCCTACAACCACAAGCATTGATTCACCAACAATCTGAATGAGCAGGGAAATAGATTCTCCCAGAGCTTCCAGAAAGAAGCAGCCCTTCAGCACCTTGACTTTAGCTCAATGAGAACCATACTAGATTGCTGACCTATACACTGTTAAGATAGTTTGTGTTAAGCATCTAAGTTTGTGGTAATTTGTTATGACAGCAATAGAAAATACAAACCATTTTCTGTGCCTTATCACTACAGTCTTTATTTTTGGATTTCATATACATGTAATCATAAAGTATGAACTCTTTTGAGTTTGGCTTCTTTTGCTTGATACAATGTTTTTGAGATTTACCTGTATTTTTGTAACTAATTTTTTAACTGATTAGTAGTGTTCCATTATGAATAGACCTCAATTTATTTATCCATCTTCTTGTTGATGGATATTTGGGTTGTTTCTGGTTTTTGGATATCATGACTACGTACATTCTTCTCCAAGTCTCTTTGTGGACACAGCTTTCCATTTCTTGGGTAAGTTGGGTAAATACCCAGGAACAGAATTGTTGGGTCATAAGGGAGATGTATGTTTGACTTTATTTATTTAAAAAATTTTTTTAATGTTTATTTGAGAGAAAGAGAGAGAGAATGACAGAGTGCAAGGTGGGGAGGGGCACAGAGAGGGAGACACAGAAATGAAGGAAGCTCCAGGCTCTGAGCTGTCAGGACAGAGCCTGACATGGGGCTCGAGCTCACAAATTGAACTGCAAGATTATGACCTGAGCAGAAGTCGGACGCTTTACGGATGGAACCACTCAGGCACCACTGTATGTTTGACTTCAAATTGTATTATAATTTACTAGAAAATTTTCCTTATGAAAGACCACTCTAAAAAATGAACATTTGTGGTTTTATAATTGAATTCAGTTTAGCATCTATAGATAATCTGCATATTTAACATGTATATGAATTAAGGCTGTAAGAAATGTATGGCTTGAAGTTCTTAGTATTTTTATTAGGTAAGATCTATCTATCTATCTATCTATCTATCTATCTATCTATCTATCTATCTATCTATCTATCCCTGTGCCCAACACACTTATTTCTCTATTTCTGTGCCCAACATGGGGCTCAAATTCACTACCCTGAGGTCAAGAGTCACATGCCCTACAAACTGAGTCAGCCAGGCACCCCTGTCTTAAAATATTTTAAGACCTCTAACTTTGCTGATGGAAGGGTAAGCTCTTAGATTCTCTATGGAGTACAATTTAGCAATATTTTTCAAGTTTACAAATGCTCTAAACCCTTTGACTTTGAACTCAAAGGGTTGGAATACATTCTACATACTTATATACGCAAAATATTTGTGCAAAGCTACTCACATCCACAGTGTGTAACAGCAAAACATTTGAACCAATCTTAAAAAATGCATCAGTAGGGTTGCTAAGCAGCTAAGGAAAAAGTGGGGGTGCTATTTAATGTACTAGAAACTAAAAAGTGTGGTGATTTTTTTTTTAATGTTTGTTTATTTTTGAGAGAGAGCGAGAGAGCGAGAAAGCGAGAGAGAGAGCACTAGCAGGGGAGGGGAAGAGGAGGGAGACAGACTCTGAAGAAGGCTCTGCACCGCTGCGCTGTCAGCACAGAGCCTAATGCTGGGCTTGAACTCAAGCACTGTGAGATCATGACCTAAGCTGAAACCAAAAGTCAGATGCTTAAACAACTGAGACATCGAGGAGCCTAAGTGTGGTAATTTCTAGAGAGGAGAGCTGTGTAACTGAACGACAGGGGTGCGAAGCTTTCTGCCATTAACTCTTTAATTTTGAACCATGTGACCATTAACTAGTAGAAACAAACATTTCTGCATTAATAGTTTAGGGGAAGACTTATTATCTAAATTTAAAGTAAAATCAATTGTATGTTACATATATTTAATTATGTATAGCTTCACTTCTTTAACAATTAGAAAAATTTAAAGTTTGATCGATTTTTTAAATTATTTTTTAAATGTTTACTCTTTTTAAAGAATTTTTAATGTTTGTTTAATCTTGAGAGAGACAGAGAGAGCAGGAGTGAGGGAGGGGCAGATAGAGAGAGGGAGACACAGAATCCAAAACAGGCTCCAGGCTCTGAGCTGTCAGCACAGAGCCCGAAGGTGGGACTCAAACCCACAAACTGTGAGATCATGACCTGAGCCAAAGTTGGCCACGTTATAACCGAGTCACCCAGGTATCCGGGTTTATTTTATTTTTGAGACTGAGAGTGTGAGCAGGGGAGGGGTAGAGAGAGAAGGAGACAGAGAATCTAAAGTGGGCTCTGTGATTAGAGCAGAAAGGCTGATGCTGGGCTTGAACTCTGGTAAGGCGAGATCATAACCTGAGCTGAAGTCAGACACTCCACCGACTGAGCCACCCAGGACCCCCAAAAGTTTTATCAATTATTATGTAAAAGAAACAATAAATC
The DNA here is from genome assembly GCA_017311185.1 of Proteles cristata cristata. Lineage (NCBI taxonomy): Eukaryota > Metazoa > Chordata > Mammalia > Carnivora > Hyaenidae > Proteles > Proteles cristata. Next base: position 513,410 of record JAESUZ010005390.1, read on the forward strand.
TAATTATAACAGATGTAAAGTTAATTCTAAGTGGAAATCACAAGCTCCTAAATTGGTAATAAGGGAAAAACAATGGCTGGAAGAAAAAGAAGGGGAAAGAAATTAATAGGTGTGGTAACAACCATAACCATCCTTCTTGGTGCAAATAAACTGTTAAACAGGCTACTGAGTGGGGTATTTTGAACTTACTGATACATTTAACATGTAGTCAATCTCTTGGGATGCTGACTTTAATAGAAAAATAATAGACAAGTTAATGAAAGCTACCTTTAAAGGCAGGTTTAAAATAACAAATCCTCAACTTTATTTAGCCATTTTCAACTTTCAATTCATTAAGAAAAATTTTTCCTTACATTATTATTTGTTCATACATTATTCCTTTTGCTCCTCATAACCCTAAAATTTGAGATTTTATTCTGATTTTATGTACAAGGAAAAAAAAAAGATACCCAGAGAAGCTGATTACTTCAAGTCACAAGGTTTTATGAGCCCATCCTGTCTCACTTTACCTCTTATCACGGTAATTTAATTTTCCTGCTGTTTATATGCCTCCAAAGGGAAATGACAATTTTGATAATGGTGCAATATTTATTGTACCTAATCTATTTAAAAATTTTTTAACAAACCAAAAATTGCATTAAAACATCAATATGTGACTATTTTCCCACCACTCAAAATTTTTAATATGTATTGAAGATTTTGGACCAGAAAATGTGTAAAGATAAGACAAAGAATATCAAAATAACTTATAACAAATTTCTAGAACCTCTCACATATTAAAATTGGTAAGATAAAAAATATGATTTACAATACATGTTTGCCATTATGGTATAGATAAGAAAATAGTACCCATACTAAAATTAATTCATCCTACTTATCAAAATTCCTATTATAAGAATGAAAATATTCACCTGCTTATAAATAGGTATTCAAAAGTGTCTTTTGAACATTCTTTGGTGTTCATAAAACTGTATATATTATTATATATTTATCATACAGTCTTTTCAGACTATACATTCATTTTAAATTGGAAATGAAAAAAATATATATTAGATACTGCTTCAGAAAGTAGTTACAGGGTTAAATATTTTGATGTCATGGTGCCCAAGCACTTATGGACAAGATTTACTTACTAAACTTTAAAATAACTACCTTTCTTTGATATTTCCTATAGATCTACATGTTCCAGAACTTAAAAAAAATTACGTTAGTCTAAAGGCAGAAAATTCAAATATGAGTTGACAATGATTTATGATTCTCTCAACTGGCTATTCCACAAAATATGGAGCTAAATGAAAAGATGGCAACCCTTGCACTGTGTGGATACTAGCTTGATAAGCAACTTGGAATGGCAGATGCATTACAAGAAATGGAACTATTACAGAGGAAGAAGACAAGTGATCGAATAATATGCACACAACTTAGTAAAATTCTTTACCCTAATAAAGTAATTATTCATTTGCAAATATTACCAAAAGTAAAAAAATTTATTTTACAGAGTGGTTGGTTTTGTAATACATCAATAATGTTATAATTCCCTATTCTCACTGCGTGTCTCATTTCAGTGGTTGTCTTCTCCCAAATAATTTGGTTTACATTTAAAGTGGCAACACAGCTTTTACTTAATGGATTTAAGTTATAATTAGAAACCAGTTTTATATACAGAAAATCCATAAATATAGAACTTTTATTCCTATTTTATCCTAGGGCTATTCAAAAAATTGACTAAAAATTTTTCATTTGGGTCTTTGTAATAAACATGTAAATACATTATTTACAATGGAGATGCTTTCTGACAGAAAGTAAACACACAGAAGTAATTTTGGTCTTCACTAGAATCCATCATTATATGTGCATTTTCAAAGATGATGTGACACACCATGTTCAAATTTCAAGATTCCTGTTATACACATAATTCAAGTAATTATTTTACTTGTGTAATTAATGCTTCATTCTGTATTTAAATTTCCTTTATGAAAGATTCCTTGATCCAATAGTAGGGAGCTTTAAAATTTTTCTTAAATACAGCAAAATGTTTCTGTACAACTATGTGCAATTTTCTTCCTTCTGGCAATATTATAAATACCAAGTAATTTAATCTTTATTGTCCATACCCCAGAGGTAATTCTTGAGTTATCTCACATGATGTAAGTACCATCTTTGTAGTATTTCATGGACTCCATTTGTTTTGTCATAGCTAGAACATCATGAAATCCAGTACTTAGGCCAGACATGTGTTGAAAGTATGCCTCTTTTTCCACTTGAATTGTTAAATTGTTTACTCCAGCATCTTTAAGTATTCCTGTAACCTGTTATAAAAACCCATACATTGTAAAGCATTTAGATTAATGCATTTAGTACATATGTCTTAAATAACTGATAGGACATTTTTTCATAGCCACACAGTCAAAGCTAATCCTCGGGGCCCTGGGGTGGCTCAGTAAGTTAAGCGTCCAACTTTGGCTAAGGTCATGATCTCAGAGCTTGTCAGATCGAGCCCCACTTCAGACTCTGTGCGGACAGCTCAGAACCTGGAGCCTGCTTCATATTCTGTCTCGTCTCTCTCTCTGCCCATCCCCTGCTCATGCTCTTTCTCTCTCTCAAATATAAATAAACATTAAAAAAAAGATAATCCTCAAAGTAATGTTTATTATTTACCTGGTAAAATGTTAAATATATTCTTTTAGAAGAACCATAAAATACTGACCTGACATTCCAAGTTGAAAAGGAAAACACCTTTTGTTTCTAATTTGGTATGTTTAGAAAAGGAATACAGGAACTTTTTTGATCCTTGTCTCCAACCATAGCATATACCTTGCTTCCTTTACTGTGATTATTATTAATCTAGAGCTTTATTTATAATAATTCATTTCTGGAAAACCTACTGGGAACCAAGGTGGATCACAAGTGATTTTTTTAATATTACTTTAAGCTTGTCCTCTAAATACTAACACTTAATTTTAACCAGTTTTTGAATAGAAAAACAAATCCAGACATAAAAAACAAGTTGTATTATCCTTGGACAGCTGAAAGATTGATGTTTTTCAACAGTCAAATGATTACTGAACAGTGCAATTTATGTGTGCAAATTTATGCATGAATTAACTGAAACTAAAAATAAAAGATGATCACCTGCTGTACGATTCTTTGTTCCAGCACATCAGATGTCACCTGTATATGAACTGTTCCTGCCACAACACTGGCTGAATGACGCCAAAAATGAGGGTCTCGGTATGATATTAATCCTTCAATTTTCTGTATCTGTCAAATAAAAGGAGAGGTGATGTAAATGGACTTAAAGCCTAATTTATTTAACACAAAGCAATCTTTCTGGTCTTGGTTTCGGTGTAGGTCATGATCTCACAGTTCGTGGGACTGAGCCCCACGTCAGGTTCCGTGCTGACAAGTGTGGAACCTGCTTGGGATTCTTTCTCTCCCTTTCTCTCTGCCTCTCCCCTGCTCACTTGTGTGTGCTTTCTCCCTCTCTTAACAAGAAGAAAAAAGATAATAAGGAGAGCAAAAAAGTGAGAAAAGAAAGGGACAACTCATTGAAGTAAAATATTTCCAACTGAGATTGATGCCGAGACAGCTCTGAATGGGAAGTGAATGATGGTTTTAGGTGTCTTTACATTCAATAGTTACATACCCATTTGCCCCTCCTCAAGACATACTTTGCCTATTCTAAACTTTGGGATACATTCAATGGACTAAATGGTTTCCTCAAGTTGATACATACATTCACATATTATTTAGTATATAAACATGTTCAAAATATATCCTTTGTGTTTAGTAATGAAGAACTGGTTAAATAAAAAACAACACATATAAGGTACCACTACACTGTCATTAAAAATGTATTAAGAGTATTTACCAACATGACATAATTAAGTGGGGAAAAATTTACAAAGTAGTACAAAATAGTTTTCAAAATATCTAAATATAGAAAAACAATTTTTTTTTTAAATTTATTTCTAGGAGAGAGAGAGGCAGCATGAGCAGGGGAGGGTCAGAGAGAGAGGGAGTCACAGACTGAAACAGGCTCCAGGCTCTGAGCTGGCAGTCAGCACAGAGCCTGACGCGGGGCTCGAACCCACGAACCGCGAGATCATGACCTAAGCGAAAGTTGGAGGCTTAACCAAGCCATCCAGGCGCCCCGAAAAACAATTTTTAAGAGTGCTTCTTTCCAGGTGCGCCTGGCTGGGTCAGGTGGTAGAGCGTGCAACTCTTTTTGTAAGTTTATTTGCTTATTTTGAGAGAGACAGAGACAGCGCAAGTGGGAAGTGAGAGAGGGAGAGAGAAGCTCAAACAGGCTCTGTGCTGTCAGCTTAGAGCCAGATATGGGGCTGGAACTCATGAAATACAAGATCATTGAGCTTAAACTGGGAGTCAGACGCTTAACCAATTTAGCCACCCAGGTGCCCCTAAAATATGCAACACCTGATCATGAGTTTGAGCTCTACGTTGGTGGCAGAGATTACTAAAATAAGATAAATTAAAAAGAAGTTTCTTTCTAGGTGGCAGAATATAATGTGATTTTTTGTGTGTGGACTGTTCTATACTTTGAAATTTTCTCATAATGAACATACATATTTTTGAAATAAAACTTTTTTTCCCTTTTAGAAGAATGTAGTATTCACTAATAATGAGCTGAAGGAACTACTAATTTTATTTATGAAAACAAGTGGGTTAAGATGCTATTCCTTCAATATTCAAGATGCCAACTTTTCATCAGCAGATCCTGATTTAATGATATGGCAAGGGTGCCTGGCTGGCTCAGTGGGTAAAGCATGTGACTCTTACCTTGAGTGAGTTTGAACTCCACAATGGGTGAGGCTTAATTTAAAAAAAAATATCACATGGCAAACCACAAGCTGAAGAAAATTTCTTCTGTATTTGTTTTTTCTGTGAATTGCCAGTTTATATTCCTAGTCCATTTTCTTACAAGACTTTATTTAAAAAAACTGTTTTTTTAATTTTTGAGAGCGAGCAAACAAGCGAACAAGCATGAGTAGGGGAGGGGCAGAGATAGACACAGAATCTGAAGCAGGCTGCAGGTTCTGAGCTGTCAGCACAGAACCTGATGTGGGGCTCAAACTCACGAACTGCAAGATCATGACCTGAGCCAAAGTCAGCATTCAACCGACTGAGCCACCCATGTGCCTCAAGACTCTCTTGATTTAAAATTATGGATAGTAAGTCTCTGGCTGCTTATATGTGCCGCAAATATTTTCTTGTCTGCCTTCTGTATTTCTTATTTTTAATGAAGTCTTTTGCCAATAAATAATTTTCAACTGCTCCAATCTGTAGATTTTTTTCTGCTTTTAGGCTTCTGGTTTCAATTCAAGCTTATTAAAAAGGCTTTCTCTAGGGGCGCCTGGGTGGCTTAGTCGGTTAAGCGTCCGACTTTCGCTTAGGTCATGATCTCACGGTTCGTGGGTTCGATCCCCGCGTCGGGCTCTGTGCTGACTGCAAGCTCAGAGCCTGGAGCCTGTTTCAGTCTGTGACTCCCTCTCTCTCTGACCCTCCCCTGCTCACGCTGTGTCTCTCTCTCTCCTAGAAATAAAAAAAAAATAAATAAAAAAAAAAATTAAAAAAAAATCATTAAAAAAAAAAAAGGCTTTCTCTACCTCTGTGGCTCTAAAAGCATTCTTCTATTTTACTGTAGTAGTTTTATTATTTTTTATCTTTTACATATTTAGTATATTGGAAATATGTTTTGATATTTGGTGGTAAAGAGATATAGCCTTTTCTATTAAGCCAAGTGGAAATGTTAATTAGGCCCACCCTTTCTCCCCACTGATCTAAAATGCTAGCTTTGCTACATACTGAATTCTATAAATTCCTGGGTCTGTTTCTGGACAACCAATTTTTTTTTTTTTTTTTATTTCCAGGAGAGAGAGAGAGAGAGAGAGACAGCGTGAGCAGGGGAGGGTCAGAGAGAGAGGAGTCACAGACTGAAGCAGCCTCCAGGCTCTGAGCTGGCAGTCAGCACAGAGCCCGACGCGGGGCTCGAACCCACGAACCGCGAGATCATGACCTAAGCGAAAGTCGGACGCTTAACCGACTAAGCCACCCAGGCGCCCCATGGACAACCAATTTTTAAAACATTGATTCATGTGTTTAGTGTTGTGCAAGAACAAAACTAACTTGTGTTGGTTACTTCTGTAACTTTATAATCACCAAACAGGATCCTATTAGTTAATTCTGTAATATATCTATTTTTTGTTATTCTCAAGCATTAACTCCTCCAAATAAGCTTCCAAGTAATATTGGATTAACTATTCTCCCTCAAAACAAAAACAAAGGAAAAAAAACCCCAAAAATCCCAACAAAAGGCAACTGCATTGAGATTTAAATTAAAAAAATGCAACATCTTTACAATACTGTTTCCCATCCAAGAAAATTCTCTCCATTTATTCAGTTCCTATTTTTATGTCCTTTAAATAAAACCGTCTTTTCTTCATTCATAGTTTTGCACATTCCTAGTGGGGTCAACTTACTCAATTTCAAATGCCATTTTATTTATTTACACAGACACAGACACACACACAGACACACACACATGTAGGGTAGCTGTTCATAGGAAAACCACAAATTTTGTGCCCCTTTTCACAATGAACCCAGATTCCTATTGGGTGTGTTGTAAACAGAAGAGCCATTTCTCAGGCTCCCTGCTCTGATCACACCCCTTCAAATTCTATTTTAAAAGGAAAAAATAAGGGCACCAGGGTGACTCAGTTGGTTAAGTGTTCGTTTTTAGTTCAGGTCATGATCTCACCATTTGTGAGTTTGAGCCCCACATGGGACTCTCTGCTGTCAGTGCATCCTCTGTGTCCCTCTCTCGGCCCCTCCCCCATTTGCACATGTGCACATGCTCTTTCTCAACAATAAATTAAAAAAAAATAATAAAATAAAAGGAAAAGATATAGTGAGGAAATTAGATACGATACCTTTTCTAAAGCAACATGTAGTTCTTTTTCATATTCTGGTGGCAGTCTCAAAAGTAGAACCTGACAGGCATCTTTAATCAGTGGAACAACACTAAGAAATATTAATACAGCAATAAAAAGAGAACAGAGGGGATCAGCAATGAACCATCCAAACTGCTCTATAAGAACTGTGGATACAATCACGCCAATACTGCCAAGTGTGTCTGCCAAAACATGAAGAAATACACCTGCAAGTAAAATACATGAAAACATTAAATATTAAAGCACATCTAATTTAGTTCTTTTATCCATTTTATAAACATTGTCGGGTATCTACTATACACCAGGAATTCTGCTTGTGGATGGTACTTAAAAAACCCCCCAAAAGCATGGTCACTGCTCGCAAGGAATTCACAGTATAGTGGTAAAGGGAAAAATGTAGGCAAGTGTAAAAGACAGTGGTAAGTTTTATGATGGTGTGGTTTTCCTAGAAATCACACATGAGCCAAGTTTTGACATTACCCAAATTACTTACATTAAACAATCAGAATATGTAATACAACACAGTAAGTGATAAATAACTTCTCTCATATATTATTATAATACAATAAAAATTTCCTGGTTCCTCTGTAGTGAAAGTTTATAATGACACACTCAGTGTTCCCCTTCCAAATAATATTTATGAAAATGTCACATGAAAAGGATTCTATAATAATCTGTTTGAAAACTGACATTTATGAACAAATGAGAGCATTTTATACAGCAGATGATTCTTTTTTTTAAGCCAGAGACTAATTTACAAAATAAAACTGTACCGGAAGGCTAATACTTAATACAAATAAGACAGTGCCAATTCAGAACACATTTGAAAGGTAGGACAATATTTGGCAAGGACTCACCCCTCATGTTAGCATTCATGCCTCTGCCTGCAGATCCGTGGCTGTGACCATGCCCATGGTCACTGTGTCCATGCATATGGTGGGAATGGCTGTGATCAGATGAATGACAGCTTCCCTGAGAAGCTCCATGGTTATGGTTATGGGCATGGCTAAAGGCACAGATACCAATAAGGTTTACTATCAGCCCTCCAACTGAGACTGGCTAGTAAAAGGAGAAAAGAAAACCTTTAATTTGTAGTTTAAACAATAAATTTGTTATTTAAAAGTTATAGATCTAAATGTTTTTCTGTTTATGGTTTAAAAAGTATTTATACTAAAACCTCACAAAGTTCAATAAGGAAATCCAAAACTTTTATTTTATTTTTTTATTAAAAAATTTTTTTTAGTGTTTTTATTTATTTCTGAGAGACCGCACGAGCAGGGGAGGGTCAGAGAGAGAGGGAGACACAGAATCTGAAACAGGCTCCAGGCTCTGAGCTAGCTGTCAGCACAGAGCCTGATGTGGGCCTTGAACCCACGAACCATGAGATCATGACATGAGGTGAAGTCAGACGCTTAACCGACTGAGCCACCCAGGTGCCCCAATTTTTATTTATTTATATAGTTTTACTTATTTATTTTTTGGAGGGGAATCCGAAAATTTTCTAAAGCAGACTTTTTGAGTAGTTTAGAGGAAGCATTTTAACTTCCAAATACTAAAGTTTTGGCAAGTAGAGGTATTTGAACTTGTTTTAATTAACCAAGTGATTAAGAATAATACGTACTTGGTTCATGGTTTATGAATAAATAAATTATGCTAAAGATTTGTTTTGTTTATTTAAATGGAGTTCAAAAGCACTGCTTAAGTATACAGTGTAGCTGAAATCTCATTTATATTATTAGGTAAATTTCAGTTTGTAAGGCAACGATTATAATTTACTAACTCATAGATTCCAAATACATACAGTCTTATTGTGTCTTAAAAACAGTACAATTTGCCAAAGTAAAAAAAAAAAAAAAGTATAATGGAAAAGCAAAGATAAAAATGGCATTGTCGTAATTTAATAACGCCACAACAACATCCTAAAGGATCAATAAAGTTACTTACCTTGATTATCCTTACAAAATGATTTTGGGTAATAATTAAGAGTGTATTTAATTTATGTATGTCTATAATTTCTCCTTCAGAGAAATTAATTTGATTTATAAAAAGAATATGTAAAAATATAATAATTCTAATCAATTTCCAAAGGTTGTAAGAGAAGAGATTTACTTTAGTAAACATGTATGGAAACGATGTATTCCTTATTGTAGCTCACACCATTTCTCTGTCGGACTTCAAAATTTTAGTTAACTCTATGAGCTTGAAGATGGTTATTGAATTTTGCATTAAATCAAATAGTGCATAAAGAGACTCCTATCATCTCAAATACTTGTCCTCTAATGATAAATATTTCATCTGTATAGGTTTCATCAGAAAAAAACAATGTAAAAAGCATAAGCCCCCTTACAATTCTAATCCTAAGAGTTAGTTCCTAGGAGAATGGTGTACACTCTATGCACATACTAAAACACATAAATCAGCCCCCCCCTTAAATGTTTTATTTATTTCTGAGAGAGACAGAGACAGCATGAGCATGGGAGGGTCAGAGAGAGAGGGAGACATAGAATCCGAAGACAGGCTCCAGGCTCTGAGCAAGCTGTCAGCACAGAGCCCAATGTGGGGCTCAAACCCATGAACTGTGAGTTCATGACCTGGGCCGAAGTTGGACGCTTAACTGACTGAGTCACCCACGCGCCCCTCATCAGCCCCTTTTTAAACCAGTAATAGCATCATATTATAAAACTGCTTTGGAAATTTTTTCACTTGGTACAGTTTACAAATAGTTTTCATGCTTGCATATATAGATGTACCTCATTCTTTTTACTGGCTACATAGTATTCTATAAACAACAGCTTTTTTTTTTAATTAACTAGTGTTTTTATCGATAGATATTTTTTTGCCATAACGAACAACAGAACAATGAAGCATGTACTTTTACACACCTGCAAATATTTCTATAATAAATATTAAGGTCAAAGGACATGAGCATTTAAAGTTCAAAATATATTTCCAAACTGTAATCCAAAGCATTTTACTAATATATGCTTCCACCAACCTCGTAACTGCTTTTAGTTATTCAACAATTGTTCATTTCCGACTACAAGTCAGGTGTTAGAATTTAAGACTTAATGATAAACAATTCAGGTCTCCAAGACAATTCACTTACATCTTTACTGTGGAAGAATGACAAAGGAGTTAACTCAGTACTGCTTTAAAAACAAACACATGAACAAACAAAAACAAGCAAGGTATAACGGGAATACTGAGAAAGGGAAATCTAAGAAACTCTGAGGAAGAAAGACAGGGGTTAAAGGAAAATCTCTCACTTGAGGAAACATAAAAGCAAAGTCTTGAGACAGGCTGAAAGGCAGAGGTGAGGGAAGGGCATGCCAGTTACAAGGGAAAGTACATGTAAAGGTATGGAGATAAGGGAGAACATTAAACATTGCTATAGTAGTGATATAATCTATAAAATAAAGCCTTTAAAATGATAATTTTTTTGACTTGCTCTCTAACATTTTGCAAATTTCCTCGGATATTTAAAAGCCTGGGTGACTTCTAAGTGTCTGACTTCTGATTTTGGTTCAGGTCATGATCTCAGTTTGTGACATTGAGCTGCACATCAGGCTCTGCTCTGACAAAGTCTGCTTGAAATTCTTTCTTCCCCTCTCTTTGCCCCTCCCCCGTTCATGCTCACCTCTTTCAAAATAAATAAGTAAACATAAGAAAATAAAAGTACATATTTATACAAACACATTTAATAAGTCAGAAAGATATTGGTTATGTTTTAGAATGTCA